>CATIUR010000003.1:116444258-116986758 GCA_949592205.1 Helichrysum umbraculigerum | reverse complement strand
GAAAACCTCATTATTCTGAAAATATATTACGAACCAGGAGAGCATCTACAAAATAAAAATATAAAATGTAAAATTTTATATTGCTATAATTATACCCGTACTCGAAATAGAGGTACCAAAAATGGCACCTAACATCAATAATGCAGGCGACAGATTGGTTTTTAAACCATACTCCCTCCCTCTCTGTGATCATTCATTCGACATACACACAAACACAAATAATGCACAAAAATTCCATTTCCTTTTTCACAAAAGTTTAACAAGATCAGTAACAACAGCAGATAGTAGAAGTGGAGCAAAAACCAGATCATCTTCTTCATCATCATCACTCACGGTCATCATCACCACCTTCAAATCTTTGTAAGGAAAATTTGATTTCTTCGATTTTCTGGCTTAAATTCGTATATATAACATGTTTAAACATCACAATCTGTGTATATAAACAACAAATTTGAAGGATTGATGATTTGTTTTTGAAATGGGTTTTAAAAACCAAAACTATAAACCAAGAATCAACACATGAAAACTTGTTAAAATGTGGTAATAACTTGTAAAAACGTTATGTTTCGTTGTTACAAACACTTAGAAATTGTTGGGTAAAGGATTTGAAACCAAAACATTTGAGTTCATATACACTCTGCACGAACAGAACCTGCAAAACACTCAGGATCCGACGGATCCTAGGTGGATCCGGCGGATCACCTTTGAAAATGATGAACAAATAGCAAGTAAACACTCTCGATCCGGCGGATCACATTTGGATCCGGCGGATCCTTTCCTGGAAACTACACTGATCCGGTGGATCATGGGATGATCCGGCGGATCACGCTTAAACGATCGCGAACATTAGTCGTTGATCAAAACAGTGAACGAATAAAAGACACTCACGATCCGGCGGATCATCGGGTGATCCGGCGGATCCTAACTACGAGCACGCACGAACAAGTCTTGTGAACGAGCACGATACACGAGTAAATGACACGTGTGATCCGGCGGATCACTATCTGATCCGGCGGATCCTTACAAATCAAACGCAATCCGGCGGATCATTATCAGATCCGGCGGATCCTTATATATCGAATGATCCGGTCTTTGTGGTTTGATCCGGTGGATCACTAAGATCAACAAGGATCCGGCGGATCATTAACTGATCCGGCGGATCCAAGACCCCAAATCAGGGACTGATCTTGTTAGTTAAATAGACAAACCATGTGTTACGATGAACTAGTAATGGACAAGCCGTGTGATTACGATGAACTAGTAAATGACAACCCAAATGTTTTCGACGAACGAATAACACACTTATAAATATATACAAACTTAAATACGTACATTTATCGAGTGGGATTATAAATGATTGAGACGTATTTATAGATGAACACTATACGGGACAATTTGGACTTGTGTTTTGTAAACCTAAATGTCGAACAATGTTTATATATATATACGAGATATATATGAAAGAAACAACGAATAATAATAATAATATATATATATATATATATATATATATATATATATATATATACAAGAATATATATATTCAACTATATAAGTATATATATGTACATGTACTTACACACTTCGGACAATTGTACAAACGAACAATACTTGGATAATATTGTATATTTCCAACAACAATTATCAACGACATACACAAACCTAAGAAATTGATATTTTTCTTCAAACGAACAAACTATTAACATAAGTAAACAAAGTACTTATAGTTAATACATTATTGTGTATAGGTTGACTACGTTTGGGCTTCGTTATCTTATCTCGCTAGCATTCACATCCGAGCACTCACAGTGAGTTCACAAACCCCTTTTCAATGTTTTAATGTTTTAAAACCTCGGGGTGGAAAACATAGAAATCGTATGTATATTTGCATGCGACAACTGTTTGAATACTTGATGTATTTACTTAAACTATTGGTGAAATGAGATTTCATGTTGTGACTGATTAAATACTGTACGTATTTGTTTAAACTGTTTATGAAGGGGTACTTCATACTTGAACTGTTTGTGAAAGGGTATTTCACACAACTATTTGAACTATGTTTTATGAAATGTTTTTCATAACTATTTTGGGAATTTAGGCAACGAATCTTGGTGCAGATCTAGGCTGAACGATGTAGTGCATAAAAGACCTTATGGCTACAGACTATAACCATTAGCTAGGTGACTCTAGCCACTGAGTATACGGATAGTACTATCGCCGTGACGACCCTCCTACAGATTTGGGAGCGTATACTTAAATGTCCTACTTGGCACAACAACAACAGATTAGGGTCGTGGTTTGGTTATAGGGTTAGATCGGGTTACCTTACTTGACAGGTTTAGCTCCCCTTTCAAGGGATCACCGTCTAAATATTCCCACTAAACTATGGTTTAGGAAGTGATTTCCTACGTACACTGATTTGGAAATGTTAACTCTTATCTAGGTTAACCTGTGTTTCCAACTAATGACTGAATTGGGAAATGTTATTTGTTTATAACCTGTGTTTCCTATTACAACTACAACTGATTTGGAAATGTTATTTGTTAATAACTTGTGTTTCCTACTTGACAAACAACACTTATTTGGAAATGTTATTCTTAAATGATTAACTTGTGTTTCCTACATAACAACAAACTTGTGAATTCACTCAACAATTTTGTTGACGTTTTACTCTATGTTTTTCAGGGAATTAGCAGCGTAAGTAAGATCTGCATGCATTATCAGGACAGACTACCCTGGACTTGTTAGGATGCCACTACTTTTGGGACACTTGGATTTCCTCTGTATAACTGCAACTACTGCAGTCATACCTATGAAATCTACTTTTGATATTATGTATTTTATGAAATACTGATTTCAACTACTACTATTACTGTTACTACTTTTCAAGTGGTAATCTTTTGTAAAACTTTAACTAATGGCATCTTAATCTATTTCGTTCTGCGATAATCATATGCTCTGAGTATGTATGTAACTGTTGGTTGTTTTACTGCTCGCACCCCTGCCACGTCACTAAGCTTCCGCAAACCACTCTATGTAATTGTAATTACCGTTTGGCGGGGTGTGACATGCATGACTACCTAACAGGTGGATTCACTGCAAATACTACCTTGGCTCATTATTGCCGAGATAATGGTCTACTTCTTCACATCCACCGTGCAATGCATGCAGTTATTGATAGACAGAAGAATCATGGTATGCACTTCCGTGTACTAGCTAAAGCGTTACGTATGTCTGGTGGAGATCATGTTCATTCCGGTACCGTAGTAGGTAAACTTGAAGGTGAAAGAGAGATCACTTTGGGCTTTGTTGATTTACTGCGTGATGATTTTATTGAAAAATATAGAAGTCGCGGTATTTATTTCACCCAAGATTGGGTCTCTCTACCAGGTGTTCTGCCGGTAGCTTCGGGTGGTATTCACGTTTGGCATATGCCTGCTCTGACCGAGATCTTTGGAGATGATTCAGTAAAGGCAATATATATATATATATATATATATATATATATATATATATAATATGGGAAATTATATGATATGATTATTATTATTGGACTATTCCATTATACATTCTTATTTAACCCTTTCATTCTAATGTACACATTGATATTCTTAATGTAAATTTCAATTTTCACTTACAAAAATAGTCTAATAAAATAACAAGGAATTGTAGTTGTGGGTCCTGTACTACGAACTTTTAAATGTTAAGACAAAATATTTTTATAAGTTTTAGAATATTAATTTATGAACATTTATTTTTTATATCTTATAAGACAAATCATACGTTAATAAACAATTGACTTAACATATTTTGAAAACAAACTTGATTGCCATATTACATTTTCTTACAGTGTTAAAACTTTGTTGCTTGTTGTACTTTTCTATATATTTATAGGGTGTGGTTCAAATGAGAATAAGAATTTGTGTGAAAATGAAGGAACGAATGATATTGTGCCATGTTCCAAAGAGAATGTTCCACATGTACAAAACCCATTTACCCCCAACATCAATTATCTCACAAACGATAAATCGAAAAATTATGAAAATTGCACCATTAAATTCAGCGTTTTCTCCTCTTCGATTTGCCGTCCCTTAAGGCATACTTTCGACGAATTTTTTTCCATATTTTTTGGTGGGTTTCACATTTACTAACATATGTATTAAAGTGTTGCGTTTATGGTTTAGGGTTTGGGGTTTAGGGGTTAGGGTTTAGGGTTGGGGGTTTGGGGTTTTGGGGCGAAACCCCCAACCCTAAACCCTAACCCCTAAACCCAAAACCCTAAACCCTAAACGCTTTACAAAACTCTGACCCGAAACCCAAACCCCCAACCCTAAACCTAACCCATAAACCCCAAACCCTAAACCCTAAAAGCTTTACAAAACTCTAAATTCTAAATCATACTAAACCCTAAACCCTGCTAAACCCTAACCCTAAACCCTGCTAACCCTAACTCTAAATCCTAAACCATAAACCCTATCCATAAACCTTAACCTTAACCATAAATCAAATGTACAACCAATCACTAACACATGTGTTACTAATTTGTAAAACCCACCAAAAAATGAAAAAAAAAAGTTGTCAAAAGTATGCCTTGAGGGACGGCAAATCGAAAAGAAGAAAACGTTGAATTTAATGGTGCAATTTTTATGATTTTTCGATTTGTCGTTTGTGAGATAATTGATGTTGGGGGTAAATGAGTTTTGTATGTGAAGCATTCTCTTTGTACACATGGCACAATAATCATTGGTTCTCTCATTCTCACTCAAAATTGATGTACTCATTTGAACTCTACTCTATATTTATATTGATATTTGACATGAACATAGTTTAATATATTTTATATCGAGGGAAAAAATGTAAAACAATTTCGAGCTAGAAGTTTCATCCTTGCGGCGAAGTGCGGGTTCTCGCACCTAGTTATCAATACGTTAGATGCAAACGAGTGAAATTCATGATGAGATGATGAGAACCATCAGGGAAGGACCAATCATGGGTTCAACCTTGATGAAGGCTGTAAAGGATGTTGAGGGTATGATAGTAGAGCCTGAAAGATGGGTAGAAAAAGAAAGAAGCAAGTGGAATGATCAAGACAAAGCTTTTTATGCTCTTGACTCAAAAGCTAAGAGTATAATTGGTAATGCTCTCTCATAACCAATATTTGCAAAGATAGCTGGATGCAAAACAACCAAAGAAAGCTGGGATATCCTTATATGTCAATATGAGGGTGTTACTGTTGTGAAGGATCAAAAGAGGAAGAACTTAATCAGGAATTATGAAAATTTCTTTGCTGCAAACAAGGAATCTTTAACTATATTCGCTCCAGGTTTTAGATCCTAATCAACGATCTAGAAAGAGTTAATGTGGTCAAGGGACATGATGAAATTTGTCAAAAGTTTCATGACATACTACCAGATTCATTCTCAGAGGGAATTACTTCTTTGATATTTAGTGAGAGGATAGACGATTATCATCTATCTGGGTTATATGGATTGCTCATGAACTATGAAGAATCTAAGGAAAGGAAAAAGCCGAATGGAAAGAGAAATTGTAACACCCCCGAAATTCACTGTTTTGCGGAAGCATAGTTTGGGGTGTTACTAATCAATTATCACAGTACAAAGATAAAGCAAACGACATCTATATGCAACGTTTGTAAATTTGTTACATTCCATAGATATAATATTTGAAAACTTAGTGTTTTCGTATACAAAATGTAGTTTCCCCTAGAGTCCACGCGTATAGCGGGAGATTCTATTACATAATCGTAATATACAAAAGATAATGCTAAGAATCTCCGTTAATGCAGTTGTGTTGAAATCATGCGACTCTAGCTAAAATCCTGGAGTAATCCTACTCCATCCGGGTACCTGAGAAAACATGCTAAAAAGTGTCAACCAAAAGGTTGGTGAATCTCACAGGTTTGTATGTAATATCAGCTTTGAACACGAGCTTTCATCAGTAATGCCCGCAGGCGTAAAATCAGCAATTTCAATTCAGAAATCGTAATCCAGTATTTGCAATCCCGCAAATGTAAGTAAGTAAGTTTATACCGTTGCCATGAGGCTCATAATCGAAGCTTAACCCGTAAGTAATAAGTTTGCTCCCGTGACATGCTCGTAGTTGAGCAAGCATCAGTAACGAATAAGTAGTCACCCGTTTATACGTGTAAATCAGTACGTGGCAGCGCTACTGCCCCGGGCGGGGAGGGTCATTTCCCTAATGGATCCATTAACTAGTGTTCTCGCTTAAGTCCATAACTAACGATATATGATGGAGAGACTTCTGTAAATAGTAAACAACTCATGCAATTCCGTTTGGTATAGTAAGCAGTTTAGTACTTGTGTTCAAGAAAAATCAGTAGCATGTATCTCCCCCAATAAGATAAAATAGTAAAAGTGGGGCCGTAAGACTCACCTGAGTCTTGTAGTAATCAGTTGCAATTAGCAAGTAGTAAGTAAAGCAAGTAGGTTCTCTGAACCCGTAACCTTCAAATGCCTAATCATATGAAGTTATGTAAGTATGCGTCTCACGAGACGTTTCGTTTAGATGTACACAACTAGTATATCCAGTGTTTGTCCGTATGTTTGTAATTGTTTGTTTGTTGGAAAACATGTTTGGCCCGTTGGTGACGGTTTGTAGCAAAAATTCTAAAATGTTGACTTTGCTACAGTAGATTTGCTACAGTACTGCTACAGTAAAATTTGACTTTTTTGTACAGTAACTTTGACTTTAAAATTCTGGTCTTCTGTTTTTTTGCGACACAATCTGCGACACTAAAGTTTGGTATGCGACACAGTGGTTGTGTCGCATAAAGTGCGACACAAGAGCTCTGCGACACAGTGGTTGTGTCGCAAAAAGCTTGCGATGCTAATTCAATAGCGACAGAACGGTTGTGTCGTATTAAATACGACATAGTATGCGACATAGAGTGCGACACAATATTGTGTCGCAAAGGTTACGACACTAAAGGATTGGTACGACACAAGGTGCGACACAAACTGGTTTATGCGACACAGCATGCGACACAAGACTTGTGTCGCATGTATGAACACCAGCCCAGAAACTTTCGGGTTTCAAGAATTTTCGACCAAAAACGCAAATCTAACCCATTTTTGAGCTATAAAATCGTGTATTCTTCATGTATTAGGTTATATCTAAGTTGTGTACACATCAAAACATCAAAACATTACACCAATTTGGAATAGATCTAAGATTTTAGGAATTTCTTACTTTTGCAAATCGAGCTAAATGGAGGATGAAATGGTGAAAACGATCTTGATATTCTTGCTCCACTCGTGATGGTGATTCCGAATATGTAATTTTTGTGGGTCGGTTTGTACTCCGAAATTTGGGTGTGAATTGAGGTTGAGAGGGTTTGGTTCGTGTGTGTTTTGGTGATAATGAAAATGAAAGAGGGAGAAGTGGGTGGGGGTTGGGGTTGGCTGATCCAAGGGCAAGGGAGGGGAAAACATCCCTCAAAACACGGTATTTACTCCGTGTCCTAATCGGTTAATCACTAGTTTTTAATATTTAACAAAACGTTTATATAACTGGAGTATTTAAATAAAAATACTTTGAACTTAATAGTAAAAACAACTGTCGCAATATTTAAATTATTAAGTCGCGTTTATTACGTTTTGTTGCGTTAGTTAAAATGTCGTCGCGATAATATATAAATAATGCTCGCTCGGTTGCGTATTTTACATAACAAAATACATTCCCATTATTTAAGTAAATTTTCTGTCACCAACGTCCAAATAACCGTGTCGGACTCCGTCCGGTTAATTCGTACGATTTATCCAAATCGCGTAAGTACACACATATATATATAAATTATCTTATATATATATACAAATAGAGCCTGTAATTAGTCCTATTACATACTAATTACAACTAGTTTCAAATAATGTAAAGTTTTATGATGCATCGCGATGCATCTTAGTTAATATGCATTACACTGTATCTTAACAATTAATTAAATAAATATTCATCAATTAATGTTATGACTTAAAAATGAAATTCATTCGTTAAAATATTCTTTATAGCATCGATTTTGATTACTATTTACCGATAAAAATAATTTTTTGTTGACGTTTTGATTGATAATTATAATATGCTCCCTGATGCGTACTAACGCTTCCCCCCAAAAAGACACTTCCCTCTTGATCACTACCCTATATATATATATATATATATATATATATATATATATATATATATATATATATATATATATATATATATATATATATATATATATATATGTATATATATATATGTATGTATATATTGACATGATCTAGAGGGAACACCCACTTTGAGGGAGAAGGGGGGAAGTGTTGATCTAACCATCCATCTCATCTAATCAAATTAAGGTGCACCATATTCTTATGGTATGCATTTCATGGGAATTTAGTGACAGCATGGAAGTACCAATGAGAATACGTCACGTGTACAAAGAAAACCCATTTACCCCTAAAACAAATTATCTTATAATCCTCATGAGTTTTAACAAAACATCAATATACATCATTTTGATATAACGTGCATCAAAGTACATACTATTAATACTCAAAAACATGAATGTTAATTTGTATCAATATACACCGCTACGATGTAAACCTAGGTTAACACGCATCTAAATGCATACTATTAGTAATCGCTAGCATGAAGTTTAGCATACACCAGTAGAATGTAAACATAAGTTAATATGCATCCATTTGCATACTATTAGTACACATTAAAATCAATGTTAACATATATTTAACATACGTAACTCCGATGTAAAACTAATTTAACATGCATCGTAGTGCATACTATTATTAATCAACAAAAAATTTATAATACTTACATATACATCACTACAGTTAATATGAATCACATTGCATACTATCAGTACACATTAAAATGAACTATAACAAAATATGAATATACACCACTAGGATGTAAGAATAAATTTGCATGCATCACAATGCATACTATTAGTATACAACGACATGAATATGCATTGATGTAAGAATAAATTTGCATGCATCACAATGCATACTATTATCCCACCAAAAAACGAAGAAAAAAAAATCTCGTCGAAAATATGATGGATCTTAAATCGAAGAGGAGAAAACGCTGAGTTTTATGGTGCAATTTTATAATTTTTCAACTTGTCGTTTGTAAGATTATTTGTTTTGGGGGTAAATGAGTAAATAGGTTTTGATTATTATAGAGGTGATCACATGGGCCGGTGCACCCCACACTAATTATTATAGAATTCATATGATTAATGGTAGTGATTTACTTCCCTCTTCCTCCATTTTTTGCACTTCCCCTTAGATCACTACCCTATATATATATATATATATATATATATATATATATAATTTTATATATATTGTCAAGTTAAGTGGGCAACGCCCTGGTAAAATACTAGTTCATATAATAATAGTGATATATAGTATAGTTATATTAAATATACTTATATTATATATTATAACACATCACAATCACAGTCATAATAGTAATAAAGTCACATGTTAATACATACGGAGGGGATTAAAGTATCCCAAAATATTCAATTGGGGCATTAAAGATCACGTTTTGGATAAACAAAGTTTTGTGATATATTCATTTGGATAAATCCCTTGATGGATGACCGTTTTGATACCAGTTTGCTATGCCATGTCGATTACACGTTGGCTCCAGGTAAGCAATCAGTTGCCACGTTATTTAATGAGCTCCATGTCATTAATTTTGGTTGTATTCCAACGGCTCTTTTCCACCACCAACCTTCCATAAATTAGGGTTCCTAACACTATTTTTTCATGACATATCCAAAGGCGTTGCTTGGATCTATGAAAGCACACTTAGAGAGAGCTACTGGGAACCCACAAAATTATTGCAGATATCAGAATGGTAGGAGACTTAAGAGCACTGCTGGATCTCATCGAAACTGGATAACACCTCACCACCAATGAGAACTTTCGAATTGTCATCCACTCGACCATTGGACATCACGTCGAGATAATCATCGAAGAGTTGAACCAACCAGTATGGGAGGAAGAAAGCCGAACTGTGCCAAGATCCATTCCGCATATGTCACAAATCAACTTATCAACTTATGTGACTACGCGAAATGTATGCAGAAGAAGATGTGGAGCTAGACGTCTACCGCAACGGATATCGCGAGATATTCAGCAAATTGTTGTACGTCTTCACAGATTCAGACTTTCCCTTCACCCGTCAGCAGCACCAGCTTATCAGAGATGTGAGCCAAGCTGTCATAGCATGCGAAGGAGATCCTCTAGCTGACAACTTTGAAGAGATGAAGACCCAATTCATGAACCTGATAGAAGCTATTGAACGAGACCACCCGAACATGAAGCTATCTGGACATGCACTACCACGAGAGTTCTAGATCATGACAGAATTGAAGTAATTGTGCTAATAAAACCTAAGGAATGAGTCTAGAGATGAAAGTCAAGCCCAGCAGTGGTTCAGGATTCTTAAAACCCCTAGACTCTACAAAACTGATAGTTTAGAATAACAAGTTAATAACTAGAACACTATTAGATAACAACATTTGTATTTAGGTGTTAAGAAAGGTCAAAATAACCTGAGGGCAGTCTGTTACCTTATTTCTACACCCTTCATGGGTCACTAGTCTTCACAGGACAGTGGGGGGTTGAGCAGCCTGTTCTGATCAGAATCACGATAACCTAGGTACTCAGTGACATACTTATTTAGGTTTAACTAAACAAGTAGGGTCCTAGTGTTTACACTTGTAATCCATCTGTCACTTAACTAATTATGTCTCCAATTATTTTTATAATGAACATCATCCCAACAAACTGATTATTAGAAAACCAACAAAACCTACCTATCTACACAAACCCATCCTAATAGTGAATCTTATCTTTGGTCCAAGCTTCGTTTCAATTCACTCCGATTGAAGAACGACCTCGAGTTATACTTGCTGCTTACTCACCCAGTATAGTAGGTAATATCTATAAGTTGAGCCCAGCTTATTACAAATTATAAAATATCACATTGATCGCGGCCTCGCATCGTCCGGTTAAAAGTCCTTCGACGACGAGGACGGCTCGCCCCTTTTTGAAGGAACGAGCTTCACCGACCTGGCCGTTCGGGACGCATCAGTGGGGTATATTCAGTATGCGGTGGCTAATGTATTGTGAATATATCAAAACATTTGTGGGTCACATGACTGTATTTGTGCTGACCGATGTGTGTAAGTGTCTAAGATGATGAATCTACAAGATGATAAGGTACTATATTTAGTTGTATATGACCTATTTAGTTCTTATCGGTACAAATAGAATATGTAATAAGACGGTCCATAAATGGACATAAAGAAAGTTGAATAAGAGATACAGCTTTCCCATGAATGTTGCATTAAACCTTGAAATAAAACTCAAGTCTTATTAAGATGATGCCATGTGGGTACCATTAGTTCTCACAAAGCAATAAAGTTTGAAATGAAAGAATAGTTGAACGACAATTCAAAGAAAGATAATTAGAAGAAGAATAGTGCAAAATGTTGAATTATGTACTCACACAACACATTTAACTTAAAATGTCACAACAAATTGTGTACTTCCTTGCAAAGTGAAATTAATCTTATTTGGTAGTGATGAAATATTGTATGATAATCTATTTAAATTATTTAAGAGTTCAAATAAGACTCTTATGGAAGAGTTTAGATAAGAACGATGAGTTGAAAATAAAGATTACATTTAAAGTGAGACGGTAACAAGAAGACAGGACGAGATGAAGATTTAAAATTAATATATATCAATCAGAATCACATATTAAAAGAAGAAAGCATTTAAATGATGACTAAGGCATTTTGATAAGGATGTAAGAAGCTCGTAAAGACGACAATTGAAATAAACACACAATTGACATATAATCTAAATTTTTAGTTATTATTGATGATATGGAGTAATAAGAAAGTAAGTGAAATGGTAGCGATAAATATTAATATTAATTAGCCCAAGGAATTAGTAGCCCTAACCTCATTTTTCCTATGTTTTCTTGAGAACCAAAGGGAGAAAAAGATCGAGGTCTAAAGTTAATGGTATCATTTATCGAGTGCAAGTGTTCGTAATCATCATAAAATGTTACTTAATTGTTCGTGTTGAACAACATACTTAAATCAATCTTGAAGAGATTAGTTTAACTATTCAAGCATAATTGAGGTAATAATTTCTGGATTGTCATTTTTAACGGTTCATGGTGCGTTTTGAATAAAAATCATATGATACGGGTTTGATTGTGTATAAATGTTGATTTACTAAAAGTTTGAAGCCATTGTCTAAAATCCATATAAAATCGACCCTAACTCTAATCATATGACTTAAATTTCTGGAAAGCTGGAAATGTTAGCTACAAATTGTTATTGTAGATGGTCAATTCAAAACCTAATAGGTAAACTTGAGCCGTTTCCACATGAATCAGTTGCATAGGATTATAAAAATAATAGATTGATATGTAAAAGAGATGTAAAACCGAATTGGTTGAATGAATGTGTTTGCTTTAGTTATGAGTAAAGAAGTGATCAGACCGTTACAAGATATCATATACAATAATAGTAGCGCTACTCGATAATGATTGAATGAACAAAGACGAAGTTGAAGTCACGAACACTATTGAGACCATGTTAGTGAAGCTAAGATGGGAAGAACTAGTAGGAATGTGATTATGGGTTGGTTCTTAAAACAAAATCCAACTGGGATTTCAATGTGAATAGATTGGTAATAAACTAATAATTGTTAATAAAGTGTATTTGATGTATGTCAAAGTTCATAGATTATAGTATATTAAAAGCAACTCAAGTCTATGAGGAGATGTTGTTATCCTAAAAAAAACAAAATCCAAAGAAAAGAAAAAGGTTAACATAACTCTAGTACCTTGTTGGATTGTCAATTAATTGAAAGGATAGAAGGAAAAAAAACAATGAAGTAAAAGAGATGAGAGTTCGAAAAGTTAGATGTATGAGAATTTTGGCAAATTAAAGCACATTAAAGAGACGACTATAATCAATCGGATAAGATAGTTGCTGACATAGATTGGTGAACTTATGGCTCACATTAATATCACTCGAGTCTTTAAACATAAAACCTTAATTGAGATTTTGAAGGTCAAGTGATGTACTGAGGTGGACCACATTTGTCCTTATAACTTAATCAAGAATTAGATTCCGAGGACGGAATCCTTTTAAGGGGTAGAGAATTGTAACGTCCAAAATTATTTTTAATAAATTATTTAATGTTAGTAATAGTTGAGTATTTTTACAATGTAGGACTTGGACAATAATTGTAAAAAGTTGTGGTTTTTTTTTGCTAGACGAGTGCTTTACAAACTTGAAGGGACTAGAGTGATAACTATTAGAGTCATTAGAGTAAATGAAAACCCTAACTCCCTAGCCAGAGAAGGGTCTCCTTACTCTAGTCGAGGTTTTGATTGAAACCCGAAGAATTGTTTATTTTGTGGTGATTAACGTACTCTAAACTTTAAGCAAGTAGGATAAAGGTTGAACTGCAATACAGGTATGAGATCAGTTTCTATGATGCGTTGTTATTGTTTAAATAATATTTATATGTGCAGTTGTGGGTAGGTCTACAGATTAGAACGTAAATGAGTTCTTGTAAAATTTGTATGCATGAAATCATATATAGGTTATAATGATTGCTGGGAAATTGATGATGTAGAGCATGGATGATTCTTACGAATGAATTAAAAGAAAGAGAATAAAAGAAAGGCCAGGCGAATAGTATTAGGTGATTAGGAGTAAAGCTAATGTGGCATTACTGGTACATAAGAAATATTACAATTAAAAATCCACTGGCTTTACTGTTACATACAAGACCAAGTTTCCTACGTTTTGTTTGGACCGTATGATTTCGCTGAACTCTAAACTAAGTAATTAATTCATGTTGATATCAGAAACACTACAAGTCTACAAACACATTAATTTTAGTATTCTAATAGAATGCTATCTAATGCTTCTAGTCTAGTTATATAAATGGATGAATAAAATATATGTTGAAGAAGTATGTCATGTGCACTTTAGATTAATAGTAGTGTTTTAAAATGAACTTCACATATTCGTTAAGGTCACAACATATTTAATTCACTAGCATTATATCTAGGTATATACTTAACAAGTAAGATTAGGTGGAAAGTATTTAGTACATATAATCTCATATGCATTTTAATTATGAATTAATCTTTTATAATAAGATTGTTGTATTAATTATGTTTGTAGGTGATTGTGAATAGTCGAGATCATAACGGATCAAGGGTAAGATAATGTTTGCGAAAATCGGGTGCACAATCAAAACCATAACACTTTTAATTATTACCTAAGTGTCTAAAGATGATTAAATAATTCAACCAAAGTCATTGCACTCGGGTTGCTTGGGCAAAGATATACTTGTATGTTGGTCGGGTCAATTATGGGTTGTTGTTTTAATTACGTTTATTGATACATTATTATGCATGTTGTGTAGTAATGATTGTTGTTATATGTGTTTGCTAGTACACTAGAACCCTGTATGATGCTTAGGATGCACTCACGAGTTAGGGACCCAAAATGTGTTGAGGTTGATGAAAGATAAAGGAGAGTTGTGTTAATTAACTTTAACAAAATTACGAGGCGTAAAGATATCTCGAATGAATCCCGAAAAGGTTTCATAGTGACTTAACGTGAGGTGGGCACACAATAGGCGGGCATATGATATTCTAGACATAATCATGTTGCCATTGTCGATATAGGCGATAGTAGGTTTTCCCCGGTTGGTTTCCTAAGGCTCACGGATTCACCCCATAGTGCTTGGTGGACTACTGGACTAACCTTACAGGAATTGACGGTTGAGTTGAAAGGCGTAAACCAAAGATGAAAGTTGAAAGATAAACGGTAGGCACGACTTTTAGGACTTGGATGTGGGTTCTTGTTGTGCTACATGTTGATGTTGTTGCTTGTTGATGAGTGTGGTTATAATTCTTATGGTTGTTGCTATGTCGATTTTAGTTGTGGATGCAAGACTCTGTTGAATAACTAAATTAAGACTCATTTTGTTGACTAAGGGTTTTACTTGTTATTTTATATTTTTACCTATTATGCTTACTCAGCTTTATAAGCTGACACTTGTTTTCTACTTGCCGATTGTGTACTCGCAGGTCAGGAAACTTAGGAGATGGTGAAGAGCAAGGCGGGTAGCTCGTTAATGATACTTCTATTGGTTGCATCCAAGTTAGACGTTTATTATTGGGTTTTCATTTGTACTTTGTTTTGGTATGACAACGTAACACCCTAGTTGTTTTGAAATAAACGTGATTTTGTTTATTTTATATATAATGTTGAGACGTTTTTCCGCATAACTCTGATTGTTTTAAAAAGTTTTTGAAAACCCGCATTTTTAAATTTAGGGTGTTACAGATCTCGAATTACCAAAAAGTATCGCTGATCATGTGATTGATTATTTTACCCAAAATGAAACGAAATAATACACTCCGTATAAGATTACAGAGTAATACACCAAGAGTGTGTTTGGCAATGTAATTAATCTGATGTTAAATATGATATATAATTAGATGAGATTTAAATAAGATATACAAATACGTACTAACTTAATTTAATTAACCTATTAAAACAAACATAAACAAACTAATGGTTGTATTTCCAATCAACTTGCAGATCCAATCGGCAATCTTCCCCCTCTATACTACCGGAAATACAACCCGAAGTTTGCGACGTGAAACGGAAACTGCTATTCATAATCACTTTCCCAGATTTAGCATCCTTCAAGTATGCTTTAATAACGAGGGTGCCCCTGATGGGTACGGCCATCACAGATTTTATCAGCGGAATTTTGCCAGCCTCTAAAACATGATTACATTTAAAAAGCAAGGCCATGTAGTGATTTTTATATGAAGCTAGACATCGACATTCATTAAGAAATTCATCACCATAATAAGCATGTGCATATCCACTAACTTCACGATCACGAGTCTCCGTATTAAACTTTACCTCCAAAGAAGCATCTACTGCATCCTTTAATAGAATGTAAAACAAATTTGTGATTCCACCCACACCTGTAACAGCAAGTGTACCGCACGCACTATCTACTTTCTTGCCCCAAAAATCTGAGAGGTCTATTTCTATCTTGTGATTGCAAAGTGGATAGCAACACGCATTCTTCTTCTTCTTGATTTTCTTAACAAGATAGAGCTCCATACCAATCTCAAAGGAGGAAGAGAGCGGAACTGAACGTCCTGAACTGGGATTGCCAAGGTATACAAGCCCCGGGTCGGTCATGGTTATGGCTTTACACCAATTAAGGTTGAATAAAGGAACATGACCGAAGTCAGGCTCAAAAAAGTGAGACTCCCCATCTGCTGATACTAACCCATACTTGTCTGATACTGAGATCAACCCGAACAGCTTATCTTCATCAACATCTCTATCAAGATCGGAATCATGTCTAGTGAGGATATGAAATGAGAACAGCTCAACCCGAGAATTTATGGGTGGATCCCTGATGAAAATCAAAACAAAACAAAAAAGTTACAACTAAATTGTGTTGAACAGTAAACAAAATATCTGCAAAAGAGGTAGAGAGAGAACCGGTTGGTTCTCAAAAAATCTGAGTTTGATAGGTGCTGAATGGAATGGTTCAGCACTTAATGCTGAATCATGCAGCATTCAGTGTGTTTGGTAACAAAACTGTAAACCTCTGAATGGTACCGTAGTGCTGAACAAGATGCTGAATGGTTCCATGACTTGCAGGACTCCTAACCATTCAGTGGCCTCATTTTACCTTCCTACCCTTGGCAACTCTTCACCTGATCCTTTTTTATTTTTTCAATCAATCTCTCGGTCCCATTATTCAACGTGAAATATTTCAAATTCCTATATATCGTCTATTCCCTCTAATAGTCTAATACTTATGCGATCTTCTAAATGGTATATTAGCTGTCGATTTTTTTTTTTCCTTGCTTCATTTTCTAAACTTTTTTCTTTATTTGATCTATTTATTCTTTCTTTGAACATCAAGGTTAAATTTTATTTAAGTTGATGTGTATGTATAACAATAAGTTTTTAAGTACCCCATTTCATAGTCAAGTTTTCTTCACGGTTTTTTACTTTTCATTTGATGGCACACCACATACTATTTATACTAAAGTTGTTCATAAACATTGTATATGTGTAAAAGTCTTAATTTTTCATATTAAAGAGTAAATGAATATTATTATGTTGTAATTTGCAAAAAACATTAAAAAATATATTCTTCGAAGTAATTATTATAATTTATAAGCCTCTTTTATATTACTATCAAATGGGTGGGGTTCAAATGAGAATAGGAATTTGTGTGAGAATGAGGGAATCAATCTCAACCAATCATTTTCATCAAATACTCATTTCCCCCCACATTTTTGAAACTTAAACATCTCACAAACAAATTGAAAAATTATGAAATTTACACCATAAAATTCAGCGTTTTATCCTCTTCAATTTGTCGTCCCTCAAGGCATACTTTCGACGAATTTTTGTTTTTTCGTTTTTTGGTGGGTTTTACAAATTAGTAACACATGTGTTAGTGTTGCGTTTGAGGTTTAGGGTTTGGGTTTTCGGAGAGAAAGACTGCTTAGAAGTTTTTTATGGTGTCAAGGTGAGTTTAAGAGAGGAAAGGCAAAGGTAAACTGGGATGATGTATGTAGACCAAAGAGTAAAGGTGGGCTTGGTATTAAGAAGTTACATACATGGAATGTGGCACTATGGTGTCAAGGTGAGTTTAAGAGGGGAAAGGCAAAGGTAAACTGGGATGATGTATGTAGACCAAAGAGTAAAGGTGGGCTTGGTATTAAGAAGTTACATACCTGGAATGCGGCACTTATGGCTAAGCATACATGGAATGTAGTCACAAACAAAGATTCTATATGGGTGAAATGGATTAAAGCAGGACGGTTAAAAGGCAGGAATTTTTGGGATTGTAGTGCATTGAAAGATTTATGTTGGAGTTGGAGGAAAATATTAAAAAGCAGGAAGATTTTGAAGGACTTTATTGTGTGTAAGCTTGGAAATGGAATGAACACGTCTGCATGGTATGACAACTGGCATCCATTTGGGCCTTTGGGAGCTGTGATAGAATACAGAGATATATATGCAGCAAGATTGTCAAAAAAAGCAGTGGTTGCTGATATTGTTGTCAATGGAGAATGGGCTGTTCCTGATGAGATGAAGCTACAGTTAAAACATATCTTTGATCTCCCACCACCATTACTCATCCATAATAGACAGGATAGAGTTATGTGGAAGAATAGAAAAGGAAAGCTCATAAATTTTTCAGTGAAAGATGCATGGAAGGATATGGTTGAAGATCATGAGGAAGTGAGATGGGGTAAATTGGTTTGGTTTAGTCAGTGTACACTCATTTATTACTTGGGTTGCTATACATTGCAAGTTAAGAACCCAAGATAGATATATGAGGGTTGAAAGAGGAAACTGTTTGGTCTGCCCTTTTTGTAAAAACCAGATGGATAGTCAGTCAACTCTTTTTTGAGTGTGATTATCCTAATGAAGTATGGAATAGTTTGAAAGAAATGTGCAGATTAAATGGTGCCCCCGTGTCATGGCTGGAGATCATTGGATACATGCATAACAGACCCATTAATCGGTCTATTTGGAGTGTTACACAAAGGCTTGTGCTTGGTGCTTGTGTGTAATTTTTGTGGCAAGAAAGGAACCTAAAACTATTTTAAAACAAATTCAGATCAGTTAGAGATCTTATTGAGCAGATAAAGAGGATTGTGAGGCTAAAGTTGATGGGTTTGAAAATGAGAAGTTCAAAACAAGCTCTGGAGGCTGCTGATATTTGGGAGTTAAATCTGGAAAAGCATGAGAATGATGTAGACACCTCAGCACATAACCTGTTCCAATGATGAGTTGTAAAACATATATTGGGAGTGTGGATTAGGTTGGTGTTAAAAGGGGGAGATGGGAAGTGATGCACTGTGTTTTTTCAAAAACTAGTCTGGAATTGTCTTTTGAATCAACCTCTTATTGGAGCTGGTATAGGTCTAAACAGTGTTTTCAAAATGTTGAATTTATGGTGTCAAATCACAGTGCATATATAGGATACTGGGTGAAAAAAATTGTTGTGCTGGAGGTTAGCACCTTAGAATTAACCCTGGATGAAATAAAGATGGAGGTCAGTTTTTATTTCTTATTTTATTTTACCTCTTTTATATTCCCTATCCATGCTATGATAGAATTGTATGAGCATGTGGTCAATTTTAGTAGTGAGAACACTAGTACATTGCAGAAATTACTTGTAAAGAGAGGTAGGTGGAGACTCTCTTACATTAAGGTGAATAGGCAAGTGTTGATGATGCATTGTATTGAGTGGTTCTACTGCTGTGAAGTCAATGGTCAAAGTGTGTGTATGTGTCAGACCACTTGGTCTTGCGTCACTTTTTATGGGGTTGGTGTTATAAGGTGGAGTTGGGTAGAGGTAGCAACTAATGAGTCATGGGTGTTATATAAACAGTTGAGTCTTTATTCTGGAAGTTTTAAGCTTGAACTTGTTCACAAGCTTAAATGGTGTCTAGTTATTATTGTTTGTTGTTTCAGTTGCATAGGATTGGGGACATATGGTAAAGTGCAGGGGTATGGCACTATCTTCTTTTTTTAAAGGAGTAATAAGGGTGAAATGGGTTTATCACAGTAAAAAGTTCACTTTTTTCCCTTGTGTGTCATTTGAGCTTATCTTTTTATTTGGAGGTGAGATAGTAATACTTAAAGTGAAACTGGCTGTAAGGAAAGGTAGAAGTAGACTTTCCTACATATTGTGTTTTGGCAGCAGTTTATGATCTTTAAGTATGTACTAGGCTACCATGGTCATGGTCATTCACATCATTTGAATGATAGCTGGGTTCTACATCAATCTTTGAACCCAATGAAAATAGGTTTAGAGTTTGTCAAACAGTTTCAATATGGTTTGAGGTTGATGTGCAAAAGATGGTTGTTAAGTTTGGAACAATACTTGAGTTATGGTATAACAGGGGAATGCATTGTGTATAAAAGGGATTTGTTTGGATGGTGGTTTAATATGATTGTTTACTACTGCTGTAAAAGTTTGAAGGTTCAAAAGCAAATATCAGGTTACAGGTTTGGCTTATTGCATAGCAAAAGATGGAATTGTGCTAAAATGGGTTAGTATGACTGCTACTTATCATACTGATCATTTAAGTGCAATTAGTCAATTGAGGTTTATATGTTGTATCAAAGCTGCTAAATTGAAATCTGATGTTACTTTGAACTACTGGGAATTAGCAGAGTTGATATATAAGTTTACATGGTATTGCTGCAAAGTTGAGTCTAACAGTTTTTGTAAGTTCGACTTTGTTGGATCAAGCTAAAAATAGTCAAGCCGACTGTTTTGGATTACAGAGTGGTCATTTGGGTCTGCTATTATTAGTAGTTGTCTATTTTGATAGAGAGATTGACCTATTGAAAAATAGTCAAACTTTGTTTTTGCTGGGTCAAAGAGGTGTAAGTCAACAGGATGCACAACATTATTATGTCTTATACATGATTCAGATTACAACTGTGCATGGGATACTATATTCAGAGACTAAGAGGGAGTTTCAAGTATGGAGGATGTTGACTTTGTTTGGTAAAAATCAGATTCAAAATGGCTATTGGTTTGATCAAAGTCAGCTGAGTCAAAGTGTGGAATATATGGGCATATCTTATTGCTGTAAATTTGTGTCTGAAGAAAATGATACAAATTTGACTTTGCCGGGTCAAACCAAAAATAGTCAAATTGGGAGGTTGGATATGAAATATGGGTATAAGTATTTGGGTTACACTAAAGTGAGCTTTTTGATGCTAAATCGATTAATGGAGCAGTCCAGCAAGTACAACAAAGGGAGTTCGGCTATTAAAATGGTGTTTGGGCTGAAATCTAATGTGGGTTGGGCTGAATATGATGAGAGAAAACAAAATAGAGGTGCAGTGTGGTTGTGGACTTGTTGTGAGATGGATCAAAGCAAGAATGGGCTTTTGGTGAGAATGGGACGGAAAAGCATAAAACGTATTGATAAACTGTGGGCTGAAGTTAATGTGAAGAAGCATATGAATGAGGCGGTGAAACATGTTTTGTTTGAATATAGATACATTCGATGGCAGCATTTTGATTTTGACAAGTATAGTTTATTATGGTTTTTTTACATCGTAATAGGTGCAACATTTGATATAGAGTTTGATGTATTTGTTTGGGTATGCCCAAAGAATTGATGTAAATATTTTATTTTATTAATATAGTTTTTTGCCGGGGTACCGTCCCCTTTACCAAAAAAAACCCCTAAACCCTAAACGCTTTACAAAACTATAAACCCTAAATCATACTAAAACCTAAACCCTAACCCTAACCCTAACCATAACCCATAACCATAACCGTAAAATCAAACGTATAATCAATCACTAACACATGTGTTACTAATTTGTAAAGCCCACCAAGAAACGAAAAAAAACAAATTGTCGAAAGTATGCCTCGAGAGACAGCAAATCTAAGAGGAGAAAACACTGAATTTTATGGTGCAATTTTCATAATTTTTCGACTTGCCGTTTGTGAGATATTTAAGTTTCAAAAAATTGGGGGGGAAGGGTATTTGATGAAAATGAGTGGTTGGGATTGATTCCTATATTCTCACTCAAAATCGGTGTACTCATTTGAACCCTACTCTAATATCAATTATGTAAGTATTAAATAACTATCACACTCTTATAAATCATTCATTTTACATTAAATCATACATGAGGGTAAACTAGTAACTTAACTATCAAACTCTTATAAATCATTCATTTTACATTAAATCATACATGAGGGTAAACTAGTAACTTAGAGCATAAAGTGCACACATAAACTACAGAACTCCCTTCACCCATCGCCCACCAGCCACAATAGAAAATTATATTTTGCACATGCAGGTCGTTAAAAGATGGTTTTGTGTCACGTTGGGTCATTTTGTAAATAGTGATATAAGCAATTCTTTATAAAATTTTAACTTCGAGAAATCCAAATTTATATATAAATATTTCAATTCCAAGTGTCGGTGACCCAAACAAAACTATTTTTTAGTAACTCAAATTTACCAAAATAAAAATACAAACATGTGTTGGAGCTCCGAGTCATTTTGTAGCCAGTTTGGGTCATTTCATAGCCAAAAACGGTATATTTAGTGTTTCAAAACCAATGTTTTTAAAACCCGGTTGAACCGGCCGGTTCAACCGGGAACCAGAAGCCTTTCGAGCCGCTCAAAACCGGTTTTGACCAAGGTTTGACCAGTCAACGAACCGGACGGTTCGGTCAAAACCGGGCGGTTCAAACGGGAACCGGACCGGTTAAACCAGTTTATTATTTATTTATTTTTTAAATTCACGTTTTCGGCCGATTCGGCCGGACCGGTCCGACCGGAACCCTCTCCGGTCCGATTCGGTTTTAAAAACATTGTTCAAAACTGATTTAAAAAACTAATAAAATTGTTATACATATACATAATTTTGATTTTATTTATATACAATATTAAGAAAATACAGACTAAAAAATGACCCAACCTACACAAAGTCATTTTTCAAAGGCATAATGAAAAGGTACGATACTTTGTGCAAACAACCTTATATCGGACTTAAATTGCATAAAATGAAATCAACTTAGCATAGAAAATATCAGTTATTTTCGATATCAAAAACAGTAGTTACCTAGCATTTACATCCATTGGTAGTTCTGCGGATGGCAAAGGGATCCAATTATGATGGAAAAAAGGAATACTACCAAGGTGGAAAAAAGGAACACCACCAAGGTAACAAGAACTGATAAACGGCCAAGGCTCAGCATCATCTAAAGTTTGGGCAAGACACGAAAATAGCGGATCCCTGATGAAAATCAGAACAGCAACTACAAATTAAAAACAAGGAAGTTGCAACTACAGATGACAAAATTGTGTTGAACAGTAAACAAAGAATCTGCAAGAGAGGTAGAGAAAGGACCAGTTGGTTTTCAACAGTTGTATAGCACTAAGTTATGCAAAGTCAGTAGACAAGAGAAAAACTTATGCAAGACAGATTATAAATGCTGATTAAGGAGTAACTTTTAATAAAAGTCTCTATTCCCTCACAGCATTATTATGCAACTTAGAGCATAAAGTGTACACATAAACTACAGAACTCCCTTCACCCACCACCCGCCAGCCACAATAAAAAATTATATTTCGCACATACAGGTTGTTAAAAGATGGTTTTGTGTCACGTTGGGTCATTTTGTAAATAGTGATCTAAGCAATTCTTTATAAAATTTTAACTTCATAGAAATGCAAATATATATATATATATATACACACACACACACACACACACACACACACATAGTGGAATGATCCAGAGGGAAGTGCATTTTTTGGGGGAAGGGGGAAGCGTTGTTATTCATCAAGAAGTATAATACCTTTGTCCATACAAATCTCACAAAAATGAACATAAATTTAGTAAATGTTAATCAGAATTAATGCTATGATGAATGTTAAGGTTCCTTGATAAATTCTTTCTGCAAGTTATAACATCAATTTATGATTATTAGACCCAAAATCGTTAATATTCATCGCGGTGAATGTTAGTTAACATTCATTGTGATGAATGTTAAAATTACAATATTTTTCAAATAATGTGATGTTTTAACATTCATTGTAATGAATATTAGTTAACATTCATCACGGTGAATGTTAACAATTTTTTAATAAATATTCATCAACTAATGTTATGACTTAAAAATAAAATTCATTTGTTAATATATCTTTTATAGCATCGATTTTGATTACTATTTATTCGTAAAAATAATTTTGTTTTGAAGTTTTGATGAATAATTGAGGGAAGTGTCATTTTTGGGGGAAGGGGGAAGCGTTATTATTCATCGTGAAGCATCTTACAATTATCAATCAAAACGTCAACACAAAATTATTTTTACGAATAAATAGTAATCAAAATCGAAGCTATAAAAGATATATTAACATATGAATTTTATTTTTAAGTCATAACATTAGTTGATGAATATTTATTTAATAAATTGTTAATATTCACTCTGATGAATATTAACTAAATTTCAGTTTGCTTTTTTCGAGATTTGTATTGGTGAAGGTAATATGCTTCTTGATGAATACTAATGCTTCCCCCCTTCCCTCAAAAAATGCACTTCCCTCTAGATCATTCCAATATATATATATTCTAAGTATGGGTGACCGAAACAAAACTATCTTTTAGTAACTCAAATTTACCAAAAAAAATAAAAAAATACAAACATGTGTTAGAGCTCCGAGTCACTTTGTAGCAAGTTTGGGTCATTTCATTGCCAAAAACAGTAAATTTAGCTTTTCAAAACTGGTTAAAAATACTAATAACATTGTTAAAAATATATACATAATTTTGATTTTATTTATATACGAATTTAAAAATACAGACTACAAAATGACCCAACCTACACAAAGTCATTTTTCAAAGGCATAATGGAAAGGTACGATACTTTGTGCGAACAACCTTATATTTGACTTAAATTGCATAAAATGAAATCAACTTAGCATAAAAAATATCAATTATTTTCAATATCAAAAACAGTAGTTACCTAGCATTTACATCCATTGGTTGTTTCGCGGATGGCAGAGGGATACAATTATTATGGTAGAATAAAGGAACACAAGACGCATGACTGCAATTCGGCCTAAGCTCAAGATAATGTGCAGTTTGGGTAAGACGTGAAAACGGCACATGCACATCCCTGATGAAAATCAAAACAGCAACCAAAAATTAAAAACAAATAAGTTGCAACTATAGATAACTAAATTGTGTTGAACAGTAAACAAAGAATCAGAAAGAGAGGTAGAGAGAGGACCAGTTGGTTTTCAACAGTTGTATTGCACTAAGTTATGCAAAGTCAGTAGACATGAGAAAAACTTATGCAAGACAAAGATTATAAATGCTGATTAAGGAGTACCTTTTTATAACAGTCTCTATTCCCACACAGTATTATTATGTAACTTAGAGCATAAAGTGAACACATAAACTACAGAACTCCCTTCACCCACCACCCACCAGCCATAATAAAAAAATATATATCGCACATTGACATACAGGTCGTTGAAAGATGGTTTTGTGTCATGTTGGGTCATCTTGTAAATAGTGATCTAAGCAATTCTTTATAAAATCTAAGGAAAATGATTACTAGGCCTAAATTTGTAGGACTAAACATAAACCTAAAGATGTGATTGGTAGGTTTGAAAAATTGATTGGATGAGATTAAGAGAGATAAAAAATGCAACCAATCAAAAATTTAGGTCTGTTTTTAGGTCTAGGTAAGTAAGCATTACTCAAAATTTAAACCTTATAGAAATCCAAATTTATATATAATATTTCAGTTCTAAGTGTCGGTGACCCAAACAAAACTATCTTTTACACAAATTCACCAAAAAAAATAAAAAATTACAAACATGTGTTGGAGCTCCGAGTCACTTTGTAGCCAGTTTGGGTCATTTCATAACTAAAAACAGTAAATTGAGTCTTTCAAAACTGATTAAAAAAACTAATAAAACTGTTTAAAATATATACATAATTTTGATTTTATTTATATACGACATTACAAATACAGACTACAAAATGACCCAACCTACACAAAGTCATTTTCCAAAAGCATAATGAAAAGGTACGACACTTTAGGCGAACAACCTTATATTTGACTTAAATTGCATAAAACGAAATCAACTTAGCATAGAAAATATCAATTATTTTCAATATCAAAAACAGTAGTTACCTAACATTTACATCCATTGGTTGTTTCGCGGATGGGGATTTCTACAAAGAAAAAGAAGTTTGAAACTGGTTATAAATGTGAAATTGTGACTAGCATTGTTTTTTATAGTGGTTATGATATGGTACGAGTTTTAATTTTATCTTATAGTGGTTATGAACCGATTCAACAAGTTTAAACTGGTTATAAGAAGTTTAAAATTAGTTATGAACAGATTCAATAGTATGGTAACAAGTTTTAATGTTATCTCAATACACCCAAACCAATTTAAGTTGAAGAATAAACCCAAAATCTCAAATAAATCTCAAATACTCCCTTTAAAAAAAAGTATAAAAATCCATGGTTTATGAACGAAAGATAGTCCTGCGTAACAGAAGATAGTCCCGCATAACAGAATCCAAGTAAAAAAGCCGGCTCAAGAAACCAAATTATAAACAAATCTACTAGATAATGCATACCGGACTGATACCCAAAAGATGAAAGCATTTTTCCATTACAATTGCAGTTGCTTCACACAGCAATAACGTGCTTGTATCCGTAACAGACCCCACCTGCCAAAACTTCCAAATTTACACTAAATCGGGACATAAATCATCAAATATCTACTATCTATCTACCACTACTTATAATAATCATTGAAGAAAATAATAATCATCCACTGCTTTGCGCGGATATAATACTATACATTTGCAAGAATCATATATTATTTTTATAAAAATTAACCTTGGTTTAAGAGAATTGGAAACTGAATTCAATATTGTATGAGAAAAAGCATATGCAAGTAAATATACCTTGCACACAGAGGAAGAGGAATAGTAACTGTTAAATTTCTTAGATAAATCATAAAGGTATTCACACACGATGTGGGGAAAGACAGATAAACAAGACTCTTCGATAGCCTGGAAAAGAAAGTTAAGAGTATCAATACAATAATATAATTTACACAATCATATTAACAAGATAAGGAAAATTTACAAAAAGGAAAATTTACAAAAATCAAACTTTTCAAATCATTTTTTTCTTCTACTATTGTATAATGTCTTCTTTAGGCAAGTAAATTAGTATAGAGTATTCACCCAGAATGTTTGTGCCTATTAGAAACCGAACTAGGGAATTTAATTGGTATACAGTCTGATTATTTGTTTCATTATCGTCAAATTTTCCTTATAGTCTAGTACGCTACATACCATGTTGTATTATTGCTTGCCCACAAGCTTGGCACAAAATAACTTAAATCAACCATACATTTAAGAACATATTAGAAGAAACGATAATTTTTTAGAGTAGTCTAAGGAAATAAAACCAAGTCTTCACTTCCAAAATCTATGTGTTACAACTTCAACTAGGGTTATGTAAGTTCAAAGAAGTAGTAAAAGTTCATCATGGTATCGTCATACCTCAGTAAACTCGAGTAATTTGAATCCCAACATACGTTCTTCACCATTCTCCCATCCTTCAGCTTTCACCAATATTAACTCTGAAGCCTGTTGCAAAAATATATATATCCGTTAACTTAATATTCAAGAACAAGAATGCAATAAAATTGGGTCTGCGATGTGGAAGTTGGAACAGCATTGAAATGAAAAAAAATTATTTCCTTCTTTAGCTCATTGATGCCTTCACGAGAAACATCAACATCCGTAATTTGACGAATTTTTGCTAGTGTATCGAGTAGATACAAAAACGTATTTCCCTATTTATCAAAGAATTTGAGCAGATCATGTGAATACAATATACAATAGCATAGCATAACTAGTAATGGAAGAACATCATAAGAATACCTCTTGTTTAAACATCTCATCATTGATATTGAATTTAAATTCAGCCAATCTATGGTTTTTCAATTAAGTATACCTGTAAAGAACATAAAACCCGAAGCAATGAATATGAATAGGTACGAAACTTGACCTAAAAGTAGGTTAGCTCGTTTTATGAAACACAGGAAATAGCCGGTGTAGACACTGTTAAATATAATATACAAAAATTTTGGAAATAAAATTTTGACTACAGCAAGTTCCAAGATGTTAACATTTACCATTCTACTTGTTTTAATGTTGATAGCATAAGTACAATAAGTGTAAAAATTATGAGAAAAGCATGAAAATCTTACTTGAAAACACAATCTACAGCTTCTTCAGCAGTATATTTAAACAACCTAGCATACCCGAACAACTTAGCATCCAATTCTGATAAAAAGAATTTTAGCCATTTTAAAATCGATCCAGTTATTATATTAATGGGTTAAGAAAAATAAATATTTTTAACTAAAAACGAAATAGGTCAAACGTGTTGAAAGCTAGATTGCTTTATCAAACGAAGTTGAATGATATTTGTAGTAAAATAAGTTGGTTATCACATCATTTATTCACAAAAATAAATAACGAATAAATGAACAATATCTCGTATACCTCGTTCCCCCACCAAACGATTTTTAGCCTCCTCGAACAACTTATCATCCAGTTCAGTGGTGCAACTTCGATATCCAGCATAACTGGTTCTAGCGAATTTGTGCCTATTACTTATGACAGACTCTTCAAGTTTAGCAGCCTAAGAAAAAAATTAGTATTCAATTTCTCATCTTACTTGAACGCGTTATCTGTTAAGTTATGCTGCTATGTAAAAGTTACTTACGGTGAAGCACATTTCAACATACTCTTGTTTCCATACAGGACTCACACACACTATCCAATCTGCTCTTTGCAGTCCATACCTACATATAACAGAAGATTTGAAAGCCACTGTTTATATAACATTGGTGAAATGAAACACTGTTTAGAACAAATTTACAGGAAAAACAAATCCATCACTAGCCAATTCATATATATATGATAAATCATAAACTTAGCAAGTAAAGTACCACAAAGCTAACAAATCTTCATAAGCATTGTTGAAATCACTGTAATTTTCATTCGGAATCCATCTATTCAATACTTTTAGAGCATTATCCCTCTGAAATAAATGGAAATATAAACTCATAAACTGCAAATTATGCCTATATATATATATATATATATCAAATAGGTGGAAAATATAATTTTTTCACATAATATAGCTGCAAACATAATACGATTTGATATAACAAAGATTCAAACAGCTAGATCAGCTGAATACTTACTATAGAACGTGGTGGAAAGGTCGTAATACAATCGAAGGTCAAATCAACTTTAGAATACGTAAGAATACTCATTAGCGCGTACTCGATAGTTTGTCGTCGAAACAAATCCCCACGCTTTTTCTCCTCCACTGAGAGATGGTCCACTATTACCCTTTCCACAGGAAGTTTTGGTGCCCATGTGTCTATACCATCTTTGATCATCTTATGAATGCTCTGCAATTAAACAAGTAGAATCTAAGTGTGAAATGTAACGTATGTTTTAATAGAGTTGGAAAGGAAAGAAAAGAAAAATACCTGAGCAATCCATTTCCCTGATAACTCTATAGTTACAAAACCAATATTATCTATCAAGTTTTTTCCCTTTATCATGTCAGATTCCGGAATGTTTTTCATGATTCTCTACAATAATAAAAGATCACACCGAAACATGTAATTAGATATATATATATATATATATATATATATATATATATATATATATATATATATATATAATAAAAATGAAAAAAAAACACACTAGAATATTCAAAAACCATGATTGACAAAAAAAAATATTACCCTTCCAACATCCATTGGTCCTTTATAAGGGGCTGTTGCATATACTCGACCTCTGGTTCTTAAATTAGACCATATCCACAAGGCATTTTGGCTGACATCATTCAGAAGAAAAAACTAATTGTATATGTTACCTTACAAAGAAAATAAAATCACACAAATATCAGAAGTAACATATACCATTCGTAAACACCATGCATTCCTTTTTTGCAGGTATATATCATATGCTCTTGTGTGATGTGAGTGTAATTATCAGCATAGTATTTGAGTTTCTTTATTTCTTTATATAAACAATCCAGAGCAGTTTCAAATGGCTTTGAGATTTCTTCCTGAAGGCTCCATCTGTTACATTCCTTTATTACAGAACAAGAGCCATCATCTTAACCATGTAAATTTATATTAAAATAACATGATAATATGTACGTCAATGTGACCACTACTGGCTTACATCAGGAGCTGCCATTGTTGATGTAGAATGTGACCACTTTAAAAATTTCCTCTTAGGTTCCTGTATTACGAAACCAGTAGTGTCATAATCTTCACTGTGTGTGTGTGTGTGACTCTGTGTGTGTGTGTGTAAACATGGAAAATGTTAACATTAAGACTAGACTTACGTCAGAAGCTGCCATTGTTGATGCTGAATGTGCCCAATCTAAGAACTGTATTACAAAACCAGTGACATCATCATAATTGAGTAAATTTATATTTAAAAAAACATCATAATGTGTACGTTAATAACAGACATACTTTAGGATCATGAAAAGCTAGAAGAGATTCTATAGATTGTTTCCACGCGACAAAATTTAATTGCAATCTTAATTCTTCTGAAGTTAACTGTCCAAATTCCTGTGTTACAAAACCAGTGCCATCATCTTAGCTGTGTGAATTTTAAATTAAAAAAAAAAACATGATAATGTATATCGCTTGTACGTAAAAAAATGATAAGGTGGACGTTGAGTCGTTGACAATAGACTTACACTTATTGGGACTTCATTTGGTATAGAAGGTTTCACTGATGTAGAAAGTGCCAACGTAGAAATTATTGGTGGTGATGTAGAAGGTGCACATGTTGATCCTGACAACAGACTTACACGTATTTTCGTGTGTAATTCTCCTGTAGTAGGTGCCACTGATGACGTACAAGGAGTCCGTGTCTTACGTTTCGGTATTACAAAATACGGTGCCATATCTTAGTGTAAATTTATAAATATAAAAAAATATAACTTAAAAGTAACAGTGTGGTCTCATGTGATGGGAAACTGAGTGTGGTTTTGTGTTGAACTGGACAACTTACCTGAATTGGTTTTGTTGCCTTTTTTCCAAGATCATCAAAGTCCAGTATAACTCCTGGGTCCTCACCAGATATTCTAAGAAAGTTTACGGCTTCTGTGAATAACTGCAAAGGATCCATATCAGATCAGATGATATTTATAAAGAGATATCATCCCGACATGTACATCCACGAAAACATAAAAATCGAAAAATATATACCAAGTCATAATAGGAACATCGATCTTTAGTAATAGCAGATGGGAAAATCTTCTCACGATCACCCTTTGCCAGATGAAGATACATGTTGACAATCTAAGACAGAAAATATACAGAATTTAAAAATGATGGAAATAGTTTGGTTCTCACAGCTCAGAGATCATTTCAATAATTTGAAGATGAGTAATTTGATAGCAATAAACAGTACAAATCAACTTCTTTCATTGTAGTCTAAGTGTTCTGACTAATATGTAAAATACTACTACTATCTAATGTAATCTAACATCTAATAATCTAATAATAGAATATATAAATTAGATTAACACCAATGAGTATTAAAAAGGGCAAGCAGTAAACCAGGTAACATATTGCAATGGTGCATCCAAGAATTTCGACCAAACCATACACTAACATAACATATTCACGTATGTAGAATCCACAACCAATCATGTCTGCTGATGAATATGAAAAGGGAAAAGACCTCAAAGATAAAGACATGGCTGATCACACAAACCTGCTTTAACAACTGTTTGGGCCGAAGCTCGTATTTCTCAGGAACTTTCAAGATTAACAATTTACTCTGGTGCCCTACAAGTTGTGATAGGAAGTAATTTAACATGCTGGCTACTCTTTCAACCTGAAAGAAGAAGCAATCAAGATTAAACTCGTGAACTTGTAAGCAGACAATAAGACTAGATTTTCATTTGATGGGTGTGGATGGGAAAGATAAGATACCATTTTGGGTAGCAGGAAAGGAGCTGTAATTTGCTCTGCGCAGAAAGCAAGCATGCCCACATCTTCCATAGCCAACTTCATGCCAAGCCTTATAATCTATTATACAGCATACATATGATTTCCTTAATATAGACTCATAATAAAACTAGTGGTGACAAAATGGGTGGGTCACGCATGTTAGATAACCGGACATAATTGGTAAGGATAGGAAAATAAGTGATATTTTATGTGGGTCAGGTCGGGTCGGATTGAGCTTGAGCTGAACATATAAGTATTATTATAACACTATTACTCTATTAGTGTGTCAAATACAATTTTCATTATAGGATCTCAACAGCAACCTTCTTTATAGAGTAACATGATACAGAAGGTTTGATGTTAAAAATACTTCAAGCTACCATTGACCATTTTACCCATTTACTTCCAAGCTAACTCTATTTCATTACCCTTCTGACTGTAAGAGAGAAATCAACCAATTCACGTAAACGACGTGAGAAATGCCACATCTAATACAGAAACATATATTTTAATGGGTAGAGAGAAAAAACGAACATTTTCTTGAGAGTGAAAAAATCTAGTTCTCTCCTGCCTCTCTTGTGCAGGTCTTCGTTCCCATTCAACTGTGTTAGACATCTCAGCTTCTAGTTGATTGACTTCAAAAATCTTGTACAGACTTTCATCAAGAAGAAGCATACTGTCGTTGATCAGGAAGTTTAAGAAGTCGGGGTAATCACCCATCTCCTCTCCTTTGGCAATCTGAAATTGAGCCAATATAAAACCAATCAACGAGTACTAGTGAATCGTTACAAAGTTGCTGAAAGTACTTGTAAAAACAAACAACACTTAAATTACCTGTTTCCAAGCATTCTGGTGGACAGGAACCTGTCAAAGATACTCTAGAAGTTCGGCAATGTTATGCCGGATGTTGAACTTGTCATTCTTTGGGATGTGAAAATATAAACAGCTGTGCCAAAGATACTCCACCATCCACCACCACTAGCTGCTGCCACCCGCCGCCACCCACCGTCGCTACCCGCCGCCGCCGGTCGTCGGAAACTTTTTTTTTCAATTTTTTTTTCAATTTTTTAAAAAAAAAATTTACAATTTTTTTTTTAAAAAAAATTAAAAAAAAATTTTCATAATTTTTTTTTCCAATTTTTTTTTACATATTATCACTTTATACTGCATTTTATTATTTTTATTGCATTTTGTATATATGTTTAGTAGATATTGTTCGTTTTTACTGCATTTTTTTATTTTACACATAATTCTTTTGATTTGTTTACTGCATTTTATTTATACACCTCAATCTTATATATATTGTTTGTTTTTTACTGCATTTTAAGTTATACATAATATATTTTTTACTGCATTTTGTTAAAATTACACTGCATTTTATTATTATTCACTGCATTTTGCATATATTTCATATATTATTACATATTGTTTATTTTTTACTGCATTTTATATTATACATATGATCCATTTTTACTGCATTTTGTATGAAAGTATAATACATACTACTTTTTTTTTACTGCATTTTGCATATATTTATTTAGTACACATTGTTCGCTTTTTACTGCATTTTATATTATATATAATCTATTTGTACCGCATTTTGTTATTTTTACAGTATTTTGTTATTTTCACTGCATTTTATATTATACATAATCTATTTGTACTGCATTTTATTATTTTCACTGCATTTTATTATTTTTGCTGCATTTTTCATACATTTCATTCATTATATATTATTTGTTATTCACTGCATTTTGTATTTTACATATTATCGATTTGTACTGCATTTTGTATTAAAGTATAATACATATTGTTGTTTATATTGCATTTTGCATATACATCATTTAGGACATATTGTTCTCTTTTTACTGCATTTTAGATTATATATATTATCCATTTGTACGGTATTTTGTTGACGTCGGGTATAGAAGATACAGTAAAATATATAAAAGTTTTAGTTAATTAATAATAATATACAAAATGCAGTGAAAAAAACGTATAGTTTTATTAAAAATGCAGTAGGAAAATGAATACTATATCTAATAAAAGATTTATGGGGAAAAAATTTTGAAAAAAAAAATTTCGAAAATTTTTTTTTTTTTTAAAAATTTTGAAAAAAAAAAAATTCCGACGACGGCGGCCGGCGGTGGCTGGCTGCAGTCAGGTGGTGGCAGCAAGTGGTGGTGGTAGGTGGGGTTGGAGGAAGAAGAAGGTAGGAGGGGGATGAAAATAAAGTAAAAGGGTTAAAATGTAAAAGTCTAAATAGTGAAAGGGGTGTTGAGTGAAAATTAATGTTATGTTTTTTTTTGTTAACTAATACCCTTATTTTTGAAAATAATTACAAAATTGCCACTCTTTTTAACCATTGATCAAACCCAAAAGATCATCCAATGGCCACAAATAAAACTTCTCCTCCTTCTCCTCATATGACCCCTTCCCCTATGATCCCCAATCATTATATACTCCTTAATTAATTATTTTAGTAATTACTAAACTAATTCATGGATAAACCAGATTAAAACTATCAAATATTAACATATGTGACATGGTGATCAATTTGGAGCACAATGTCACATAGTAGGACTTGGAAAGTTCGAGATCTTGTATTATTCTTTATCATTATGCATGATTGATTTATCAAAAAAAAATAAAAAATTAATGAAAAATAATTCAGTGGGTTTCTATATTAAATTAAATGATTCCATTATATGATTATGCTATATATTGAATAAAACTCTCATCATCGTGACTTTTAGATTCGCTTCAAGTTTTATGCCATTCGTGCATATTAATTTGGGTTAAGTATAGTGGTTTGAAATACAATAATAGTTATTTTTAAAAATTATTCTTAAATCTTAAGAAATGAATTGGTCAGGATCGACAATGTTCAATACCATTAAAACTCATTTGATGACGTTTGTGTGGGAATGCGAAATGAATAACTTTTGTATGATAGGCGGCAGGGGCTGAGCTAGAAAAATTATACGGATGGGGTAAAAATAAATTAATTCAATGCTTCTTTATAGTTTTGAGGGGGCAAAAATATCAAATTTGTCATTAATATCTTAAAAAAAATTATTTTTTACGTAATTTCAGAAATTTTGTGGGGGCAGTTGCCCCCACTGCACCCATTTTAGCTCCGCCCCTGCGAAGACCCGAACAATGTGACGGAACTTTTTCGATTGTTCAACTTTTATATCGTTGAATGAGGTAAATTTTTGTTGTTATTAATTGTTTCTATAGTATAAATTAATACTATGAAGATTACATAAAGCTATTCGTTTACATGTTTGAATAGTACTCTTTCGTTTTAGTCCTTTGAACTAAATATATATGTAATTTCAGTTTTTTTAGCTTATAAGAATTTGAGATCTTAAGGTTTACATCGTACTCCGGAGTTAAATTTAAAATATGTAGAATCCCACGAAAAAGTAGTGAAGAAATACTTTTTATATTTAGTACATTTTAAATGTAAATAAATAGAAGAGGGTATCTTATCATCTTTAATATTTTAAGCCACTATAAGCTTAATAAGTTAATAGTATTAATTGTAAGATTAATCTCATCAATGTTTTCTTGTGAATGTTGGATATACACTATAAACATCAATTGTTGTACTTAGAAGAAATTGCTTCATATTTTATTAACGTCAATTATCATTCATAAAATATTGCAGTTCAAAACGTACATTAATTAGAGCAAAATGCCATATTATGAGAGGGGATGATAAATCCACCTCAATTTTTGATAGATCCACCAAGAATATGCAGTACAGTATTGTACTGTACAAACAAATAATGCACATTGATAAATATAATACAACACCAAATTTGTTTCATACAACATAGTTATGCTTCTATATACTTGTATAGTAAGTTATAACTGTTGTACAGTATGTTATATAAAACAATTATGCTGTTGTATTTATCAACTCCCTTTTCCAACCCTTTACTCGTTCAAGACTTCAAGTTCAACTACCTCCATATGACATCGCCGAATTTCTTGACTTTTCCATTGACTTGGCAATATGTTGAGCCTTGTCTAAAACTCGCGGTATATTGGGCCTTGTCAAATTATTTATTATCAAGCTCCTAAATTTATTGGTAACCCATCTCTATGTATAGTATAATTTAAATAAAGGAACTAAACCTAAGTGGTCCGGACATTTGGATTGTGGCTTTTGGGCTTAAATCAAGAAAATTCCATGTATATTATTCCAACGCCAAATTCGTGATACCCGGACAAATAAGGGTCAGATTATTGCTTTTCAGGCATTTAAGGACTGCAAACAAATCAGTAAAAAAAATAATTAATAAATAACTGAATATCAAAAATAGAAGAAATATGCTAGAGATCCCACCAAAATGTACAACGAACCCTTCCTTCCCAACTTAGCAATATAAGTGCATAAACCGCGGCACGTTCAGCTGCAGAAAACAAGCCGTAAATGAGGAGACTGGTAACAGCGACTGTACAAGCATGAGGATGTGTTTGAAATGGGAAACCAGTTACTCCTTGAGATTTGATGGCAGTGAAACTAAGTAAGCCAACTATAACAAAGTTAGTAGCAGATTGTTTTTCTTGTTGTTCATCATGACCCAATGCTAATAATGTTGTTACATGGTGGTTTGTCCACAAACCATGCATAAACACTATAACTGGCCACCTTAATACTAGATTAACGATCCCCGAAAATAGTCCTGCAGATGGTGTCACATGGTTGCTTTCGGCCGGTTGATCATTGACCGAGATTACATATTGTTCGACATCAGGATTCGTTGTAACAATGGAACCCATTACCCTTTTGGTAATTCACCCTTTTGTGGGGTTTTTGCTTTGGAGATATTGAGACTATGAGTTAACAATTTAATTTGTATATAAGTAGTATTTATACTTAAGGAAAAAATGATTTGAATATATTCGATCAGGTTGGAAGTTTCAGAGTTATTTAGGAAAGTGCCGTACTTCAAATGATATCTAAAAGCGTCAGCACTATATTGAGTCTTAGTGGTCTACTAATATTTTTTCTTCGCGTCTCAACGGTATCAACGATTTTTATAAATAATAGCGGTGCAGATTAAATGCACTTTATATTTTTATAAATAATAGCCGGTCAACTCTGGTTTTAAAACATTTGTAAACATTGTTATTGACTTAATTAATAGTCGTTGCTCTTTATATGTTAGTCTGTCCAGGCTGGATATTGACGGTCGAACCGGTTGAACCGGACTCGATCCTTCATCCGATTCAATTAAAAAACCGGTTTTCTAAACATTGATGTTGACACATCGTATCATATATGATCTGAACTTCATGATCCACGTTCGGGTCTACAATTTCAAAGTGGGGTTTTAAATTCAAGTACGTAGTGCTTCAAACTCACACGTAAGTTAACATGCATCTCCTTTTGATCGTTGTTTAATTTTGTTTTTCATAAGAAAAATCACATTCCAGATATAGTCCTATACAATTTTTTACTATGTTTTTTCTTTCTTTTCATATCACTAACAATTGTACCAATCGCAACGAAAAATGATTCAATTCATAAATGTTAAATGTTTTAGTTACCGTTTTTGATCGATAACATGTTAGAATTGTTAGACATCTTTCTTAATTTATTACTCCATCCATCCCAATTATTTGTTAAACTTTCCATTTTGTTATGTTCCAAAATAATTTCAAAATGCTTGAAAATGAAAAAGATGAAATTGTATTGATCACATTTCATAAAGTGTATGTTTGTGACAATAATTTTGAAACGGAGGAAGTGCTATGGTATGAAAATAAAGAGACCGGGATAGGTGGGCTCGGGCTGTGGCTCAAATTGTCAATAAATACATTTACTCTACTTTATGCTTTAGTTCCGAATTTCCGATGCTAAAAATTTTAATAGGTTTTTTTGCATTGAAATGTATAAATACTAGTAATTATCTAGCTGGCATATGCACAGCCCATGAAAATATATTTTTAAAAGAGTATCTCGTTTGAATAACAATACTGAAGACTGAAAATTACCATTTATCCCTGTTCCCTACAATTTTCTTTCTGACATCTAACAAACAATTAAAAAAAATAATAAAATTGGTCTATGATAGTTTACATGTAACATCCTTCCTACGGGCCTAGAGGTAAGTCATGAAATTTGATTTTAAATGCATTATTTAAATGTGTTAGTACGTATATATAGTGTATTTATGTTATATTGTGAAAAGTAGGTAATAGGTCAAAATGACTTATTGTGATTAATGAATTATTAATTGTTTTTAAATTATTATAGTTGTCGGTAAAATAATATAGTTTGTTTCGCGAAATGGTTTTAGGTTCCAGATAATAGGTTTGGAAGGGAATTAAAACCTAAGAATAATTGGGGTCGGTTTGGAGATAGTCTACCTAAACTTCTCTGCTACTTTCCCAAAATTCCTTTTTCTTCATTTTCTTTGTGAACACCTTATGAGAACCAAACACAAGAAAGTGTACACTAAATTGAAACAAGAACTAGAGCTGTGATTTCAAGTTGAAATTCATCATCATCATCTTATTCTTCATCTTGTTCCTTTTATTGTAAGTGTAAGTTTTCTTGTTTTGATTTACATGAGCTCAATTGATGAAATTAGGTTAGCAATTGATCATGGTATGAAATAGATATTTGAATGTTATTGTATGATGATGTTTATTGTTATTTGAGCTGTTTATAACTTTAGAAACTGAGTTTGATGATGTATGATTGTTAAAGTTTGGTTAGGGTTCGTGCAGGAAGTGTTGCAGGTGTTTGGTAAATTCTGGGTTTTTAACCTCACCCGGACGGGTAGGCTTTGATACCCGGACGGGTATGTAGCGATATCCGATCGCGTAAATTAAGCCAATCGGGTGAATTAGAACAAAATGATTACAGCACGGGACTTAAATTAAAATCTAAGAATTTTCTTAGTCACCCGACCGGGTATGACTAGTGACCCGACCGGGTATGGCTAGTGACCCGACCGGGTGTGGCCAGTGACCCGATCGGGTATGTTTGATGATATTTGATTTCTTTTATGTACATGTGTTTTAAGTCACTGATATTTAAGTGATGTGGAACAAGAGTATATTTTATTTGTATGATATTTTGTAATTAAATTAATAATTAGTAAGTTACTAACTCATTATTCTGTTTGTTCTCAGATCAACCAAAGACTCAGTAATATATATAAGAATTCTGAGTTGGAGACTAAGATAAATCAGGTGAGTGGATCTGTAACTCTCAGCTTGATTTAATTGTAATAAATTGTAGTTACAATGAGTAAACATGGTTTTACTGTTATAGACTGTTGATTGATATAATTCCATAATATAATTGGATTATGTGTAACATGGCATTTGGGCATATATGTTTTAATAAGAGGTCAACATGGATTGGGTTTGAGGTTGCTATTGATTGGCCAAAATAGGGTTTTTGTACATGTGTTGTTTATAGGACAACTGTGTTGTGTGGGGATATAGCACATAAGCTATCGGTTAACCACTTTATTGGCCTGCAGTTGGGTTTTAAGTGTTACTTGAGGACCACCGCGGTATAAGGGTTCCTCAAGGACCACCAATCCTCTTAGATATTATGTGTTTATAATTTGTTATTGCTAAGTTAGACTGTTAGTTACATGTCTATTCACTTAGCTTCGTGCTAATTCCACCACTTCAACTTCTTGCAGGTTTAGATTTGATATGACAGGGACAAGAAGTTGGGCTTATAGGGAATGTTTGACAACTGATAACTCTGATGTTTTTGGGAATAAACTTAATTGATGTTTGTATTTATATAACACCTTGTATTTATATAACACCTTGTACATATGTACATTAACGGCATAACAATTCTTTGCCACTAATACGTATGTAAGTTAATGGCATAAAAGTTTAGTGACACTAATATACATGTACATTATTGGCACATCCAAAATTGTGCCACTAATAAAAATGTACATTAATGATAACAAATTTGTGTTACTGATGTGCTGAATCTAGTTATAAAATTATCGTTGAAAAGTAAACCAAAATGTACCGAGCTAGACCAAAACACAACCGGGCAGTGGACCCTGTCGAGTGGTAGTATAGTTTGGTAAGTTCGGGTTCGAACACAGGGAATGTGAGTTTAAGAATTATATCCAAGTGCAAATAATTTATACAGAAAAGTAACTGTGGGGGTTTTGTGTGACCTAGTTGTCACGTTGCTTAAAACTACAATCTTTAAACTAAACTAGGCAAGTGGACTCTTAAGAGTCAAAGTGTTCGTTTGGAAACTTTCGTATAATAAAAACAATACTTGCTTGGACTATTTCGCTAATGATTTCGGGGTGTTGAGTTATAACCAGTTTAAATTATGCAAAAGTAAATTTCCATTTAACATAGGATTAACGTTCGCCATCTCCTAATGATTCAACTTCAATTTACAAACCTATGATTTAATCTAGTAACGGACGTTCGCCATGGTTACCATCTTGCACAATTAAGCTTAAAGAATCTTGCTTATTCCAAATCTACGTTCGCAATGTTTGTTCAATCATTTATAGACAAATAATTGATAGCAAATTACCAATGAAAAACGTTCGCTATATTCACTAGTCATTTACCAAATAAGCAAAGAAACTATTTTAAGCTCAATTATGCAAGGAGTCACGAATAAACATAAAGTTCAAGTTTCACAAGTTTATAATTCATCCAAAATGAAAGACGTTCGACATATTCATCAACTCATATATTTTAACTCATTTATGTTACTTATACCAATTTTTGCATCCGCAAACAAAGGTTCATTTGTACATCGACATACAAACAAAAATAATTCCAACCAACACCAAACATTCGCTATAATTCCTAGCTAGAACTACCAACAAATTCCATAAATTATTTGAGCTAAAAACATATAAAATCATGGAGGAATTCTAAACTCAAGCATAATCAAACACCAAAATATAACACCCCTAATCACTAGTTAATTCATCCAAGCAAGTAAATAAAACTAGCCACTAACAATCATACTCAAACTATCACAAATAATAAGTGAAATCAAAGGAAACATAATTATATCGAATAAAAATGCAAACCGAGTGATTACAATGTTTGGATGATGATTCTTCGTGTCCAAATGAGTTAGGATGATGAGAGACTTTTAAGAGGATGAAAAATGACTTAAAACCCCTAAAAATCGCCCATGGGGGCTGCTGGTTCGGGGGTGAGAAAGTTTGGTGAGAGATGAGGAAGAAAAGGTGTTTTAAGGGTCAAAAAGTGCCCAGACGGACCTTCAAGCCGCCGGCTTGAGGTCCCTAGCCGGAGGCTTGATCATACACTTCAAGATGCCATTTTTAAGGTTCTACCCGGCTGCTAGACCCCCCAAGCCGCCGGCTTGAGCCACTTAGCCGCCGGCTCATTCAAGCTTCAATTTAAGGCTTTTTTTCTGATGCTGATTTTTACCTTAGAGCCGCCGGCTTGACCCTTCTTGTAACACCCCCAAATTTGTTTAGTGGAAGCGTTTGGTTTAAGTACTGGGGTGTCACAATAATGAAGCATGCATACGTATCAGAGCTTATGATTACAACAGAACAATAAATATTAAGATGCCAAAAGAGTTAATTACAAAGTTTACGATTCATCGAATCGTATAAGTTAAAAGTAGTAAGTTTACAAAAGTAGATTTCTGAAATATGACTAAAACATTTCAGTTATACTAAAGAAATCCATATGTTTCCAAAAATTGGCATCCTAAGCTTCAAGGGTCGCCTAATTCTCCATGTGTGTTGGCGATCTTATATGCGCAGCTAATTCCCTGAAAAACATAGTAAAAGTCAACAACTAGGTTGAGTGAATCCACAGGTTTTATGTTGTTGTTTGTCCCTTACTTAGGATCTAGAACGAACCGAGTCACTCTAATTGCTAGCGGAAATAACAATTAGATCACGAATAATCACACGAACAATCAATACGCAATCAATATCAAACGAACGTAATATTATTGCTTATAGTCGATCAGATTACAGAGAATTTCGACAAATTGCGTTTAGGGTTTCGTCAACCCTAAAACAGAAAACACAAATCGTTTTTATACAAAAACTGGCACCTGCGACGTCGCACGCTACGTCGCAGGCCCAAGCCCATGCGACGTCTGCTACGTCGCAGGCCCAATACCTGACGTCGCACCTGCGACGTAGTGCGCTACGTCGCAGGAGTCAGAAATGCAAATCTAAATACAAACTACGAGCTAGACCAACTGACAGACACTAAACATGTACTAACAAACTCCCCCGTGTCTTCAGCTTGGTCTTCAAAAATCTTCTTTAAACCCAGCCCGCAGGAAACTGGCCGTCGGCATGAATTCCATTAGCTACGCAAGCAGTAACAACATTGTAGAACTGCTGTGCTAATCGTCTGTTGAATTCATTCTTCTGACCAACTCGAATCCGATTATCATAGAGTTTTCTTAAATCTTTTTCATGAAAATTAATTAAACTCATCGGATCATACAGCCTAAACGTTGCTTGCTTCAAATTCCATATACCTCCAACTTCTGGCCACGGTTCAGAATCTGGAACGAAAGTAATAACCGCTTCGCCAGTCTGCGGATCAAGTTCCCATTTCACAAGTCTTCTCAGAAAATAATAAGGAACTGATTCCAGAGGTATCTCAGTCAAACATTTAGCCGGCGAATAGTGAACTTTAACCAAAGGCTTCCTGATGACTGGATCAATCTTTTTCTTCCATGTATACCGAGTTCCCAACGTCGGCTTCAATTTCGAATAAGTCTTCGATAATACTTCCCGACGTAGACATCTTTGAATGAACTCAGCATAATCATTTTCGAAAGGATTAATCAATTTAAGCTGAGCTAATCGATTAATCTCTCCTTTTGGCAACGTGCTCAATCTATCAAAACGCATCCTAAAATACTGAACTCCATCTTCTCTCTTGATCATAAACAAATTCCTTTGACACTTCCAGCTTTTAATAACACCGGTATAATTCCGACTAACCCGGTACACTTGACATTTCACTGGAATAGGAACTGGATTTCGTCCCTTAGGCCACCATTTCTTGTTTCTCTCTCTCTTTTCTTCAGCAGATAACTTCTTTGCTGCTGAGTCCGGTGCCTGTGTCTCTGAAGCTGGAGTTGCAGCAGAACTAGATTCTCCTTGTCGCGCTTTATCAGGACTCTCGTCTTCACTTGAATCAGATTCAATAATAGGTGCACCATCATAAGTTTCCCCAGATTGTGCATCATCATATGTTTCATCTTCATTCAACTGCTCTTCTTCAATCGAGACATCCTCGTTCATCTCAAAAACATTCTCTGTCTCTTCCTCAGAGCCAACTCCACTAGCCATCCTTTGAATAAATGATAAGTCCGCGAATGAGTAATCAACTGCCAGCGGTCTTGGTTGACCTGGAATATCATCAACAGAGAAATAATCCAAAAGAGAAATATTTTCATTAACGTTTTCAATTACAGGGTTGGGATTTACAGACACAGGTTCACTTGACTCTAAAGTGGGTATCCCAGACCCAGACTCCCCCGAGGCAAGTAACCTGCCTTCCAAAATGTTTACCCTATTCTTCGTTTCCTCAAGCTCTTTAGATTGAACCTCGATCAAAGCAGCTTGTTCAGCAATCTTCTCGTCCTGAGCCTCCAGCTTTTGCTTCATCAGCTGCATATCTTCCATTATCTTTTGCATGAAAGCTGGAGTTGGTTGAATCTCAAAAACCTCCTGTTGCTGTGGATTGACTGGAGCTCGTGTTGACGAAGAGCGACGTACACGACGAGGCGGTTGATAAGTCTCATCAGCAGGATCATCCCCGTCGCGTGTACGTTTTCCAGTATCCCTTGGAGGTACATACTTGCGTCCTTGTCTGATTCGACGCTTAATCCTCAGATATCTGAATGAATCAGAAAGCCTGATACGTTCCATCTCAGAGGGATGCGGAACAGTACCATCAGAATGCTCAGGCGTCGGACCCCCATCCTGAGGTCCTACATTCGCAGTATCATCAGAATCTGAATTCTCAACCGTATCATGCGATGCTGGATTGTCCGAGTCAACGTGGCCGAACTGCTCAATGTTTTCCAGAAGAGCTTCCACGTTCTCCCCCGCAGCTTGAGCAGGAATGTGCTCCCCCGCAGCTTGAACTGGAATGTTCACAAACGGTTGCTGCGGTTGCTGAGGTGCTGGAACATCCATATACTGAGGATCTGGGGGCGGTACATAATTCTCGTCCACAATTGCACCAAATAAGGGAACATCCGTTGCTGCCGCAACCCCTTTCTCAAAACTTGCACAAATAGTGAAAATCCGACTCATCATCGGTGAAATCTTTAATAGCTGATCGGGATCACCCTGTGCCTGAAGATCTGGATGATGACGATTAATGTGCAACTGAACAAAACGTGGATATAAAATCCATTTCTGATCCCCAGCGTTCGCATTATCAACCATAGCCTTGAAGATAAATCCTGAGAAGTTGAACGGCTTGTTGTATACCAATGCTAACATAGCAGAAGCCAGACTTCGGCTCATACCATCCGTTCCACCTTTCCTATTCCCCAAACAAACGATAATCACGTGCATCAGATATCTCCAAACACGCGTGAGATTCGCTTTCCTGTACTGATCAGAGGGAATTCCTGGATATCCTATTCGTTGCATAGCTCCAGTAACAAAAATATGATCAAAACCGATAGGCATATCCGGCTGATCGTTGAGCTGGAAAAGTTCCCGAATGCTCTGTTCTGTAATAGTGATCTCCGTACCCAGAACAGTAGAGACCAATCGCCTAACGTCGTTTTCAGTAACGACAGTTGCGTTCCTCCAAAATGGGTTGATCAGATTTCCAAAAACCACCGTGGTATCGGAAATGACGTGAGATACCCTAGAACGTCTCAAAAATGCAATCATCTGACGATACGGTGCAGCTTTATCAGAAGTGTCAACCAGATAAGCAGTCGTATTGTGACGAGCTTCAAAAGTCAAAGCCATATCTGCAAAAACCGAAACATATTGCAACTCGAAAAGGGTTAGCAAAAAAAAATTTACATTTTTTTGGAAAAACCTTTATCAAAATTTCTGGAACTAGCGACGTAGCACCGTACGTCGCATAACACAGAGCGACGTAGAACTGTACGTCGCCTAAAATCAAAATAAATTGAAAAGCGACGTAAGCCCGTACGTCGCATAAAAGTCGAGCGACGTAAAGGGAGACGTCGCATTTTGCAATTTATTGTGAATTTAATCACATTAATTAAAATAGCGACGTAGAGTGCTACGTCGCATCGGACGTCGCATAAAAGGCGACGTAGGGAAGGGCGACGTAGGAATTAATTAATTGCGAATTAGAGCGACGTAGGCGACTACGTCGCATCGTACGTCGCACTAACGAACATTCATACCCAACCCAGAAAACCTAATTGTCGAATTTAGGGGTTATCAAAATTGATCACACAATAAGGTACGCCCTACGATGGTGATTGCGAAAACATAAGTTATAACCATTTTAACATCCAATTGACCATCGAATTCTTACCAAAACCAAAACCCTATTAACCCGTAACACATATATAGCGATTAAACATATAATACACGGTGAAAACAGGTAAATATGGTACCTAAGTGTGCGGAATAACGAGTATATGAAAACTACGTGAGTGAATCGGAACGAAAACAGCTACAAATCACGAAAAAACTCGAAGAATTGCTACGTCGCAAATCGCCGGTTGGTACGTCGCAGGCTACGTCGCACTTGAATAGTGAATACTGTGACGAGTTACGTCGCAGTGGATACTATTTAAAGTCTAACCCTATGTGCGACGTAGGCTGGGACGTCGCAGGCGACGTAGAGCCGAACGTCGCATAAAACAGTTGTGATCCAAATTTGAATTTTTCAAACCGTTTACTCGTTATTTTTAGCAAATAATTTCCAAATAACTCGTGACTTGGGAAAATAACATAGAATAAAAATAAAATAAAATAACTAAACTAAAAAATCTTTTTGGTATTTTCTTTAATTTTACAAAAAAAAAAAAAAAAATAACTAACACACTATTTTTGGTGACGGAGTTGTTTTGTCTGATTAAGGATCATATCGGAATAACATGCATTTATTAGGAATAGTAAGTGTTATTTCGATCATCAGTATATTTGTCCACTTTAAATTTACTTGGCACATTTAAAACACCTTTTATAAAAATTATTTCAAGACAATTATTGGTATTGTTTGTCCACCTAAACATGTTACATCCGTATTTGTGAGCTAACCTTTATTGTTAGAATGAATATTAATTTTGTGAAACCTATTATATGATATACTGATAAACTTCAGTAAAACAAACACTGCATATTCACACAAGGTAGAGATTACAAGACCAAGTTTATCTCGGTTTTCTCGTAATATACACTTGATATTTATATTTAGGCATACATCAAACCGACTATGAAGATACTAGTGGCCCCAGATCTGTACTTAGTACAACAGAGGGTCCCTTAGTATGAACATAACAAGTTTGAGACTATTTGCATAACTAATGGATTCAGGTCTGTACGTGAGTACAACAATAGTCACCATTAGTTAGGCGAATAATCATATTATTACTATATGCCCATTTTACATTTACATAATTATGACAGTGTATGATAGTACTTCCATTTATCAATTAAGACTTATGTCATACATCAGATAACATTTTTCACAAAGTAATAGACAAGTTTTATCATTACTTCTTACTCACTCACAAACCGGTGTGTAGCATGCCTACCAATACATCGTATGATGAATATAATTTAGATAAAAACTGTTTTAAGTGTGTCAGATAAACCTACTGACACATCCAAGATAAACCTTAAAATTCCATTTTGTGCATGTCACCCGATGTACTATCATATCCCAAGTTGTTTACAGACACAACTTCAACGTCTATTTTAAAAATGTAGCAACCTTGCGTTTTCTTTAATACTAATGAGCATAAAGAGTGGCTGTTGCGAATTTTTTTTTTTTTTTTTTTTTTTTTTTTTTTTTTTTTTTTTAAATGAATTTAAAAATCAAAAAAAAATCCAAGTCACAAATCATTTCTTTGACTGAAAGAACCTTAAACCTATTAGATTGACCAGTTCAATGAAACGTGATCGCAAAAAGGCTTTTGTGAAAAGGTCCGCACACTGCTTAAGGGTCTCTATATGTACAACATCTATAAGGTGTTTCTCAAAGCAATCCCGTATGAAGTGGAACCTCAGTTCAATATGTTTGGTCTTAGAGTGCTGTACGGGATTGTGGGTGATAGATATAGCAGCTGTATTATCAATATAAATAGGAGTCATAGAGAGATTGAACCCGTAATCACGCAGTTGATGCTGAATCCAGAGAACCTGAGAACAGCAACTTGCAGCAGCAACATACTCGGCTTCAGCTGTAGAAATAGCAACCGCAGTCTGCTTTTTGCACTGCCAAGAAACTAAGCGTGATCCAAGGAACTGACATCCTCCAGTAGTTGACTTCATATCTATCTTGCAGCCACCAAGATCCGAATCCGAATAGGCAGTTAACTCGAAGTTTTTCTCGTTTGAATACCATAGACCCAGAGATGGCCTAAAAGCGAGATATCCAAAAATGCGTTTTACTGCCTTCATATGAGACACCTTCGGATTTGCTTGAAATCGTGAGCAGAGAGAAACGGCAAACACGATATCTGGTCTTGAGGCAGTCAGGTACATGAGAGAGCCTATCATTGATCGATAGTCTTTCTCCTTGCAGTCTTCATCGTCCTCATTAGGTCCAAGATTGTGTCTTGCTTCAATTGGAGTGCCGAAGTGTTTACAGTTGAGCAATTCATATCGCTTTAACATGTCAGTGACATATTTTGACTGGTGAATATATATTCCACTATCAGATTGCTCAACCTGTAGCCCCAGAAAGAACGTGAGTTCCCCCATAGCACTCATTTCAAACTCAGATTTCATCAGTCCTTCAAAATCTTTGCACAACTGATCATTAGTTGATCCAAAGATTATGTCGTCCACATAGACCTGCACAAGTAACAAATCCGCTCCTTCCCTTTTGATGAAAAGCGTGCTATCAATCTGTCCTCTATCAAAACCATTCTTCAGTAAGTACGTGGCAAGTCGCTCATACCAAAGTCGAGGAGATTGATGAAGACCATACAAAGCTTTCTTCAGCTTGCAAACATGATTAGGATGCTTTGGGTCTTCAAAACCGGGAGGCTGACACACATAGATCACTGCGTCAACATCTCCATATAGAAAAGCACACTTCACGTCAAGTTGATACACTCGGAATCCTTTGAAAGAAGCATAAGCTAGAAAGATCCGAATTGATTCCAAACGAGCAACAGGAGCGAAAACTTCATCATAGTCAATACCCTCTAGTTGACTATATCCTTGAACTACCAGACGGGCTTTGTTTCGAATAACAGCCCCACGATCATCCATTTTGTTACGGAAAACCCAACGAGTACCCGTCAAGTGAGCACCCTTGGGTAGAGGAACAATTTCCCAAACATTCATCTTGTTTATTTGCTGTAGTTCCTCCTGCATAGCCTCGACCCAAGATGGATCCTTTAAGGCTTGATCAACCTTTTTCGGTTCAATTTGAGACAAATGACATGAATCAATATGAGCAATAAGTCCCAAAAGCTGCTGAGCTGAAGTCTGCTTTGTTTGCTGTCGTGTTTGAACAGATGCATGAGGATCACCAATGATATCATCAATGGGGTGATCCTTATGTATACGTGTTTCTGGTATGGCACCTGGCACAAGATCCACACCCAAATTGTTCAAATCTCCCTCAGTTTCAGGAGTAGCAGCAGACTCAGGAATGACTATCTCTTCTTCTTCTCCTTCATCTTCATGAGAAAATAAGTGAGAGTAGTTCATTGTTTCTTCCACTTCATCTTCTTCTTGAGGTTCCTCTAAAGGAGGCATATTTGGATCATATGGAAGCTCCTTTGTATAGTTGTAAACTGTTTTAGAAGGAGCTGCCGAAGATGATGGAGTAGGAGATGGTGTTGATGGTGGTGATTTGGTAGTTGTTTTCGGTTGTGTGGGTGTTGGTGAAGGAGTAGGTGTAGGTTGTGGAGGTGTAGGATTAGTCGGTTGAGGTGCGGGTGTTGCATTAGGAGATGGGTCGGATGGTTTATTAGTAACGGGTGTATCTTGAGAAATATCAAGCTCATGCAGTATAGAAACCAACTCTTCCGTTTCATCTTCTTCCGGAATATTGAAAGAGTTGAATAGGTTTCCATAGTTGAAAAACCAATCCGGACCCGTTCCTTGAGGAGGTTCCGTATACCTTAAACACTTCACTTCAAAATGCTCTTCGATCTGATTCGTTGATTTGTTGAAGACTCTTTTGTTCGGAGAGTTGACTGCATATCCAAGAAAAAACCCTTCAACAGCTTTATCACCAAACTTAGAGACCTTATCTTTTGTAATCATGATCAGGCATGGACACCCAAATGGTTCTAGGAACTGTAGATTTGGCTTACGGTTATTAAAAAGTTCATAACACGTTTTGTTCCTTTTCTTAACCGTGAGTACTCTGTTGAGAACATAACAGGCAGTATTAACTGCCTCAGCCCAGAATATGATTGGTAACTTGGAGTCAGCTAACATAGTCCGAGCTGTCTCGATTATTGTCCTGTTCTTCCTTTCTGCAACTCCATTCTGTTGTGGAGTCCTCGGAGCACTAAATTGATGCTCAATACCTCTTGTAGCACAAAACAATTCGAGAGTTGAGTTCTTGAACTCAGTTCCATTGTCACTTCGTATCCTTTTCACCTTCAAGTTGCACAGATTTGCCAACTTGTCCAACAAATACACCAGAATCTCAGGAGTTTCCCCTTTCGTGGTCAAAAAGTAAACCCACGAAAACCTTGAGTAGTCATCAGTAACTACCAAGCAGTAAGACCGACCACCAATGCTCTTTGTAGAAACTGGACCGAAAAGATCCATATGCAGTAGTTCCAATGGAGCATTTATGGAATTCACCTGCTTAGACTTATGGGATTTCTTACGTAACTTTCCTTTTTGGCAGGAGATACAGTCATCCGTTAGAGCAAATGACTGTTTTGGAACTCCTAGCACTAGGTCATTTTTAGTCAAGAAATTCATTTTTCGGAAATGAATGTGTCCCATTCGTCTGTGCCAAAGCAGTGAATCCTTTTCAGAAGCCTTAGACAAGAGACACGTATACTCGTTCGATGTCTCAACAGTTCTCATATTCAAAATGTAGGTGTCATCCTTTCTTGGTGCTCTCAGTAACACCCATTCTTCCGGAATGACATACCCAGGCTTCAGTATCACACACTCAGTCTTTGTGAACGCAGTTGTATAATCCTTATCACAAACCTGTGAAACACTTAGCAAGTTGTGCGTAAGCTGTTCCACGTAGTTCACATTTTCGAAACTAACATTGCCGTTAGTTAACGTTCCTCTTCCAGAAATAGTTCCCCCAGAATCTCCAGCAAAGGCAACATAACCTCCTGCATGTGGTTTAATATCCACAAGAAGAGATACATCGCCCGTCATATGTCGCGAGCAGCCGCTATCCAAATACCATTCGCTATCTTTAACGCGTTCTGACTGCTGCAACACACAAACAAAGGAGATTAGTGAGAAACGGTGACCCAAGCCTTTACAGACTTAGGTCGACCGTGGTCATCAACAATAATCACGTCAGATAGAATTTTATCTTTAAACAAATTAGAATTTTTATCTGATGTGTTATTGTTGACGACTGAAGAGTCAACATCAGACTCTTTACGTTTCCAAACTTTTGAAGATTCGGAAATGGTAATAGAAGTAATGTTGGGCTTTTGAAGTGGCAAAGGTTTTTGCTCAACATTACTTGGTTTCGAAACAGGCTTGGGAGAGTTTGAGTGACGCCTAGGTGGAGATTTAGAAAAAGAGTTTTTATAAACAGATGTCCTAGGCATCTCTCTCCCATATCGCTGATTTGACAGCTTTGGACATTCACGGATTAAATGTCCTTGTTTCTTGCAGTAGAAACAAGAACGAGTCTCAATAAACGGTTGAGGCTGAGGAATTACCACAGGATGTGGAGAAACATTTCTAGAACATGAACATTGAGTACACGTCTTAGAAGATGTTTGTTTTGGATGAGAGGTTGAAGTTGAAGGTTTATCATACGAAACATTTTCATTTACTGATTTTCTTTGCAAAATCTTTACAGGTGACTGTAAAGTTTGTTGTTTCGAGTTTAAAACCTTTGCTTTTCCTTTATTTGGTTGATCCTTAATTTCAGGTTCAACCTTTGAAATCACTTTTTCAGGTTTAAATGCAACCTTCTTAACCTCTGGATACTCCTGATCCGTAATGTCCTCAATCTCAACAATCTCCTCAACACTAACAGGAGATTCATTCTTTACTTCAACATTCTCCTTAACACTAACCGGAGATTCATGCACAGACTTAACAAACTTTGGCAAGGGGTACTCTGGCCGCATGGTTTTCTCCTTTGCCGGTTTGTTATGGTTGGTCTCTTTAGCATCTTTAGCTTTTAAACCATAGAGCTTGGACCAGTCAACTGGAATCTCTTCAAAGCCTTCCTTAACAGGCAGGGGACAACAAGTAGTAGGAGGAGGAACTGAGTTGTATCCCAATCCCTCATTCTTTTTCCCTTTAGTACCATGCTTGCTAAGGATTTCATTGAAGACAACTGTTGAGGAATTTGAACCTAAGATTTTACTCTTATAATTCTCATACTCAGCTTTTAAATCTGTAAGTTCTTTATTTAAAAGTTCAATTTCAACAAGATAGCTTTTAATGGCATCTTCTTGACTAAAAACCTTAGATTTATATTTTTGAGTATCTAACCGATGAGCCTCAAGATGATTTTCATAAAGTTTCTCATTAGCTTTTAAAAAATTATTTGAGTCGGTTAGTTTTTCATTCTTTTTCCTCAATTCAGCTGTCTCTGTCTGATATGCCTTTAAAGATTCAGTTAACTTTATGCATGAAATACAATTTAACGGTTCATCATGTACCTCATTCACAATGTGAGCCATCAGACACTGTTGGTAATGCTGGGAGACAGGCGTCCAATCTTGACTTGTAGGCTCAAAAGCAATCAGGGCATTATCAGCAATCCCTCTCTTGGTAACTTCCGTTTCTTTGGCCTTTGGAGGAGTAGACGGTGTTGTAAATCCCGATACTGGCATTTTGGGTTTCTCGCACTCCCTGGCGAAGTGACCCAAATTTTGACAATTGTAACATCGGACCTTACTCTTGTCAAATCCAAAGCCAGTCTTTCCATCACCCTCCAAGCTTTTACGCCCTGTCCTCTGCAAAAACTTCTGAATTCTGCGAGTGATCATTGCCACATTCCAAGTCAAATCCATTTGCTCCAGATCGTCTTCATCAAGCTGAGCATAGTCCTCCTTAGTCAACTCCAAAGTTAGATTCGGTTGAGTAACCAAATCCTTGTAAGAGCTTAAGAAAGCTGTGTAGATTGCAGCTTGCTCCTGAATAGCAGGTGAGACTTGAACCTGTTGTTGATTTGAAGAAGGTCCAGTCATAAAAACCGAATGAATCCCATCAGAAGAAGAAGAATTCGATGAAGCATTTGTATTTGATACAAAGGCAACTCCAGATCCATAAGTCTTTCCAGAGTTGATCTGAACACCATACACACTAGGATTCTGAACAGCAGAACCAGACCTAGTTTCTTTCTTCTTAATCTCCATAGCGTGAGCTTGAAGATCTCCTATCAACGTATCCAAAGACATGTTTCCAAGTTCTTCATTTTCCTTTAAAAATTGAACTTTAACATCCCAAGAACTCGGCAACACATCCAGCAGCTTCTTATTTACTTCAATTGAAGGAAAAGTATAACCTCCTTCAAACAGCTCACCAACTAACCGTGAGTACCTTGTGAATAAAGAAGTCATGTCTTCATTAGGAAGGATGTCAAAGATATCGTACTGTTTCTTAATCAGTTCGAGCTTGGCTTCCTTATACTTGTCATTTCCTCCACAACGAGTTTCAATTGCTTTCCACAAATCAAAAGCTGTTTCATGGGTTCTGAACAGCCATAGAACATCCTTGGTTAAACACATTTTGATCATTGAAAAAGTCTTTCTTTCAGTATCAAAATCTTTCTTCTCTTCGGGAGACATAGCTTTATAGGTCTTAGCAGGACGAATATTACGGTATTCCCCATCAGCTAAAGGAGCTACATAACGCTCACGTAATGGTCCCCATAATTCTGGACAATGAAAGTCAATATATTGCTCAACTCGGTCTCTCCAGTATACGTAATCCATGTCCACAGTAAATAGTGGAGGTTTATTACTTGAACCTATATCATTACTTTGTTTAATCATCTCCCTAAGTCCTCTAATATCCTCTTTATCAGCTGCCATTGTAAATACTTAAACGAAAAATCAAACTTCTGATCTTAGCGACGTAGAGAGGTACGTCGCACAAAGAATATGCGACGTAGACGGGTACGTCGCAAAAAGAATATGCGACGTAGATGAGTACGTCGTAAAAAGCAAATGATTCAATTAAGAATCAGAAAGTGCGACGTAGAGAGGTACGTCGCAGAATCAGGCTACGTCGCAACGCAGCGTCACAGAAGACTAATTAAAGTCAAAATAGCGACGTAGAGAGGTACGTCGCAACGGTACGTCGCACGAACTAATTAAAGTTCAAAAACACTACGTCGCACGAGACGTCGCAGCTTACGTCGCTTTGCTACGTCGCAAAACTTGCTGAGCAGCGGCCAAAAACCCTAAAAACGAATTTTTTAAACCTAAAACCAAAACCACGAATGTCGAACGACTGAAACCTTCAAGAATCCCAATAATACTGATCGAAAACCTGTAAAAACACAAAACAAACGTAATAAACACGAAAACTCACGAATATCACGTTCTTTTATATCCCAAACTCGATCCAAATCGCCAAAACGAGCACTTTCTGCTCTGATACCAGTTGTTTGTCCCTTACTTAGGATCTAGAACGAACCGAGTCACTCTAATTGCTAGCGGAAATAACAATTAGATCACGAATAATCACACGAACAATCAATACGCAATCAATATCAAACGAACGTAATATTATTGCTTATAGTCGATCAGATTACAGAGAATTTCGACAAATTGCGTTTAGGGTTTCGTCAACCCTAAAACAGAAAACACAAATCGTTTTTATACAAAAACTGGCACCTGCGACGTCGCACGCTACGTCGCAGGCCCAAGCCCATGCGACGTCTGCTACGTCGCAGGCCCAATACCTGACGTCGCACCTGCGACGTAGTGCGCTACGTCGCAGGAGTCAGAAATGCAAATCTAAATACAAACTACGAGCTAGACCAACTGACAGACACTAAACATGTACTAACAGTTGTATATTGTTGTTTCAAGTTTTGTAGTCACATTTGTTGGACCAAATACGTTCGTAAATAGTAATTGCCATAATAGTCGAGTAATGTTTAGTGGAACGTCATCCAAAGTATAAGTTTAGTGGGTTGTTCGCCCAAAGGGTTAAGTTTATGTGGGATGTTGCCCATAAATAGTTGTGTGGGACGTTACCCAAAATATATGTTTGAAAACGTGTTGCTGGTCGTTCTCCAGTAGTTTTAAAGTTTGAGTCGGTCGTTCTCCGACTAGTTACCAAATGTACCGGTCGTTCTCCGGTAAGATACCAAGTTAGCACCGGTCGTTCTCCGGTGAGATACATTGTTAGTACTGGTCGTTCTCCAGTAAGATACACTGTTAGTACCGGTCGTTCTCCGGTAAGATACCATGTTAGTGTCGGTCGTTCTCCGACAAGTTACCAATATGTACCGGTCGTTCTCCGGTAAGATACCAATTTAGTTTCACATAGTGATAATAGTTTTTGTTTGGAATGCCATGTCGTACGGACAGTTGTAGTAGTTGTCCACAGTTATAAGTTGTTTGTATGAGTGTGCCAAAGGCAGTTATGTGATAGTTTGTATAGCAGTTTAACAGTTCAAGTACTCTAATTGTTCGAGTAAGTAGTATGATAAATAATCATATAGTAAAAGCAGTTATGGCAATCAGAAATCAGTAAAGCAGTTGACTATGTTTTCCACCCCAAAAGTAGTTACAAACAGTAAAAGTAGGGGCTGTGAACTCACCTGTTGAGTTAAGTAGTTGTGCGAGTGCTAGTAAACCTAAGCCCAAGTACAGTCTGGAATCTCCTAACGTCCTAAACGTACGAGATTAATAAGTATGTGGATGTCTAAACTGATCATCCATGCTAGTGTTCGTACAACCAAGTTATGTCCCAAGTATTAACCGTTTACGTTGTATTTTGTTGTTTGTGAAAATGTATACGACTCGTTGGTGATAGTTTGAAATCCTAATTTCGGTAAAATAAGAGTGTTTGTATTGTTTGTAAAGCTCGTGAATCGTATCGTTTAAAGATATGCATTTCCGGTTAGTTCGACACTTAGTGAAAACAAGTTTTTAAACTTCCTGTTTTTAGCGACGTAAGGTGCGACGCTGGATTGTTATGCGACGTAGGGTGCGACGTACGGGTCTACGTCGCATTCAGGTTTTGCGACGTCATGGGTTGCGTCGCATAGGCGACGTTCGCAATTTAATGCGACGTAGTGGGTTGCGTCGCTATGTGCGACGTAGGGAAAGGTAATGCGACGTAAAGGCCTACGTCGCACTACTGTTTTTGGGCCAAAAGCGACGTAGTCGCCTGTTCGACGAACAGATTGAAAATAACGAGTTTCGGGTCGGTTTTGGACATGATCGGTTGTATAAAACACTAAAACATGGTAATCTAAGTATATTAAACATGAAATATTAATTATAACTTCGAAATCTAAAGATTTGCGGGATTTGTCGGAAACTTACGAGTGCCGGATTTGAAATCCGAAAAGGTAGAAGTGTAGATCGGGGTGCCGTGGTCGTTTTATTCCAAAGATGTATGGTGATTCGGCGCGTTTTTGTGGTAGTATTTGAGGTTTTTGTGTGATTTTTGAGAGAGTTTAGAGAGAAGGAAGAGAAAAGAGAAGGAAGAGAGAGAATGAGATAGATAGAAAATGAAAGAAAATGGAGGTGGGAGGTGGTTTTATTCCACTTTCTGCCTCCGTGTTTGCGTTCCGTGTTCGTTTACCCGATCGTTAAATGTTATTTTATTTTAACTATTATGTTTTTAATTACATTTTCATTATTTTTAATTAGGATCTTTTATGAAACCCAATTAATAAATTTTATAAATCTCGAACTTTGTTTTATTTAAATTGTACGAATTAAACATTTTGCGTTATAGAATGATTTGTAAATATTTTTGACAAAATATTTATTCGTTACTACGTTATTTAATAATTTCGTTTTATTAAATAATTTTGTTCACCAACAGTCTTATGTTTTTATCGCGTTTGTTTTCAAATTGTTCAGTACGTAATTACAACTAATTACGAATACGTAATACTACGCGTATTATCTAGTTGGGCTATGCTAGACTTACCTCTAGAATGTGTTGTGAATTCACTCAAGTAGGGAATTAGTCTAATAATGCAAGTGATTAACTTAATTAATCGTGTTTAAATTTGCGAGGTGTTACATTATCCCCTCGTTAGAGAAATCTCGTCCCGAGATTTAAAACCAAATCGGATCGCCCGCGGCGTATGTTCTCCGATGGGTCATGTTGTTAACAATAGTAATATTTTGCGTGGCGTTCAATTGTTGCCAGAAAGTTGTAACGGTTTAGTATACTCGCGGTATAGTTTAAATAGTTATGCGTTCGATAATAATCGAAGTTTACCAAGTGTTAATGTTGAATAGACATTCGAATTAAACGTATGTTAAATCGTAGCAATAGTCGTTAAAACGTACCGTGCTAGTTGAGGTCTGCAACCGTTTCCGGTGCACGGAGGATGTATGCGCGGCTTGGAGTGTAGCCTTTGTTAACGGTGCGGTTGTTGTCGTTTTGATTGTTGCGGTTGTTGTTCGGGTTTTGGGATTGGTTTCGGTGATGTCCAGGATCACCACACCTAAAGCAGCCGGTGTTTTGTACCTCGGAGGCGGCTGGAGGTGGTAGGTTTGTCCTACAGTTCTGTGCTAAGTGACTGGGACGTCTGCAGTTTTGACAAAATGTACAATCACCATCGTGGTGTCTACCGCACTTGTCGCACCTCGGTTTGTTGCCAAGGTAGGTTTTGGGTCCAGGGTTGGTGATTGCAGCGAAGGCTCGGGTGTTTCCCGGATTTCTGTTTTGTTGACCCTGACGGTCGTTACCGTCGTTGTTCCATTTGCGTTTGTGGGTTCCAGAGTCGCCCGCATCAGTACGGGTAAGTTCAGTTTTCCCTGTGATAACTTTCAGGGTTCCAATCTCGACAGCGTCGTCGGTTAAGCTTTGAGCCAGATCAACTGCGCTCCTAAAAGTGGCTGGTTTGGAGGACATAACCATGCCTCGGATTTGTGGTGCCAAACCCCTGTTATAACGCTCAATGCGTTTGCTCTCGGGGGTTACCATGTGAGGCACCAGGCGTGCAAGCTCCTGGAATCTAGTTGTGTAACCGGAAATGTCAGCGCCGATCATTTGGATGTTCCAGAATTCGGTTTCAAGTTTTTGCATCTCGTTGGGAGGGCAAAATTCCTCCATCAGCATTCGTTTCAGTGTCTCCCATGAGATGGAGTAAGCAGCTGGGCGTCCCATGATTTGTACCTGAGCGTTCCACCATGTTAGCGCTTTGTCGGCTAGAGTGCAGGTGGCGTATTTCACGATTTTGTCAGCAGCACAATCACTGATGTCGATCACTGACTCTGTTTTCTCGATCCAGTGGACTAGGCCAACGGCCCCTTCAGTCCCGGTAAAGGTACTCGGTTTGCAGGCTTGGAATGTTTTGTAGGAACACCCCTGTTGGTTATTGGTTGGGGTCTCGCTGTTAACTGGGGTGGCTCCACTATTGTTGGTTAGGTTTTCACGATTTCTGCTCGCCTCGTATTGTGCGATGGCTTCCGCCACGCGGCGTTCGATAATCTGTTCGGTTGTTTCTGGAGGCGGATGTGGAGTATTTCGTCGACTGTTTCGAGTATTTCTTTGTTTAGGCGGCATGCTGACGTTCTGCGATGAAAAGATGCAGAAGTCAATGCCAATGAAAAATATGTGAAGAATGAAGTTTCACATATTTCAAATTTTCGAGTATCAAGAGAAATGGTCGAATCCCCGTCACGTATCTTACGACTATGAAACACCCATATGTACTTAGTATAATATAATCACGTTGGCCAGGCGTCATTATATGATGTCAAATACATACTTCTTTTCATCAACCGTTTAATCACGATTAGGTTCATATGAGATCAGAGTACAATGAACGAGTCGTATGTGGTGAACAGTTCACGCGTATCGAGGTATCGTAACGATAGTTTAGATGTATGCAAATGTATGTATGCATGTGCGTTCTAGCCAAGGCTATAGTCTAGGTCTCTAGGTTGCTACGTCACCTAAAGTTTCCTAGTTCGCTATAACCAATGGCTCTGATACCAATCTGTAACACCCCCAAATTTGTTTAGCGGAAGCGTTTGGTTTAAGTACTGGGGTGTCACAATAATGAAGCATGCATACGTATCAGAGCTTATGATTACAACAGAACAATAAATATTAAGATGCCAAAAGAGTTAATTACAAAGTTTACGATTCATCGAATCGTATAAGTTAAAAGTAGTAAGTTTACAAAAGTAGATTTCTGAAATATGACTAAAACATTTCAGTTATACTAAAGAAATCCATATGTTTCCAAAAATTGGCATCCTAAGCTTCAAGGGTCGCCTAATTCTCCATGTGTGTTGGCGATCTTATATGCGCAGCTAATTCCCTGAAAAACATAGTAAAAATCAACAACTAGGTTGAGTGAATCCACAGGTTTTATGTTGTATATTGTTGTTTCAAGTTTTGTAGTCACATTTGTTGGACCAAATACGTTCGTAAATAGTAATTGCCATAATAGTCGAGTAATGTTTAGTGGAACGTCATCCAAAGTATAAGTTTAGTGGGTTGTTCGCCCAAAGGGTTAAGTTTATGTGGGATGTTGCCCATAAATAGTTGTGTGGGACGTTACCCAAAATATATGTTTGAAAACGTGTTGCTGGTCGTTCTCCAGTAGTTTTAAAGTTTGAGTCGGTCGTTCTCCGACTAGTTACCAAATGTACCGGTCGTTCTCCGGTAAGATACCAAGTTAGCACCGGTCGTTCTCCGGTGAGATACATTGTTAGTACTGGTCGTTCTCCAGTAAGATACACTGTTAGTACCGGTCGTTCTTCGGTAAGATACCATGTTAGTGTCGGTCGTTCTCCGACAAGTTACCAATATGTACCGGTCGTTCTCCGGTAAGATACCAATTTAGTTTCACATAGTGATAATAATTTTTGTTTGGAATGCCATGTCGTACGGACAGTTGTAGTAGTTGTCCACAGTTATAAGTTGTTTGTATGAGTGTGCCAAAGGCAGTTATGTGATAGTTTGTATAGCAGTTTAACAGTTCAAGTACTCTAATTGTTCGAGTAAGTAGTATGATAAATAATCATATAGTAAAAGCAGTTATGGCAATCAGAAATCAGTAAAGCAGTTGACTATGTTTTCCACCCCAAAAGTAGTTACAAACAGTAAAAGTAGGGGCTGTGAACTCACCTGTTGAGTTAAGTAGTTGTGCGAGTGCTAGTAAACCTAAGCCCAAGTACAGTCTGGAATCTCTTAACGTCCTAAACGTACGAGATTAATAAGTATGTGGATGTCTAAACTGATCATCCATGCTAGTGTTCGTACAACCAAGTTATGTCCCAAGTATTAACCGTTTACGTTGTATTTTGTTGTTTGTGAAAATGTATACGACTCGTTGGTGATAGTTTGAAATCCTAATTTCGGTAAAATAAGAGTGTTTGTATTGTTTGTAAAGCTCGTGAATCGTATCGTTTAAAGATATGCATTTCCGGTTAGTTCGACACTTAGTGAAAACAAGTTTTTAAACTTCCTGTTTTTAGCGACGTAAGGTGCGACGCTGGATTGTTATGCGACGTAGGGTGCGACGTACGGGTCTACGTCGCATTCAGGTTTTGCGACGTCATGGGTTGCGTCGCATAGGCGACGTTCGCAATTTAATGCGACGTAGTGGGTTGCGTCGCTATGTGCGACGTAGGGAAAGGTAATGCGACGTAAAGGCCTACGTCGCACTACTGTTTTTGGGCCAAAAGCGACGTAGTCGCCTGTTCGACGAACAGATTGAAAATAACGAGTTTCGGGTCGGTTTTGGACATGATCGGTTGTATAAAACACTAAAACATGGTAATCTAAGTATATTAAACATGAAATATTAATTATAACTTCGAAATCTAAAGATTTGCGGGATTTGTCGGAAACTTACGAGTGCCGGATTTGAAATCCGAAAAGGTAGAAGTGTAGATCGGGGTGCCGTGGTCGTTTTATTCCAAAGATGTATGGTGATTCGGCGCGTTTTTGTGGTAGTATTTGAGGTTTTTGTGTGATTTTTGAGAGAGTTTAGAGAGAAGGAAGAGAGAGAATGAGATAGATAGAAAATGAAAGAAAATGGAGGTGGGAGGTGGTTTTATTCCACTTTCTGCCTCCGTGTTTGCGTTCCGTGTTCGTTTACCCGATCGTTAAATGTTATTTTATTTTAACTATTATGTTTTTAATTACATTTTCATTATTTTTAATTAGGATCTTTTATGAAACCCAATTAATAAATTTTATAAATCTCGAACTTTGTTTTATTTAAATTGTACGAATTAAACATTTTGCGTTATAGAATGATTTGTAAATATTTTTGACAAAATATTTATTCGTTACTATGTTATTTAATAATTTCGTTTTATTAAATAATTTTGTTCACCAACAGTCTTATGTTTTTATCGCGTTTGTTTTCAAATTGTTCAGTACGTAATTACAACTAATTACGAATACGTAATACTACGCGTATTATCTAGTTGGGCTATGCTAGACTTACCTCTAGAATGTGTTGTGAATTCACTCAAGTAGGGAATTAGTCTAATAATGCAAGTGATTAACTTAATTAATCGTGTTTAAATTTGCGAGGTGTTACACTTCTAGCCGCCGGCTTTAAATCATTTTTCAGAAAACCATATTTTGGAGAGTTGTAGAGCTTTGAGTTAGCTTCGTTTGGGTGGGTGGATCGCCCAAATCCGAGTTCGTATGAGGGAGATATGGCCAAAATGGTGCAGCATAGCAAAATCAGCAAAATCCTCATCTTTTCATCCATTCTTTCTCAATCTTCAACCTAAACACATGAAATCAATTTCCAACTAAATAAGTACCGAAAGTTCATGAAATTGACAAGAAACACGTACAAAAACAATGATATCGCGAGAGATAAACATGTACAAAATGAGCGATATCAAATATCCCCACACTTGAACTTTGTTTGTCCTCAAGCAAACTATGATTTACATTCCAAAACACATACATCTTGCATTTAGAATTTAAGAACAAGGTTTTACAAAATATAACTAACCACAATTGCAAAAGTAATCATGTTAGTAGCATGAATACAAACATAGAAAACCTTAAATAAATTTGTCAAGCTTGAATGCACAACTTAGCACCTCTCAATAGGAAATGTGTTTCAATCACTCAACTCTCAATTTGATCAAGATTGGGAATGGAATAGATAAACACTCAAATAGCCTAGTCGTGATGCGTTATTACCATAGGCTTGCCAAAAGATTAAATCTCCACCGACTAGGCGTGAGCACCAAGTAAAGTATCAAAAGAGGTATTCTAACAACGTGTTATAATTATAGAAGTGAGTGTGGGGTGGTGTTAGGATAGACACATATATAAATTGTTGAAAAGTGGTAGTCAAAAATCTCTTGTGAAGTGTTACCTTGAAACTTATAATGAAAATGTGATTCCAATAAACCTTAGGCTTCAACTTTGATCATCTAACAATATTTCTTCAATTCTTGCTTCCTTAGGTAAATTTCTTCAACTTTTGTCTATGACTTCATTTGTGTTTCTAGCTTGCTCAAAAAGTTTCTTGAATTTCAACTTGGTTTTGCTTTCCTTGAATCAATAAGCTTCATATAATATCTCCAAAAGGTTGTTTTTGAAATCACATTTTAATAAATGATTCTCAAGTTTATAAGGCAACTTTTAAAAATTTTGACTACTCAAAATAAGGCTCAAGATGTGATGGTGATTATGGAAGTGTATGTGGAAGTTTTCTATGGGTTTCTTAGCACTAAAAATGAGTGCTAACGACCTGGGTGGACTAGTTATAAATGGTTTTAAAATAAAAAATAAAAATCTAAAACCTAATGAATACCAATTCATCGTCTACTTCACCTATATCACATGAATATGATCCCACAACAGTCTTGAAATGCATCATTAAGGCAAGTTCTAGAATAAACTACAAACACCGGCACACTCATAGCAAATGAATCATATAAACACTAAAGATAAGTGTTTTCAATTTAGGCTCAAGATTTCTCACAATTTTTAGTGGGGCTATAAGTATGCTAGTTATGCAATTCACCCAATGAGGTTGCTCTATGACAAATTTATCATGCAAGAGTTAAGATTTAATTACTTTCACAAAATTCTATCAAATACACTTCTAAAGCAATTAATCTTATGAGGATAAACTAATTCAAGTGAACAATAACCTCCCCACACTTAACATTTGCATTGTCCTCAATGCAACAAAATATAATCTACGAAATGAGCAAAAGTGTGAAAGGTAAAAGGGAGCGAGTACTTCCTGGGGGTTTTTGCATGTTCATATTCTCGATAAACCTTCGACCATCATTTCAAAACATCCATTCCTTTCAGGTACATTCTCGTTATTGCACAAAGTTGCCTTCATCAAACATTCATCACTTTGAAGTACGGGCTACCTCCCGCAAAGTTGCTTGGTTTATTACCGAGTCCCGAGCTAGACTCAACCCTCTGCTTCTCATAACCAATCCTTAATCATGCTACCACCTCCTTTCTCGTCATACTCACATAGGAGGATGTCTTCTTTTGTTTTGACATTTCGGTAGAACATCCTCCAACTACAACTTGTAATGTGAAAATAAACTCTCCATTTCTTGAGTGGTATAATGATGATCCGGATGATTGCCACTTTCAAGTATGATTGACTAGTTATCCCCACGTCTTCAGAAAAATCTTTGGCAAGTATACAAAGAGAATCGGGTGGTTCTTCAAAATAGTTTAGATGCACACACTCAATACTCCTTTCCAACCTTGCCAACCTATCTACCTTAAGTGCCTGAGTGCCACTAGCACGATACAAATTTTCAAATTCTGCCTCAAGAATAAGATCATCTCCAACTCCCTTTTTTACAAGCTCATCTAGCTCATGATCACTAATTCCTAGCATTCCTTGTAATTCCTTTATATCGGCATCATAGTTAACAATGGCATCCTTAGTCACTTCAGGCTCTAGCATGTATGAATCTTGGAAAACAATTTGTGAAGTTTCATGAGGGTAATTAGTGACTTCATTCTCTTCTTCCACCTCATCCATTTCGTCTTCACTATCATCCTGAAAAACAAAGTTAGAAGAATATGGAACATCAACGTTAGAATAATAATCATTACACTCAATAGCCTCAACATTATCCAAATGCTCGGTTGCATTGGTGTATGTATCATATGGCCTTTCTTGACCAAACTCTATATTCCAATCAAAAATGTCATCCCATTCTCTACTTTGCCTCTCCGTTTGCTCAATCGCCCCTTTCAACAACCATTCAAGATTTGACATTTCCGGTTGTTCTATCTCTTTGGTGATTACAGGTTCATCATTCCAAGACCTTGATTGATAAGGTTGGTTCCATTCATCTTGGTAGTGTCCTTGTGGTGCATACCTTTCGAGTGATATCATTGGCACATCATCATTATCACTCTCACAAAATAAAGGTTTGTACCCTTCATAATTCGAGTAATAAGACATCGAAGCTAAGTCACAAATCTGCTACAAACATCAAAACTAAAAACGGTAAAATGTAACCACTCAACACAAAATAAACAAACATTAAAAATATATACACTAATAATAACTAAAACTCTTAAAGTAACTTTCCTGGAAATAAACTCTAGAAAAGGATCAATTAATTACACTCGAATTAAACTCTTAATCAATCACATTCCCCGGCAGCGGCGCCAAAAACTTGATGTGCTGAATCTAGTTATAAAATTATCGTTGAAAAGTAAACCAAAATGTACCGAGCTAGACCAAAACACAACCGGGCAGTGGACCCTGTCGAGTGGTAGTATAGTTTGGTAAGTTCGGGTTCGAACACAGGGAATGTGAGTTTAAGAATTATATCCAAGTGCAAATAATTTATACAGAAAAGTAACTGTGGGGGTTTTGTGTGACCTAGTTGTCACGTTGCTTAAAACTACAATCTTTAAACTAAACTAGGCAAGTGGACTCTTAAGAGTCAAAGTGTTCGTTTGGAAACTTTCGTATAATAAAAACAATACTTGCTTGGACTATTTCGCTAATGATTTCGGGGTGTTGAGTTATAACCAGTTTAAATTATGCAAAAGTAAATTTCCATTTAACATAGGATTAACGTTCGCCATCTCCTAATGATTCAACTTCAATTTACAAACCTATGATTTAATCTAATAACGGACGTTCGCCATGGTTACCATCTTGCACAATTAAGCTTAAAGAATCTTGCTTATTCCAAATCTACGTTCGCAATGTTTGTTCAATCATTTATAGACAAATAATTGATAGCAAATTACCAATGAAAAACGTTCGCTATATTCACTAGTCATTTACCAAATAAGCAAAGAAACTATTTTAAGCTCAATTACGCAAGGAGTCACGAATAAACATAAAGTTCAAGTTTCACAAGTTTATAATTCATCCAAAATGAAAGACGTTCGACATATTCATCAACTCATATATTTTAACTCATTTATGTTACTTATACCAATTTTCGCATCCGCAAACAAAGGTTCATTTGTACATCGACATACAAACAAAAATAATTCCAACCAACAACAAACATTCGCTATAATTCCTAGCTAGAACTACCAACAAATTCCATAAATTATTTGAGCTAAAAACATATAAAATCATGGAGGAATTCTAAACTCAAGCATAATCAAACACCAAAATATAACACCCCTAATCACTAGTTAATTCATCCAAGCAAGTAAATAAAACTAGCCACTAACAATCATACTCAAACTATCACAAATAATAAGTGAAATCAAAGGAAACATAATTATATCGAATAAAAATGCAAACCGAGTGATTACAATGTTTGGATGATGATTCTTCGTGTCCAAATGAGTTAGGATGATGAGAGACTTTTAAGAGGATGAAAAATGACTCAAAACCCCTAAAAATCGCCCATGGGGGCTGCTGGTTCGGGGGTGAGAAAGTTTGGTGAGAGATGAGGAAGAAAAGGTGTTTTAAGGGTCAAAAAGTGCCCAGACGGACCTTCAAGCCGCCGGCTTGAGGTCCCTAGCCGGAGGCTTGATCATACACTTCAAGATGCCATTTTTAAGGTTCTACCCGGCTGCTAGACCCCCCAAGCCGCCGGCTTGAGCCACTTAGCCGCCGGCTCATTCAAGCTTCAATTTAAGGCTTTTTTTCTGATGCTGATTTTTACCTTAGAGCCGCCGGCTTGACCCTTCTAGCCGCCGGCTTTAAATCATTTTTCAGAAAACCATATTTTGGAGATTTGTAGAGCTTTGAGTTAGCTTCGTTTGGGTGGGTGGATCGCCCAAATCCGAGTTCGTATGAGGGAGATATGGCCAAAATGGTGCAGCATAGCAAAATCAGCAAAATCCTCATCTTTTCATCCATTCTTTCTCAATCTTCAATCTAAACACATGAAATCAATTTCCAACTAAATAAGTACCGAAAGTTCATGAAATTGACAAGAAACACGTACAAAAACAATGATATCGCGAGAGATAAACATGTACAAAATGAGCGATATCAATTACTAATATACATATACATTAATGGCATATTCAAAATTATGCCACTAATATGTATGTACATTAGTGACATAATAAATTTGTGTTACTAATATACATGTATATTAATAGCATATCCGAAATTGTGCACTAACATATATGTACTTTAGTGGCATAACAAATGTATGCCACTAATATACCTGTGCACTGATGGCATATCCAAAAAAGTGTCATTAAAAATGTTATATAGTGACACATAAATTAAATGTCATTAAATATGTGTGCCACTAAATGGCAATTTTTTTGTAGTGGGTATAGTATTTCTATATCATTTAATATAAAATGATGTTTTGACCGACGCTTCCGTGTATATAAAAAAAAATAATTTTAGCTTCAAAACGAGGGGTGTTATATTACAAATCTCTCGGTACGATAATCGTGTCAGCTAGGCAAGTAATCGACATTAAGAACAAATATAATTAAACTATTTGCTCTTGATATATACAATTTTTTCAATACTAAATGCGCAACTATGAGAGTAAAATATAATGAATAAAGATACATGTGTTTGTATAATATAATGAAAAACGTGGAAAATTTAATCATCTAAAAGGTTGGCTAGTAAATACTAACTTGGATGACTTAAAATAGTAGAGTAAATTAAAGATATCACTATTCTAAATTACAAAATATATAAAAAATTAAAATTTAGCTAGATTATATCATACGTATACTTTGAATTATTTTTTCGTTAAAGTTAATTCATAAAATGGGAAGGTGATATATAAAACAAAATTATGGTATGAAAACTTTTTTTAGAAACAGGAGGAAAAGCTCAGGAGCTGTATTTTTTAAAACGAGTTTATTGCTTGGATCGAACCGGGGACCTTGCGGTTACAAAGGAATGCGTCAACCACTTTAGCCAAGCATCACATTTAACTTATCTTGTACTAAATATTATTTTAAGCTTAATAGAGTTGTTTTTTGGGCCAATGAAGGAGCATATTTGGCTGTTGTTCACGTGAACTCTTACACCAGTAAAAAAGTGACACGCGGCCGTTAGTCCATAGTGAACAGTAAAAAGCAATTAAAATTTAGCTAGATTATATAATATGTATACTTTGAATTATTTTTTCGTTAAAGTTAATTCATAAAATGGGAAGGTGATATATAAAACAAAATTATGGTATGAAAACTTTTTTAGAAACAGGAGGAAAAGCTCAGGAGCTGTATTTTTAAAAAAGGTTTATTGCTTGGATCGAACCGGGGACCTCGCGGTTACAAAGGAATGCGTTGACCACTTTAGCCAAGCATCACATTTAACTTATCTTGTACTAAATATTATTTTAAGCTTAACAGAATTGTTTTTTGGGCCAATGAAGGAGCATATTTGGCTGTTGTTCACGTGAACTCTTACACCAGTAAAAAGGTGACACGCGGCGGTTAGTCCATATTGAACAGTAAAAAACAGCCTCTTTTTATAAATAGATAGATATGTAAGAGGTTTTCATACAAAAGTCGTTTGCTCCAATATCAAAAACCTTTTGAAAGCTATTCTATTTAAATTACATTAGATTAGTACAGGAGATACAGTAAAGATTATAATTCTAATTAAATTACGTTAGATTAGTACAGGAGATTTACTAAAGAGTATAGGAGATTTACTAAAGATTTACTAAAGAATATAATTCTAATTAAATTACGTTAGATTAGTATGTTTGAAAAAATTGAGCTTTTTCATTTTAAATATTGCATTCTAATTAGAATAGAGCTTTTAAAAGCCTTTTATCGTTTAAGCAAAAATTATATAAAGTTATACAATAACCTATTATTTTTTGTTCCGATTGTATAGATGTTTCTACTATGTAGGGGTGGAGCTAGAAGTTGGTAGGGGCAGTCCCCTACCAAGAAATCTAAAATTTGAAAAAAAAAATTAAGGTAATAAGCGACAGTTTAGAAATTTTGACTCCCAGGATGATAGAAATAAGAAAAATAAATAAATAAAGTTTGCCCCTATAAAAATTTTTAGTTCCGTCACTGTTACTATGCATCCAAAACATGGAAAGAAACCATGTTCCGGACTTATGACCCATTATTTGTTGTACGTATTTCAAATTCACAAGAGTTGCGGTTCACTAGTTTTTGTTCAAGTTATTCAACATCGTCAAGTGATCCACTGTCAAGATTCAATGTACAATATACTCATATATTTTTCTTTGAAAGCAGAGTTTTATGGATATTATAAGCATCCGGTCAATTAACTAATGGACCTGCTGAAATCCTTCCAATGTTACTAGCAAGTAAGCCACGCAATAGGCGGGAACGTATTTGAAATCGGTAAAATAAGTAGTGAATAACCTTTGTAAAATTATCAAAATACACCTTTTAGATAGAACACTTCGAACAAAAAATCACGCATCTATAGGTAAACAATACGAATCAGATTGTCAAACAACACATGGCAGCGGAAAATAGGATCACATAGGAATAATTAAATTGGATTAAGTTATATCTTATTGCCTTGAATTATTTGCAAGAAAACTTTTAGATCTAAGTGTAAGATCTTTCTTTGATCACGTACACGACACCGTCTTTGTCAATATGCTCGTATGCTAGTACTTGCCCAATCTAGTCAACTAATTTGACTTTCTCTTCTTTATTGCTTGAGAACAAAAACCAAAACAAACCCTTTAGGGTTATTTTTTTCTTTGACTTTCAAACCCCAAAAAACCTTTATGGTTTTTGATTTTTTCGGCCAAAACCAAGAGATGAGGAAAAGAGACTTTTGTGATTATTATTTAGGATTCACCCTAACCCTAATCTATAAGGGTTTATTTATAGATAGGTAAAACTTGGTCCTCAAGTTTAATATTTTCACATTAATCCCTCTAGTTAATTAATTATTAATTTTAACTCTTAACTTTAATAATTAATAACTTTAGGCAAATAAGCAATATCTCAATGTCGATGTGTGCGTTCCCAAAGGCTCACACATTTACAGACACATATTTGATAAAATCATTCAAATACCAACAGCATCATGTCAATATATATGGGTACATGGTAGATACCGCATTCATATAGAGACGTAAAAAAAAAAGGCGAACATCAATATATACAAAGTACTTAAAACACATAATTACTGATCTAAATTAGCATCTAAATAAGGGAAATTAATTGTTTTACCCTTTTTTCGGAAGGTATAATTGGTTTTGCCCAAGTAAAAAAAAAATTGCCGATATACCCTACCCGGACGCAGGTCGCAACATGCGACCTGCGACCCGGTCTATGCGACCTGCGACCAAGCGATCACCGAGTAAAAGACAAGCAAACGGAGCCATTTGCCTGTGATAAAACCCGGACGCAAGTCGCAAGCTTGCGACTTGCGGCCGTGCGACTTGCGACCGAACACGTCTCGCAGATGTGATTCATTGTTTGTTACATTTAATTTTAATATATTTTATGTTTCATAATTAATTAACGAAGTATTTCGTTTTTATTTGATAACTTTTTATATACGATCTATAAAATAATTTCGAATATATATTCGTGATCAGCGTAATTTTATATACATTTCGACATAAATTTTATCGTCATATGTTATGTATTTAACGAAAGCATTTTTTAGTCTCGAAATCAACTTTTTTTTATATCAGAATGTAGATAAAAATAAACTGGTCATAGTGGTATATTTAAATTTATATAGTATAACATATAAAGGTGGACTAACAAATTTTCTTACCTTTATATGTTATACTATATAAATCTAAATATACCACTATGATCAGTTTATTTTTATCTACATTCTGATATAAAAAAAAGTTGATTTCGAGACTAAAAAATGCTTTCGTTAAATACATAACATATGACGATAAAATTTATGTCGAAATGTATATAAAATTACACTGATCATCAATATATATTCGGAATTATTTTATAGATTGTATATAAAAAGTTATCAAAGAAAAACGAAATACTGCGTTAATTAATTATGAAACATAAAATATATTAAAATTAAATGTAACAAACAATGAATCAGCGAGACGTGTTCGGTCGCAAGTCGCACGGTCGCAAGTCGCAATCTTGCGACTTGCGTCCGGGTTTTATCACAGGCAAATGGCTCCGTTTGCTTGTCTTTTACTCGGTGATCGCTTGGTCGCAGGTCGCATAGACCGGGTCGCAGGTCGCATGTTGCGACCTGCGTCCGGGTAGGGCATATCAGCAATTTTTTTTTGACTTGGGCAAAACCAATTATACCTTCCGAAAAAAGGGTAAAACAATTAATTTCCCTCTAAATAAACATGTAGAGTTTAATTTGAAAGATTCAAAGAAATTTATTAGGTCACACATATCCGTCCGTTTGAAAAATAGTACGGTAATGCTCCGTTTGAAAAATAGTACGGTAATGCTAATCTGGCTATTTTTATGATGACTACATACGATCTATAGGAAAAGGTAATAACGTTATGGAGAATAAACAAAAAATATAGATCGTTCGTTTTAGATTTAGATTAATATATTATTATTCATTACGGAGTATAAAGAAGATATAAAACATTCCATATTGGGTGATTGGTCTTAAGGTTTGAAAGTATAGGGGCAATTATGGGTTTTCCCATCGTCATGGATTAAGATTTGGGACAAAAAATGAAAATGGTTTATAAGTGTTTTAGATTTAGATTAGATACATGATCAAATTTTCCAGATCCTAAATGACGAAAGAACAATATACTTCCTAAATCCTTGCAGGGGTTAGTACGTGTCTGAAAATGTATCTAACTTGTATCCGATGTTTATGTGTGTACACAACTTATATTTGATATTTTTAATGCATCCAACTTTCAAAAAGGGTGTCTTGATGTAATTTGATGATGTATCGCTCGTATAAGGTGCCACGTGGCATCTGGAGAGTATGACACATCATCAAAACATCACCAAAATACATTAAAACACAATTTTTGAAAGTTTAATGCATTAAAAATAACAAACATAAATTGGATACATACAATAGACATCGAGTACAAGTTGGATGCATTCTCAGACACTAACCCATCCTTGCATGAAACTTGAAAATTTTAAGCTATCAAAAAGACTTAAAATCAAACTATCTAAAGCCGATTGGAGTATAATAATCCAAATATGTTACAATGGTATTATAATGGTTGCTCATAAAGGCAATATATGTTTTGATTCATACACCAATTTTTGTGCTTTTTAATGCAGTACTGTACAACCCTATAATGCATACTTTTATTATATGAAATAAATTATTTGTTGTATATATCAACACCCTATTATAATAATCTTTATATAAAAGATTGTTAGTACCCAAAACGACTTCCGACACTAATGCGGTATATGAACATACTTTTAATGATGGTAAAATTTAAATAAGTTACAATGATTAAAACTGAAAACGGGAACATTATTGTTGGAAGTATCAAGTATCAAAGTATTACTCTTTCAAAGAACGTGTTCACAAGAGTAGAAAAACACAGAGATCACCATGGATTCGGTTTGAGACCGAATGGTAGTCAAATAACAGAATGTCCAGTCCCCCTTGACCCCACTATTTGGCATTTTGGCTGATCCGAATTCATATATATGTTCAATGAGTATCCACTCCGCACCTCCCAACCCAAAATATAACTTGACATGAAATCCAGCATGCGGTCTTGTGTGAATTTCAATTACCTGAAACACTTGATGACACTAAACTCACCAACATCCATCACACCGAAAGATACATTTCAATGCATGTACAAATCCAAGTAAAGTATACCAGGATGCACCTGCAAAACAAGGATTGTTGACAGTTGTTGGCACCCAAATACATGTACAGATACATTCCATATTAGAAAACAATCCATCAAATGTCAAAAATAGAACTCAGATAAAAAAAATGAAGTGGATAGCAACATTCATAGCATTAATCTTATTCTGCATCTCAAGACCAAATTGATCCTAAAATGAGCCAGTAAAATTGCATGGAACTTTTTAAGAGAAAAGCACATGAGTCAGAACTGCTCTACTACATATGTTATCAAAGGACATAATAAACACAGCATATATTGACATTAAGAATGGAAGATCAAACCTAAAGAACAGATTATTGTTGCCAAACAGCATGCCTGAAACAAATCTGTTCCTAGAAACCAATAGTGGCATGAGTTGGGACAAGCATTCAAGGCCATTTTACAGCTTTTCCCAGATAAGCCAAACCATGCATAAGCTGATAATGGCATTCTTGAGGTCTTGGCGTATGTTTGGAATAGAAAATCAGATTGAAGGAAAACCAAGAGGCGACCTGATATTCCAATCCAAATGCACCCCAAGACAGTCACTGGAGTACCAAAAGCTGGCATCCATATACAGCGGTGGTGGTGGTTGTGGTATCAACTTCTGAATCCTCAACTATAGCCCTGAATACATAAGGAATAATAATAAATAACACAATTCAGGAACACTAAAGAAGATAAAATTGCAGAGAGAGATGCACATGAATGTGGTAAAGAGAAGAAGAGATATGAGATAATCTTGAATTCACCATTCACATGTACACCATCTAAAAGTGGCATCAAGAAGTACTGATCAAGTATACAAGCTTATTCATGTTTGAGGGTAAAACCGTAAAAGAACATAAAAGGGAAAGAGAGAACAACTAATTAGCAAACATATATGTGTATTCAAGAAGAACTAGACAATGTTTGGTCAGCGTTGCTGGTTATCAACGTTTTGCAAGAACTAGACAATGTTTAATCCAGTACTAACGATTCAGGTTTAATGTCAGTTTACATTCAAATTATACCTCTAAGGAACCCAAATAAGTGATCCTAATCAACACAAAAGCAGAGCATCTTGAGGCATTACTAGTTTTGGGATTGCAGAAAAGTTTAAGGCCATTGGGTGTGTCACTATGGTCTATGGAGCTGAGTAGACGAACTGACGAACTAAGCACTGCTAAATGTTTAAGTTCCTTTTGCGTTGTTACATCAACATGAACTCTAAGAGAATTCAAAGATAATCAGCATTAACAATGGAGAATATATCCAGACCTGCTCAACATTACCGGCCCAATCAAGACAAGTGCCACGCCTGAGGTTCTGATACATAGAAAAATTCCTGCAATAAACAAACCATTATTACATTCAGTAATATCTAATCGTACTCAATACTGATGAAACTGCAACATATGCATAATAAACAAACCATTATTATGATTTATGAACTGGAACATATGCATCTCACGACCCAATACTGATCCAGTAAAAGAGTATGGTGCTATGAGAAAAAACACATGCGTAAAAAAATCACAATGACTGTTATTTATCAAATTCCTGATTTTAAAGTCAAAATTTCAGAAACATGTGACTACGTGAGTGGTTTGGTGGTCAGTCAGTCATACCGAAGATAAGCATACACAAATCTTGGTTACACATTTCAGTATATAAACCACTTAAAACATATTGGTCAAACAGTAAATTACACATGCAGAACCTGATTGGAGACTTAAAAAATGTGCAGCAGTTTGAAAAGGCAGATAATATACCTTCTTTGGTTACTGGGATCATGCTAACATCTAAGTGTAGCCACTAGCCAGGATAAGCCATATTGTGGCAAGCTGTTCTGATAGAGAGAAATAGCAATACAGAGATGTTATGTTATCATTAGGCGATAATAAAGACCTTGAAAAATAATAATAATAACATAGTTGCCAAACAGCCCAGTAACATGTACCTGAAACACATCTTTCCAAGCAACCAATACCGGCATGAGGTGGGACAAAATTTCGCAGAATTGATGGTGATTTCGCCATATAAGCAAAGCAATGCATAAGCACGCTGATGATGGCAGTCTTGAAGTCTTGTCATATGTTTGGATAAGATTATCAGAGTTCTGGAAAATCAAGAGACAACCTGATTGTCCATTTCAAACCCACCACAAGCTACTGTCGCTAGAGTACCAAAGATTGGCATGCACATAGAGCGATTGTGGTTGTAGTGGCGTCAAGTTCTGAATCCTTGGATGTCTGTGGTCCTGTTTGAGAACAGAAAAGGCATATGAGTATAGAATTCAAGATTTCAGCCATGTTTTTTTGTTGCAAAAGGAATTCATAAGATACTAGGACTGAAGAGTGAGATGCAATTTCAAACGAAAGGAGCAAATGGATTTATTAGCTTTACGGTTTAGAAAAGGTTTAGCATGCATAAGGTGCAATGAAGTACTAGACAAGCTAAGGGCAAGCCTATATTATTGGCATAAACTAGGAACCTCTTCATTTGGATAAAAGTAAAGAAGAAACTGGATGATTTAAACGGAGCCCAATTAGTCTAATGATTATCAATTTTTGGATATCAAGTTAGCCACTCGAACCACATTCTTTAGCAACATAATTCATCTGCTCATAAAACAATACAAAATAACCATTCACATGTAAACCCTATAAAAGTGCCATCATCTCAACAGAAACACCATATAAAAGTCTATCCATGTTTTTGAGGAAAAGAGCATAAAGGAAAAGAGAGATATACAAATCTACATGCATATATGAGTCTTCAAGAAGTACTAGATAATGTTTGATTAAGTATAAATGATCCAGGTATAATGACAGATGGAGTTTATATTCAGTTTTACATCTTGAGATCCCAAACAAGTGATCCTAATCAACACAAAACAGAGCATATTGGAGAGTTCTTATACTTTCGGGATTGCAGGAAAGTTTAGGGTCATTGGGTGTATCACTATGGAGCTAAGTAGACGAGCTAAGCACAAATAGCTAAAATGTTTATTACCATCATCCACATAACAAAGAGGTCAAGCCCTATGGCCAATATACAAATTCTAACATAGATTTCATACCAGAATTGTGCACCACTGACCTCCAAAACATAGCCTCTTCAAACTATAAAATGAAGTTACTAAGGCTTAGTACCAAATCATCAAGGAGGTCACAATTTACAGTTACAACATATTACAACTGTCAAGATTGCAGGAAATGTCTCTGGTTATGCACAACTACCAATATTTTTTTTAGCTATGTAGAGTAGTACTACTTGAATTGCATCTAGGACTGCAAACGGGTTGAGCCGAGCTCTTAAAGTAACAAATATACCAAAGATCAACAATTAAATATCAAAAATAGAGGCAATATGCTAGAGTTGCCACCAAAATGTACAGTGAAACCTTCCTTGCCATCCGAGCAATGATCGTATCATGTTTAACTGCTGAAAACATGCCATAAAGAAGGACACTAGTAACGGCAATCATACTAGCATGAGGATGCGTTCGAAATGGGAAACCAATTTCACCTTGAGATTTTATGCCAGTGAAACTAAGTAAAACAAAGATAACAAACTTAGAAGAAGAGGCGGGCTTCATTATATCTTCTTCACCCAACGTTAATAGTAATGTTGTTACTTGCTGTAAGGGGTTGTAGTTGGTCCACAGGCCATGGAGAAATGCTATAACTGGCCATCTTAATACTAGATCAATAATGACCGGAGATAGTCCAGCAGATGGGGACGGCAAACTGGTGATTGTGACTGGGATTACTGGTTCGACAACCCGCGTCATTGTAACAATATATGGAACCGAGCTAGCTAGCTATTGCACTTTTGGTAATATCTTCCTTTCAATTCACTGGGAATGTTTACTGCTGGATTTGAATCGTTGTTTGAGGGAGTTTGGTGGGAGAGCTGATAGAACTTGAGAAATAACTAACCGGACAAGCATTTATATACGTGAAATATGCAAGTTTAAAATACTGGGAGGTTTGAAATTCGAAGTTGCTAAGAAGCTGCGTTGAGGGTGTGAAAAAAGTTCCTTTTGAAAGTCGCAACTTTTTTGTCTTCTCGAACCATACAATATATATTACCAACTGTATACTTTTTCGGTTTTTCCTCTTCATCTTGGTTTTAAAAACAGAGGGATAAATGTGCATATGAGTATATGGACCGATAAGATATTAAATATAGACATTTTATTTACCTTTTATCCCTTAATTAAAAAAATATATATACAAATTCAGTTCTTACTTTTTACCAAGAGAACATACTCTTGACATCACCATTTATTTTCCCTTAAAAATAATATATTCATAACTAGTAAGCCAATTCAAACACTCACAAATAAGTTATAAAATGTAAAAAATAAGCTATAAACTGCTCATAAGAGGATTCCAATGGTAGTTTAATAAAAGCTTTTTTGTGTAAGTGTATGTAAGAGGTTTTTTTTTTTATGAAAAACCTCATTACTACAATAGTTAAACCCATTTAAAAGCTCAAATTTATATAAAAAATACTACATTTTTAAGAAAAAGAATATGCCGAGCTTAATGTTCTCAAATATATAGCTTTTATTTAAACATTTAGCTAGTACAAATCTATCTATCTATCTATCTATTTCTATTCATTTATATATATAAAACGAAGATTTTTTTGTTTATGTGGCAACATATTAACCCCCTTAAATGATGTGGCATTACAATAAAAATTTTACCATTTACAAATTTTTTTAGATATGCCAACTCATTTGTTACTTTATTTAACCTCAATTTTTTCCCTTATTTAACCTTACTAAATCATATTTTGTCAAATTTATACCATTGTTTATAATATTTTCATTTTAATGTCTATTTATTTTTTTTATTTTGTGATTTTCGGTATACGTTACTATTGAGTTTCATTAATAAATTTCCAACTTTCAACGTTATTAATGCAATTGAAAACATTAAAAATATATGATTAATTATCTTTTTCAAATGCATGTGCTTACAAATGTATTAAAACTCAACATAATTTTTCAACTAAAGGTTGTTACTTTTGTCATTCACACGGTGATAAGATCGGTACCATCGTGAGAAATGAACAGAGACTCAAATTTCAACCACTCTTGGAGAAAGAAGGAAACTACATCATACATCATGTATCAATTGCTAAGAATAAATCAAGTTCATCCATTATAGTTTGACTGATGTTACGAATCATTCACATTTTTATTTTCAATCGTAATTACCTATGCCACATCAACTTATTACCTAAAATAACTAATGCTAACAATTTAGAAAAAGAAGTACACATGCCACATCAATTGTTACCTTAATTATCCTTATAAAATATATATTTTTAAATACTTATATAAAATTTACTCATTAAATTAATAAAAATAAATAGTGAAAATGTATGCTTACGAATTATTCAAATCGTATGTATGTATTCTTAAACTTCTATGTGATGTGACTATTTAACTATAATTTAGAAATTAAAAAAAATTATCTTAATTATTATAACGTCTAAATTTGTTCATGTTAGTTCAAAGATATTCAAACCAAATTTTAATTGTAATTGTAATGAAATTGAAGTCAGCAACTCCACAACCAACGTCTTTTATAAATAAGGGTTTTCAACATTTGTAGTTTTCAAATTTTCATACTTTGACTTATACTATCTAATTATTACTTTGTTTAAAACTTAAAAATTCGTTATTATTTTCCTATATAGTTTGGTTTATGTTACTACTTATTTCATTTTCAATTATAATTGTACATTATAAGTTAACATTACTAATTCATTAGGCTACTTACAAATAATCATATAATTGTAAATTTTAAATGATACTAATTCATTAGGCTACTTACAAATAATCATATGATTGTATTTTTTAAAACGATCGTGCGTCACACGGGCTTAAAGCATGATCTATATATAAAACACGGGTGTTAAATCAAATTTTTTACGTATGCCACATCACTTATTTTCTTAAATAATAATATTTTAACAATTGAAATTTTTTAACACATGTCACATGAATCGATTGTTACTTTGAATAACGTTATAACATAAAGAAAAAAATTAATGATTTTAAATGCTTATATAAAATTAGTTTATTAATTAAAAATAAATCTCAAAAGTATATTTATACATGTAATGTAGTATACAAATCGTATGTATGGATTCTTGAATTTATATGTGATGTGACTCTTATGTACAAATTACAAATTGAGGTTTTTAATTATAATTATACTGAGTTCAACGATATTAAAACCATATCTTAATTGCGATTGTAATGATATTTTAAATTTGTTATCAAACATAAACAATAAATAAATATATAATTAGAAAGATAGTCGCATATTTTATGTATATATCTTAGGAGATTATGACAATTAACCTCATGAAATATATATTTTTTCATTTAGTTTTAAATTTTAAATTCATACATATGTTTAGTGCATTTTCATTTTAATGTCTCTTTACGTTGGTTATTGTATGTCAAAGTCTAAGCTTTTATTCTTTTATCTATATTTTTTATTAGCACTTCGAAATTTGTTGCTTCATTTATAGTTTGCTTATCTTATTAATCATATTCATTTTTAATAATAATTGCATAATTAAGTTGACAACATTATATTTACAAATTATACTTTGTATTTTTAAAACGGTCATGCATCGTACGGGTTTCATACCTAGTTTATATATATAGAGTAGGGTTCAAAACTTCAAATGAATACAACAATTTTGAGAGAGAATAGAGGAATCAATCTCAACCATTCATTTTCATCAATTTAGAGGGAGATACCTCAAACCCTAAACCCTAACCCTAAACGCAATACTAACACATGTGTTACTAATTTGTAAACCCACCAAAAAATAAAAATAAAAAAGTTGTCAAAAATATGTCTTGAGAGACGGCAAATCAAAAAGGATAAAGCGCTGAATTTTATGGTGTAATTTTTATAAGTTTTTTACTTGTCATTTGTGAGATATTTGATTTTAAAAAAGATGGTGGAAATTAGTATTTAATGAAAATGAGTGACTGAGATTGATTTCCTCAATCTCACACAAATTTCAATTATTATTTAAACCCTATCTTATATATATATATATATATATATATATATATATATATATATATAAATTTGAGCTTTTAAATGGGTTTAACCATTGGAGCAATAAGGTTTTTTTAAATAACCTCCTACACACAGTTACACAAAAAAACTTTTATTAAAATACCATTGGGAATGCTCTAAGCTTAAGCTCAAATACTAAGAGCAACTACAATGGTTTAAGGCTACTTTAAGCTTTTCAAAGAGTTTTTTTAAGACAAAATATCATATCACCAATTTTATTTAAACAAAAACCTATACACTCCAATGTAAAACCCCTTAAAAAAAAACTTTTTTTTAGAGGAAGCCACACATACAAAAGTATAAAAAATCTCAATTTTGGCAAACACTATGCTAAATTGAGTTTTTGACTTCAATGGGATTGAGTTATTCAAAGAATTTTTTTAATAAGAAACACCCCCCCCCCCCCCCCCCCCCCCCCCCCCCAAAAAAAAAAACCTCTTCTTGAAGATATTCTAAGCATAGTTGTTAACTCGTGACTCGATACGTGACTTGAAATCTCATTTTTTAACTCGTGACTGGACTCAACTCGTAAGTGTCATTAATTTACAATAAATATATATATTTTTATTTATATGTATAATATTGTTTTAGATTTTTGTTCTTAAGTGAAGTAAAACATGACGAGAGTCTTTAATTAAGTCGTTGACAGGCAATCTACACAAATGATTAATTTAATATATATTATAGTAATTCTTTTTCAATTTTTTCCTGTTATTTTGTGTATTACATTGCATTAAAAGTTTGCTTGAGTTTATGACTCGTAAAAATCGCACACGACTCGGAAGAGTCACACACAACTCGAAAGAGTCAATAAACAACTTGTAAAATCAAATTCATTTAAAAGTTGACATTTGAGTCGCCTTATTTTTTGAATTTTAAATCGACTCATCAAAGTCGACTTGTAAATCGTAAGAATTTAACAACTATGTTAAACATCAAACACCCTAACCCACGGCCCCACCCCTACCCCTAGGGGTATTCATAATAATCCAAAACAAAAAAACCGAACCGCAAATTGTTGAACCGTGGCAAATTTTAGGTTAACCGAACCAAAATTTTTTTGTTTTTCGATTTCGGTTAACCGAACCGGTACTTTTTCGGTTCCCCGGTTTAGGTTTCGGTTCAAAATATTGTCACAACCGGTTAACCGAAAAACCAAAAATTTTATATTACTACTTTAATATGTGTATATATAGAGATATATAGATAATATTACTAAATATCTTCTAATTTAGAATATGATTATTATATTTTTGTATTTATGTTAGTGCGAATGTTCATATTTTTTCTTTCTTAGTAGTTAAAATTTTTAGTTTTGTGACTAAGTTGGTTCGACGTTCATGCATTTATGTTTTGTACATAATTAAAATACTTTATGTTTGTTGTTAGAAATTATCAACGTGTGATTTTTATAACAAATATTCATTAATGAGTGTATATTTTTGTGTTAATATTTATATTTCAAATTATTAGTAAATATAAACAGTTAATTTGGTTAACCTTATAACCGAATCGGAAAAGTCGGTTAACCGATTACCGGTTAACCGAACTTTTCGGTTTAGGTTCAAGAAAATGACGAACCTAAAATTCGGTTAACCGAACCTCCAGTTAACCGTCCGTGAACACCCCTACCTACCGCACCCCTGACTTCCTTACATAGGATAATTACATCGTTCCTGTCGTGTTTTTTTATCTTTTTTTCTTTACTTCTCTCTTTTTTTTTTTTTTCACTTTATAATTATCAAACTATGCAACGTACTTTTCTACTTCATTTTTTTTAACTAGTAAAATATTGAGTACTGAGTGTTTCAAATTTCTTTTATCATTATTTATGTTGATTGTACTTTATGTCTTACGAGTAAGGTTCAAATGAGTACACCAACTTTGAGTGAGAATGATGGAACCAACAGATTTCTGCAATGTGTCACTTTATTCTCTCTCCTTCACATTTTTAAAAATTAAATATCTCACAAACGGTAAGTCGAAAAATCATGAAAATTGCACCATAAAATTCAGCGTTTTCTCCTCTTCGATTTGCCGTCCCTCAAGGCATACTTTCGACAAATTTATTTTTCTTCCATTTTTTGGTGGGTTTACAAATTAGTAACACATTTGTTAGTGATTGGTTATACATTTAATTTGTTGTTAAGGTAAGGGTTTAGGGTTTAGGGTTAGGGTTTAGTAGGGTTTAGGCTTTATTAGGGTTTAAGGTTTAGTAGGGTTTAAGGTTTAGGGTTTAGAGTTTTGTAAAGCGTTTAGGTTTTTGGGTTTAGGGTTTAGGGGTTATGGGTTAGGATTTGAAGTTTGGGGTTTCGGGGAGAAACCCCAAACCTCAAACCTTAAACCCTGAACCCCAAACATTTAACCCTAAACGCAACACTTTAACACATGTGTTAGTAAATGTGAAACCCACCAAAAAAATGAAAAAAAAAAAAAAAAAAAACTCGTCGAAAGTATGCCTTGAGGGACGGCAAATCGAAGAGGAGAAAACGCTGAATTTAATGGTGCAATTTTCATAATTTTTGGATTTGTCGTTTGTGAGATAATTGATGTTGGGGGTAAATGAGTTTTGTACATGTGGAACATTCTCTTTGTACACATGGCTTGATATCATTGATTCCCTCATTCTCACATAAATTCCTATGTGAGGATATAAATACTCCCTCCGTCTCAATTTTATTGTCCCCAGACAAAAAACACGCAGTTTAAGAAAAACATCACTATCTCTCTTACTTTTTGGTAACAAGACAATTTTACCCTTTACTTTTTACATACCTTTTTGTCTTACATATATAAATTAGGGGCATAAATGAACTTTATCTCATTATTCTTTTTCATTTATGAAAGTAGACAATTAAATTGGGACATCCCAAAAAGAAATATTGGACAATAGATATGGGAGGGAGGGAGTATCATATATGCTAATAAAAAATGATATAATAATGCATCTTTAAATCTAATGTACAGAAAACTTTTAAAGTTCAAAAGTGTATACACGGTTTACGGAAATACTCCGTACTTTTTAGTTTACAACTGCACACAGACAAGTCAATTAATAAAATCTACGAGTACAACATTGCTGACATCATTTTTAAACCAATGACCATTTGATTACATCATCCCACTTCATTTCAGGCTATATATATTCTCCCACCTCATTTGCATAATCAAACTACATCCGTTAAATCCTTCATTCCCTTTATCAAACATTTTCAACCCCTCAAACAATTATAAATGGAATATTCCGGTGACAGAAGTGGCGGCGCCACCTCACCCAGGACCATTTCCACCACCACCATACCACACTCTCACCAATCACCAAACAAATGTAACAAAATGATACCGGTTGTACATTGCACCTGTTGGCACAAAATTTGTTGCGTACATTATGTGGCAACATTGTGCACATCGATACTTTTTAAAAACTACTTTAAAAATAATGTTATCGTTGTGTATGTATAACGGTAGAGCCATAATAAAAAGGATCTAAAAGAATAGTATATTTAGGGAATACGAAAAGAAACGTTTCTTACCCATAATGTTTATTAATAGATAATTAGATATTATATACATAGGGTTTAATATATCAAGTATAAAAACATCAAACATGCATGATTGATGATTTCATATTCTAAACTCAAGCTACTAAAAAAAACCCCGGTCATTAAAAAAAATCCAAAATGGCAAAATGACCTAATGAGTTTACAATACAATTTGGAGCATTGCCTTTTACACGTTAATCAAATATTTCACTAAGGTTCAAATGAGTTCAGCAAAAATGGAGGAACTAATAAGAGAGTTTCATTTATAGGGGTACAAAAATAATTTAATAAAAAGTTTAAAAAACCCCACTTTACTCACGTTTATAAAATTTAAATATCTAAAAAATAGCTAGCCATAAAATTATAAAAAATTGCAACTTAAAAATCAGCGTTTTTATTTCTTCGATTAGACATATCACATGATATACTTTCGACGAACTTATTTTATCATTTTTAATAGATTTTTGAAAACAACTATTACATGTGATACATACGAGTATCACGTGTGATAGTATATTGTATAATTTGTGAAACCCAATAAAAAAATAATAATAAAATCTTCGAAAGCATACCATGTAAGATGTCAAATCGAAGAGAAAAAAATAATGACTTTTATGGTGTAATTTTTTTATAATTTTTCACTTAGCCATTTTTTATATATTTAATTTTTGGGTTTATTGTTTCGTTATGTATTTTACTTTACACCTTTTAATATTGTATAAGCCGAACTTTGAAAACTTATATTACATGTATTGAACTTATAAACATAATCTATTGTATGTGAACTTTCCTTTTTAGGTAAGGCCAAAATAAATAAAAAAATTCGTCTTACCCAAAAAGAAAATTTTATATACAATAGATGATATATACAAGCTCAATACATACAATAGAACAAATAAAAGTATATTTCATACAATAGTAAAAAATGTAAAGTTTAATACATAACGAAACAATAAACCCTTCATATTTAAAAATATGAAGGAAAATGAGGTTTGATAAAATTGAATGGAATATTGAGTCATTCTCATCAAAGTTTTCATTCTCGATTGAAATTAATTTTCTCTTTCTCATCAAAGTTTTCATTTCTCATTTAAACTTAAGTTTCCTCACATTTACGTTGGGCGTTTGAGAGTGACATTTAGTATCAAACATCCACCCAAATATCATTATTATTCTATGATCAACTTAAACCACGTGGGTTGAGAGTGACATTTGGTATCAACCATCCACCCTAATATTCTATCAACTTATGTCACCCTAATGTCACTATCATTCTAGTAATTTAACTTTTTTTTTGAAAGGTAGAAATTTATATATATAAGTGTCGACGAGCAAGGAGCTCCAAGACACAATTGTACATACACCATGAATACATCCATGTTACTACTATAATCATTCTATTAATTAACTTAACCAGATGATCAGGCGATGATCAACGGCCAGGCCCTACGATGTTGACAAATAATGAAATAAGTTCCAAGCGTTTGGAATGTATGATGCATACGTGATACTTCGTAGCTTTCTTTTTATCATGGGTGGTCAATGGCCTTTGATGACAAGTAAGTCCAAGCGTCTTCGTCGTACTACATCTCCCAATCCAAAAGTACCACATTTTCTATATATTGGATAGCCTAGATTACAATTTACAACTCTTTTAATGTTTTTTTTTTTAATCTCTTCAAGTGGAATCTGAATGCTCTGTACGTACTTTTCACTACCATATAGGACCCACTTTTTATGCAACATCTTTACGATACAAGTTCACGTCTACTCCTTCCTAACATTCATCCTCAATCCATTTGATTAAAAAAAAATTAAAACAAAAATCAGAGGTTAAATTAAGCAAGGTACGTGTTTGAGGTTTCAATTACAATGTTCTAAGTTCTAACTCATTTCATACTAAGTTTAAATAGAAGTTTTTAGGATTAATACATGTATAACGTATCAAACGTTCACAAAATGTTCAACTCTACCACTCAGATACATGAACAGCAGTATGTATGCATGCAAAAAAACAATATACTGTACTTTTTTATCAACTCTAATTTTTTATATATATCTTTACTTTTCATAAATTTAATCTATTAAGTTATTATTATCTTTAGAGTTGATAATGGTTTAGATTTAATCGTAAAAGTTTCAAAAAAAATACTGTAACTCACTTTACCCATTTAAATTTTTTTATCATGATTTAATCATTTAAGTTTCAAAAATATTGTGGTTTAACCCTTAAAGAGATGTTCACTCTATATATTTTAAAATTTTAATGGTTTAATCACTAAAATTTATCTTTGTAACGATTATGCCCTTTTAAATTTATTTAATTTAATCATGTAACTTTCAAATAAATTCTGGTTTAACACTTCAAATGTAACATCCTGTTACCGGGCCTAGACGTTTATGGTATTTTCCGAATTTAAATGATTATTTAAATAAGTTAGGAATTTATATTATTGGTTTATATAAAAAAAATAAATAGGTGAAAGAGTCACAGGTATTATTGTGACTAATAAAATAGTAGTTGTTTTAAATAGTTGAACCTGACGGTAAAATAAAAATACTTTCTCTCGCGGGTATTTTCGGGTTCCAGACAATAGGCTTAGAAGGGGTATAATTGTACTGTGTGGAAGTGGGTTAAAAGGGAGGTGATCGACCTACTTCTTCTTTATTTCTTTTTGATCTTTTTCTCTATCTCATCTCATTATACACACATACATACATATATGCTAAATCAAAGAGAAAAGAAAGAGAGAATGATCCTTGTGATCTTGTAGCTTCATCTTCTTCACTAGATCATCACCATCATCTTCTTGTTCTTCATATTGTAAGTATTCATCATATATATGTATATACATACTAATAATCTTAGGGTTTGTGATTGTATGCAAATCGATGATATAAATGATGATATGTGATGTTATAAAGTGTTTATTGTTGATTATAATCGATTAGATACTTTGATTTAGTGATTTTGGGGTTTTAATTCGGGTATAAGGTTTGATCATCAGGTTCAGGGTCTGACGAACACGGGAATCCGGCGTATTCAAGGGAATACGGCGGATTCAATTAAGATTTGGGGAATCCGTCCGTATTCATGGGAATCCGGCGGATTCAGGGGAATCCGGCCTATTCCGGACCGGATTCAAGAACGTATTCCTTAATTTTGGTTCTGTTTAAAATCTGGACTGTAATTGTTTGGGAATACGGCGTATTCCCTGGAATACGGACGTATTCCCTCTGATTCAGGCAATATAATTCAAGTTTTTGTTTTGCAAATTCTGAAAATGCATAAGTGTCAAGTGCCATCTTTGATAAATTTTATTTTCACTTGAGAGGTGCTTTAGTGGCACTTAACCGTAGTTTAGTGGCACTTAGGCGGTACTTTAGTGGCACTTTTATTGGAAGAAATACATGATAATGTGGATGATTTTAAAGGGTTACGGGACTAAATAAAAGAGTTTAAAGTTAACTTGGTATAGTATATGATATGGCTTTAGTGGCACTTTAATGACCCCCTTTTAGTGGCACTTTTTATTTAAAATATATGTTTTGACATATATGATATGTTATACTTATGGGATAAGTTGTATACTTATAAATGAAATGATATAAAGAGATTATTTCCGTTTGAGTAGCATTTATTATGTTGATACATTGAAATATTGAAACAAGTTACTAACTTGTGATATTCTGTTGTATTCTCAGATCAGCAGAAGACTCAGTGACATTAGACTACTGAGTGGACATCTGAGGTATCGGTGAGTGGACCTGTACCTTCAGTGTGATTGAGTTATAACATGTTTGGTTACAACGGGTAACCGTATATGTTATTGTTGACTAATTATTAATCTGTTATGATTATAATTGTGTTAAGTGCTATATGGCCTTTGAGGCGTATATGTGTTAATAAAGAGGTCAACGTATGTTGGGCATTGGTTACTATTGTTTGGACGATGAAGGATTCCTTGTACTCATCGTTAATGGGAATCTTAGTCGTGTGAGATAATAGTAACAGGCTATCGGTAAACCGCTGTATTGGCCTGCAGCTCAGTGGGGTTTACTAAGTGTCGCTTGAGGGCCACCGCGGCTTGAGGGTTCCTCAAGGACCACCGGTCCTCTTTAGTGCTTGTGTGTTTACAGTGCTTGATGATGTAAACATTGTTGTTGTTGCGTTTATGATTACTTATTGTAAACTGATGTGCTATATCTGAGTTGGACTGTCGGTTACAGTTCTATCTCACTTAGCTTTGAGCTAACCCCCACATTCCCACTTCTTGCAGATTATGATTGTTTAAATTGCTGGGCAAGAGGTTGGTGGCTGGAATGGAGTGTTTGACGACCTTGCGTATTACTCTGATATTGATTTTGCTAAATCAATGTTGTTTTTGGATTCAATAACACCCAATGATTGTGTTTAAAATTTATATGTTAATAATAATTATTTATATGTTTGAAATAAGCAGGACTTTTATGTTTGAAAAATGAAATGCTTGTTTTGGGACTGACGCTTCCGGTAATAAAATACATTATTGTATTGTTTGAAAAGGACGGGTGTTACAAGTGGTATCAGAGCATAGGTTTGGGCGAATTGAACTTTGGTAACGTTCAATCCCAAATCTATTTGTGTTTTGTCAAACATTCCATTGTGTGGGTTTAGTGTTGTATGAGAAATTGGTTAGCGTGTTATGTACTAACCATTAACAAGTTGCGAGATTGTTGTTTTCTTGATACAGATATGGCAGAATATGATAACCCGACCAATGCTCCTTATAGTGCCTCCTGGAGGGATACTTCTTCTTTGGAAATACAGAATGATAGACATGGGCAGGCTAGATCTTCTCAGCAGAAAGTTTGTTCTTTTACCAAATTCATGTCATGTAAACCTTCGAAATTTCAGGGCAGGGGCAGTTCAAATCCTTCCGATACTTTGAATTGGTTGCGAGATATTGAAAGGAAATTTGAAGTTTGTCAGTGCAGAGAAGAGGATAAGGTTCCGTATGCAGTTCAACTTTTGAAGGGTCAAGCAATGAATTGGTGGGATTCTGTTACAGCAGTCTTGACTCCACAGCAGACAGCTTCTATCAAATGGTTAGATTTTTATACCGAGATATGTAAACGATATTGTTCTGATTTTGATATATCGCGTATTAGGGACGAGTTCATGGAACTTCACCTGACTGATCAAATGACTATTGATGAGTTGATTAATCAGTTTACAGAGAAATTGAGATTTGTTCAACAGTGGGTCCCAACTGATAGGACTAAGATTGATCATTTTGTTAGAACATTGCCACCTGATTATCGGGCAACAGTGAGATTAGCATATTCACTTTCGCGGGCTTTTGACTTAGCTTGTGCCGTGGATTGTGACTTGCGGGCTCAGGATGCACGAAATAGAGACAGGGCTTTGCATAAATTTGAGTGTGATTCTTCTAGTAAGGGTAACCGAAAATGGCAGAGTGACCGTAAAGGTTCAGTTGATAAACCCAAATGGTGCTTTAAATGTAAAACCAGACATATCGGGCGGTGTAATTCTCAGACTGCCAGATGCATTAAATGTGGCGTGTTTGGGCATGTTGCTAAGGATTGTGATTATTCTGGTCATGTTTGTTGGAGTTGTCACAAAGAGAATCATCGAGCGAATCAGTGTCCAGAGGCTGAGAGATAGGAGTCGGGGTTGGTCGGGAGGTCGTCATCAATTGCTATAAGTGGGAGAATTCGTCATCAGTTGCTGACAAGTTCTTCATATTACAGTTGGTGAAACTGTTGAGTTGCCTGACGTCATTTCAGGTATTTTTGTAGTAACTCTATACTGGCATATATTTATATGATTTAGAGTTAGTGCGCTTTATATTTGTGCATTGTGTGATAACTGAATTGATTCCCTGTAGTTGTTAATTCTTTTATAGTAGAATTAATTGATATTAGATAATCTAGGTTACCATGTCGGTGACTAGAATTAGTATTGGATAGTGGGTCGTATTGCGGTTAAATTTTGTTAGTGTCAATTTTTATTTTAATAAGACTTTGACACGTTGTGATTGAGACGTTAATTTGGTAAAGTCAATGTAATGAGGTTCGGGAAATGGATGATTGGCCTTATCTCGAATGTATGTAATTTGACTTGAGGGATATGATGAATTGATTATTCTGGAATTAATTGTAGATTGAACAGTGGATGTTTATTTGACATTGGAACTGTTGTTATGTCAGATTTTGATCTTGTGTTATTTGATGGATTTAAGATCCTCGAAAGTGTATAATATCTTCCATATGATTGAATCGTGTTGTGATATATTGAGAATTGATTATTGTTATGCCTATGATAGCCTAAGCTATGAGTAGGAATTATTCTATCCTTGACTTGGAGTCTGTAATGGTGGTTTTACCTTAAACTCATGGGAATATGGGTAATTGTAAGATTAAATCAAATATTTGATTGTGAGATTTGATGCTATTGTGAATTGATGTTGATTTGCGACAAGAGTTATCCTATGCTTTTGAAATTCTTTTCGGACTTAATGGATTGATTGAGAACTATCTAGCTCGACGACTTGATAGATTATAATATGGAATTGGAAATTTCTATTGAACATTACTAGTGGATTAAAGATTGCATAATCTTGTGTTAAATTCAGCTACTTTGAAATTTTTAGAGTTGATTGTTCATTTGGGAATTTTGAATTGTGGAATGATTCGAAAGCATGATAATTGATGGATTACCATGAGATCGGATGGGATATTATGGTGGATTCGAATTATTGTCTTTCAAGTGTGATCCGGTATACTAATTGATCCTTGTGGATGTTATGTGATTACCTAATCGTGGATTTCGACTTGGATCAGATTTCGAGGACGAAATCTTTTTAAGGAGGGAAGATTTGTAACATCCTGTTACCGGGCCTAGACGTTTATGGTATTTTCCGAATTTAAATGATTATTTAAATAAGTTAGGAATTTATATTATTGGTTTATATAAAAAAAATAAATAGGTGAAAGAGTCACAGGTATTATTGTGACTAATAAAATAGTAGTTGTTTTAAATAGTTGAACCTGACGGTAAAATAAAAATACTTTCTCTCGCGGGTATTTTCGGGTTCCAGACAATAGGCTTAGAAGGGGTATAATTGTACTGTGTGGAAGTGGGTTAAAAGGGAGGTGATCGACCTACTTCTTCTTTATTTCTTTTTGATCTTTTTCTCTATCTCATCTCATTATACACACATACATACATATATGCTAAATCAAAGAGAAAAGAAAGAGAGAATGATCCTTGTGATCTTGTAGCTTCATCTTCTTCACTAGATCATCACCATCATCTTCTTGTTCTTCATATTGTAAGTATTCATCATATATATGTATATACATACTAATAATCTTAGGGTTTGTGATTGTATGCAAATCGATGATATAAATGATGATATGTGATGTTATAAAGTGTTTATTGTTGATTATAATCGATTAGATACTTTGATTTAGTGATTTTGGGGTTTTAATTCGGGTATAAGGTTTGATCATCAGGTTCAGGGTCTGACGAACACGGGAATCCGGCGTATTCAAGGGAATACGGCGGATTCAATTAAGATTTGGGGAATCCGTCCGTATTCATGGGAATCCGGCGGATTCAGGGGAATCCGGCCTATTCCGGACCGGATTCAAGAACGTATTCCTTAATTTTGGTTCTGTTTAAAATCTGGGCTGTAATTGTTTGGGAATACGGCGTATTCCCTGGAATACGGACGTATTCCCTCTGATTCAGGCAATATAATTCAAGTTTTTGTTTTGCAAATTCTGAAAATGCATAAGTGTCAAGTGCCATCTTTGATAAATTTTATTTTCACTTGAGAGGTGCTTTAGTGGCACTTAACCGTAGTTTAGTGGCACTTAGGCGGTACTTTAGTGGCACTTTTATTGGAAGAAATACATGATAATGTGGATGATTTTAAAGGGTTACGGGACTAAATAAAAGAGTTTAAAGTTAACTTGGTATAGTATATGATATGGCTTTAGTGGCACTTTAATGACCCCCTTTTAGTGGCACTTTTTATTTAAAATATATGTTTTGACATATATGATATGTTATACTTATGGGATAAGTTGTATACTTATAAATGAAATGATATAAAGAGATTATTTCCGTTTGAGTAGCATTTATTATGTTGATACATTGAAATATTGAAACAAGTTACTAACTTGTGATATTCTGTTGTATTCTCAGATCAGCAGAAGACTCAGTGACATTAGACTACTGAGTGGACATCTGAGGTATCGGTGAGTGGACCTGTACCTTCAGTGTGATTGAGTTATAACATGTTTGGTTACAACGGGTAACCGTATATGTTATTGTTGACTAATTATTAATCTGTTATGATTATAATTGTGTTAAGTGCTATATGGCCTTTGAGGCGTATATGTGTTAATAAAGAGGTCAACGTATGTTGGGCATTGGTTACTATTGTTTGGACGATGAAGGATTCCTTGTACTCATCGTTAATGGGAATCTTAGTCGTGTGAGATAATAGTAACAGGCTATCGGTAAACCGCTGTATTGGCCTGCAGCTCAGTGGGGTTTACTAAGTGTCGCTTGAGGGCCACCGCGGCTTGAGGGTTCCTCAAGGACCACCGGTCCTCTTTAGTGCTTGTGTGTTTACAGTGCTTGATGATGTAAACATTGTTGTTGTTGCGTTTATGATTACTTATTGTAAACTGATGTGCTATATCTGAGTTGGACTGTCGGTTACAGTTCTATCTCACTTAGCTTTGAGCTAACCCCCACATTCCCACTTCTTGCAGATTATGATTGTTTAAATTGCTGGGCAAGAGGTTGGTGGCTGGAATGGAGTGTTTGACGGCCTTGCGTATTACTCTGATATTGATTTTGCTAAATCAATGTTGTTTTTGGATTCAATAACACCCAATGATTGTGTTTAAAATTTATATGTTAATAATAATTATTTATATGTTTGAAATAAGCAGGACTTTTATGTTTGAAAAATGAAATGCTTGTTTTGGGACTGACGCTTCCGGTAATAAAATACATTATTGTATTGTTTGAAAAGGACGGGTGTTACATCAAAGGCTTAAACCACAAAAAATTTTAAACTTGAAGGATTACATGAAAAAAAAAAAAAACCCTTTAATTAATGATTAAAACGAAAGGTTTGAAACTTTAAGTTAAATCATTATTAACCCCTATCTTTAATATGGAAATCAAACTTTAACTGTTACATAGCAAGTTTAAACAAAAATCAAACCCTAAAAAATTAAACTAAAATAAGAGATAGTTAACGCAGTGATTTAGGAGAAGTGGATTATAAACTCCCTACACCCACTATAGTGGCATTCTTCTATGGTTAGTGGATTTTATTATAATTTTAGTGTCTTTTTAAGTTTGGTTGGGACTTTCTAGTTCATGTTTATAGTTGTAAGTAGGAGCTTATATATTTTTTCTCCTTGCTTTATGACTTACGAGTTTAATTTACTAGTATTTACTGATAAAAGAGAAGAAAGTAAACTCGTTAAAAAAACGCCAAAAGTTAAAGGATCAACAATATAAATATAATGTAAAATGTGTGTTTTGTAACTTTAATGGTTAATTTTGAAGGTAATGTTAATATGTTTAATTTTAATGTAAAACCAGTTTTGAAAGGTAATGTTAATTTTAATGGAGAAGTCATTTATGTAAATATAAAAATTTGGGCATACATTTCCATTAAAAACTCAAATAATGTTAAGAATCATAAAATTACTTATCATGCATGAATTCAAGTCATATAAATCATCAAAACATTTTTTACAATTACTAGAAAGACACCCGTGCTAAGCGGCGAAATTAAAAGTTTATTATAAATGATGTTCGTACCTCACCGATTCAAATATGTTCATCTAACAGTTATTAATATGGAAGGTGTGTCAATATCTTTATTATGTAATTAATGATTATGATTGTAATATTTTATGAGTTAATAAAAAGGGTATCTTAGTAATTTTGCATCTTTAAGTTCTAAGTTTTGTAAAGAAATGTTTAAACCCATTATAAGGGTGTTAGATAGATAAAAGTTAAAACGTATATATGCTTTTGATAGAATTGTAAACGTGAATGTCATCGAAGTTATCTTCTTACTTTTTATAAATGCATCTAAAAGAATATTCATTTTGGGATGTATTTGTACTCTAAGAATTTTTGCCATTCTATTCAGTCGATAATATTGAAAACTTAACAAACACTTTAACTAAGATTTACTAATATATAACTTGTGAAGCTTTAAACTTACATAATTTAATTTTAAAAAAATGTGATTGTTTCTTACTGAATATCTATGTTTGTTGTCTTAGAGTGTATTTAAATTGACACTTTTTATTAACGTATGTATCAAATATTCAAAAGTGTTATCATGTGTATTTAACTTTCTAATAGTACTATGGCATGCTTATATGGTATCAATTATGCAAAATTGGCTACGTCGATGTTGGTAATGTGACCAAAAAAAAAAAAAAATTGATGTGGATGCATCCGTAAACATGATAACAAGTTGAATACATAGCACTTTTAAAAGTTGGGTATTAATAAAATATGTGAAGTTCAATACATCTTGAAACAATAAACCCCAAAATGTAACTCAGCGGTATGATGAATCAAAATGTAAGAACAAAAATTTCAAAAACCTATCCATTTAAGGAAGACAAATCCTGATAAAATATTCTAAAAACCTATATATAAACCCCACAGAGAAGAAATTATCAGAGATAAGTGATTCGGATCATTCAAATCGATCTTTGATCAATTAATAGTTAAAATTATTTGATGGCATAATTGTATTTTTTGGAGGAACTAGAGGTCATTGTTCATATAAACAAATAACCATCGGTCTTATATATAGTCCAAAAAATATATCGTGTGTTATGCGTGTTCAAAACAAGTGATTTCCAAATAATATTATCATTTCAGAATATAATCCACTTTCAAGAATGACATTTTTACACTCTAGCTAATGATTCGTGGGAATAACTAAACCACAAAAAGCTAAAAATAAAACGGTATAATATGTAACTAACTGGTAATACCATCATGGGCATTGTTAATCTAGCTAGTATAATTAAGTAGAAAACATGCTTCATATTGTATGTATTCGATCAAGAAATACGAGACAACAAATTAATATAATCAATTAAGTAGAAAACATCCTATCTTTCGTAGTTAAAATGAAGCCTAACATGCAATCATATCTTTGCTAGCTAGCTTCATACCACGTACACGTGCATATATTTAGTGTGTGAGTCCGTATACCGGAAAGCAAAAGGAACCTAGACTAGGAAATTCAAGTGGAGGGGGTGAAAATTTTTTATTTTTATTTTCTTTATAGTTTTGTGGGGGTGAAATTTTTTAAATATCATTAATACCTTAAAAAAATTTCGCTTTTGTGTAATTTAGAAATTCTTGTGGGGGCGGCTACCTACGCTGGTCCTACCATGTCTCCGCCCTGAAGCTAGAGATCGGTATCAAGGGTTACAGGTAGAACAAAGATGCTAGAGATCCCACTAAAATGAACAGACAGCACATTCTTCCTAAGCATGCAATCATGGGATAAACAGAAGTTGGAGCAGCAGGACGTTGTGCGGCAAAAATAACATGTTCGGTTGCAGAAACGAAGCCATACATAAGCAAACTAGTAATGGAGACCATGATGAATCCAGGGTGTGTTTCGAAAGTAAATCCAGCTTGTCCTTGAGACTTGATTTCAACAAAACCAAGTAAGCCGCTTATAAGAAACCCAAATGTACATTTTGGCATGGTTACACCTTCTTCGCTAAATGCTCCTTGTGGGTAATGCTTACTCAAAAGTGATGCCGCTGGATCAAATATTATTTTCGCTAGCTTCAAGATGTCAGACAATGTGCTAAGGCAAGTGGCAGTGAAAGGTGCATTATGGCTGGTTTCTTCAGGTTGTTCGTCGAAAGCGACAGCATTTTCACTAACCAAATGATCCATAGATGAAGTAGTTGTTGTCATTTCTTGGTAGGGTGATCAACTGCTAGTGTTGGTGGATTGAGGATTACATACAAATAGATCCGTATGTGTGCACCGCGTTGGAGGGTGATGGTACGAAGATGATTTGATAAAGGCCAAATTAAAAGGTCCGGCGGATATATAGATGCTGAATAAAGCCAATCAAAATCATTCAGGGAGCCAAATTGAGTTGGGGAGTAAATCATTGGATAGGATAGGATGAATAAATTAAGGGACATCAATTACAGCCAGCTAAACCTTAAAATTCAATTTGTCCTTGAATAATAGTTGTGGAATCTGAGACGAATATTGGGTTCTGCTAATTGCAAGTCAACATATGTTGAACTCTGTCTAAAAATGGGACCATTTGCTTTCAAATTTCTTTGAGCCAACAGTAAGAGACAGAAAACTGTTATATTGCCAAACAACTATTTAAACTGCAACGAATAATAAAACAAAGTAACAGTATGTACTTAGATTTGGAAATTAATTAAAGGAAGCCCTTGAGTCCTCTTTTACTTGATTCTTCTCTTGACTCTGTTTTTCTTCTTAATTTGATGATTTATTTCCATTCATTGTACTCTTTGTGGGAATATGATAATAATTGATACTCCCTCCGTCCCATTTCTTTGGTCCATTATTTCCATTTTGCGCTGTACCAAATTAATTGTCCACTTCCATAAATAGAAAGTTTAAGGAAATAAAGTTCTTTTTTACCCCTAATGTATATATATAAGACAAAAAATAGGTAAAAAGTAGAGGGTAAAATTGTCATTTTATCAAAAAGTAAGAGAGAGATAGTTGTATTTTCTTAAACTGCGTGTCTTTTTGTCTGGGGACGATAAAATTGGGACGGAGGGATTAGTTTTTATTTATACTCATTTACTCTTTGTGGGAACGTGATAAATGAATACGGGCACGATTTTGACATTTATGTTATCATTTAATTTTTATTTATGATATTTTTTTTGTTTTTCGTTTTATTTAGAAAGGTAATCTACTAACTATCACGTAGTACGTACAATCCCACAGGCCACAGCATACAGACACATTGCCTACCATGTTCCCACATGGTATGATTTGCTTGTTGTAGTGCTTCTTTTATATGCCATTTAATTTAATGTAGTTATAAAATAAAAGTCATCTTATAAAAGTCATTTTATATGTCATTTAATTTAAGGTTTAGAATACATCAGTATGTGAACTATCTCATCATTTAAATGGATACGACTGATCAAGAACTTGAGCAAAGCTAGTGCAAGTCGAGTTAGCAACGCAAACCACATTCTCTGGCCGTGCATTTCAATGGACAATGGCTCATATATAAACCAAATAAGATAACTGTTGAGGCGTACACCCTTGTAAAGCGCTTTCATCTCAAAAGTTTATGGTCTAGAATGTTTTATGAAATTACAAAAGTTTATATACCAAGCTTAGAAGTAATATCACCTCCTGGTGGACCAGATGGAGGAAACATGGACCTTGAGCGTTTGGCACTCGAGACACCACGGGACACCTCACAAACAAATCTTGGGGTGAGACACCCTTCCAAGGACTATAATTCTCATTAAGTGGTCAAACCAAATTGCTTTACATAGCGAATCCAGTTAAGACTACAAGAATTTTTGGGTTGCCTTTCGTGCTTGATTCTTAGAAAAAAACAGGGCAACCAGATATGGAGCTTTATTTGAATACCAATGACATAAACACAAAACTTGCACTAAACATAAACTTGATAAATTTAAGCTATTGAAATAGTGCCACAAAGAACAATGATAATGCAATCATCTATATGGTAATAATGTTAAAAGAGAGCGTAAAGGACACGACCATGCCATTTTAACCCGCTTTAAACTTTTACATTGAGCCAGTCTTGATATTGTCGGTCCTTTATTGTTTAGGGCCCGAGTCCGAAGGACCAATTTTGTCTAAGACCGGTCCTTCCAAAACTGTTGGATCATACTGCAAAAACCAGAAAGCGATTAGCAAAAAGGCCAGACCAAACCAGAATTAGATGCAGTGCTCTGTTTGTGAGCTTTATTAGTCAGGTAATCATTTTCCTATAAAACCGAAAAAAAGTATTCACCAGAGGCTGGAAATTGTTGTAGTGTATACGGATAGATTTCTGATCTGCTGAAAGCTTACAAACTTGACTAAATCCTACAACTTACTTAAGAAAAAGAAAAAAAAAAACATTGAATTACTACCTTTTAAACCAGGATTACTTTCACCGAATGCAGATTGCCAGCTCAGTCCTCCTCCAACTAGTTTCAGTGAATTGAAGTTGGTACCCATCACCAATTGATTCACCTACATGCCCACAAGATCATCCACGTCGATTGGGCTCCATCAACGAACAACGGTTGGCTTAAGAGCATCATGAGTCTCGGTTTTGATAGAGAAGATATTGTTGATCTTGACCCGACTCTGGTCCAGGCCAATACAGGATAGCAACTGGTATAAGTGAGGGAACATAAACAGATCATTGACTAATTGTGAACCCTCGAGATTAAATGTTGCGTGTATTGGGAAGGTTCACGGTATTTGAGTTTGCAAAATCATTCGACTCACATGCTTCTTCCTCTAGTGCCATCAGCATGGTCAATGCGTTGTTAATAAACTGAGCTGCTGGTTGGGACGGACTGACAGGGTTCCCAGCAGGGTAATCAAGAGAAAATCATTTGTGTATGGAGACTACACAAATTCAAAAAACCAAAATCAGACAGTGAATTAAAAGTTAATATGAGCTTAATAAAATTCTCTATATCCCAAAAGCCAAATTAAGTACATACAAAAGTATTGATAAGTGCAACACAAAAATTGATATGTGCACTATAATTTCACTTAACCAAATACAATATTATACATACATGATGTGAAGTACATATCAATTTTGATGTAGTACAAATCAACAACTCAAATTAAATTGAATCCTTGTTAGGAAATCATTGCCAGCAGGCAACCGGATAGCTAGAAACCGCAATCACGTACAATTCTCATATTCCTGCCTTTCAAAAAAAGTAACCGAAAAAAAGGAATTACTAATATATCTTTGTTATAAATGGCAACGAAGAAGACAGTATTTACAAAAAGATAGATCGATCCAAATAACTATAACTAGAACCTATATATAGTGGAAACTAATATGTTGGTAGCTCACTACGAGTCATATTTCCTAAAACACATGTATGTATAGCAACTATCAAACGTAGAATACATATGACAAGCACACAACCAAAACATAGTCACATAAATCGCTAGGGCACCCACGATCTGCGATCTAGATCGCACGTTCCCAAACGCGGTACGATCGCGTACCAATCGCTATCCAGATCGCGTCCAATTCGGTGGTCAATGCCGGCCAAAATCGTTGGTCAAATCGATCCAATCAGACTTCAAATCGTCGATTGGAACATGTAATTGAACGATTTTGAACGATGGAAACGTCGATTGGAAAGATTAATCACATAATTGAACGCGATTTGGAACGATTGAAGACTGCAAGTCCAATCGATTGAAGTTCAATGGGCTTAGCGGCGATTCCATGTATTTGACGCATCGATTCCATGTATCACGCTTCTGATTTCACACTTCTCAACCATGAATGATGATTAATTTCACATCCCAGCATCTATTAATTTGTTTAGAATTTTCAATTTCATCCCATCGTTTCCCTCTTTCCCTCCGTTCTCTGTTTTTTTTTTTTAATATTGTTAACTCACTGAAAAAATGGGTTTACTACTTTACTGTTTTAATTTAAGTTTGTTACTTTATTTACCGTTTATTTGAAATTTTGAGTATAAGTATCAAGTGTTAACCACAATTTTGAAAGTATTGATATTAATATAGTATGAAGTTTGGTAAATTGGTCGTGACTTGTAGATTTATAAAAATATAGGAATTAGTATTGTTACTTATTGGGTACACCGTACCATGTTATATATTACACCGTACCGAAGCGATCCGGAATGAGCCTACCCCCTCCGTACCGAATTTTAGAAATTAGCGAACCGCGTTCCTGATCCTCGTTCCCATACCGGAGCGTACCGCGATCTATGTGACTATGAACCAAAATACACAAAGCACCTAGTCTTCCCAATCGAGCTATAATTGCATAAACTGAAGTGTGGTCAAAACCAGCGGCAAAAATGACACCTTCAGCAGCAGAAGCCAAGCCATACATCATGACACTAGAAACCGAAAGCATGATGGAACAAGGGTGCGTTTGGAAAGGGAACCCAGGTTGCCCCTGTGACTTTATTTCTGCAAAAGCAAGTAACGCATTGATGATAAATGTAAGTGCGGAACGTGGCATGATGATACCACCTCCTTCTTGTTCCCCAAATACTGTTACTCGCAGGTAGTAATTAGCCCATATTTGGCGTAAAGGGGCCACTATGTTAAGGACGTGGATGAGGCTTTGGGAAACATAGGCAAAGATGATGAAGAATTTGCTACGGTTCGTTGATGCGGGCTTCCTCTCAACTACTACTACTACCGGAATATCAATTGAATGAATGTTAATCATCCTTTTCTTTTCTTGATAGTTCTTTAGCTTGGGAGATGTGAGAGATTGAAACCGAAAACGTTGGCTTTTAAAGGCAATTTTTTTTAGCCGATAGTCAAATGGACCCACCCAATCAACCCAAAACCTCATGGTACGTCCACTAGTGAATTGGTGCGCCTGGTGGACATGGAAATTTCCATCTAATATCTTTCTTTTGATACTAAGCATTGTACGTATCCGGAGTACGGAGTGTCAAAGCAAAAGTGCATGCTTGGATTTCGGCAACACTGGTCATGTACTTTACCTTTTTGAATATTATTTTTTTTATTAAATCAGTCTCACACAAATTTGTATACCACTGCACTAGGCTGTAAACAAACTGAACAATCACAAATACACTGTTCATAAACAAGTAATCGCATAAGAAATCGCGTATTGCATAGGATGAACCCATGTCCCGCTTTCATGCCGTATCCCAATGTCTCCACGCGATCCAAATAAAAGACGATGGGGAACTTCTTGTTGCCTATGGCGTTCTCCCGTTTGGATTCCGACGAACATGTGTGAACGGAGACCATAGTGTGTAGAAGATATTATAGTCAAAGACAGTGACTTCAATATATTTACACTCTCAGTCCTTAGACTTATAATAAATATATTGAAGTCCCTGTCATTGACTATAATATCTTCTACATCAATATATTTACACTCTCAGTCCTTAGACTTATAATAAATATATTGAAGTCCCTGTCTTTGACTATAATATCTTCTACATAGTGAGTGGTCTAAATCGAAAGAACATAAATGAACACATTAACTAATAACGTTAATTAACTAATTTTTTTTTGGTTCATTTGTAAAGTACAAACAAACTTCACGTCGTGCCGTTTAAGGGTGGTAATTCGGGTTGGGTTGAGTTGACCCGCTCGAGTTATCGAGTTGACGGATCAGAAGTAATCGATCCAAACCCGACCTGATTTTCTAATCGGGTTGAGTTTTTCAACCCAACACCACCTGATCGAGTTTACCCATTTTTTTAATTCGATAAAAATATTTTCGGGTCATTTTTAGTAAACGTGTCAATTTCGGGTCAAATAGGTCACGTTGGTCAATCTCGAAATTTAGAATTCGTTATCAATAAGCATAAAAGTATTTATAAAGTACCAAAAAATATCATATATACTAATATGTTCATTAAAATCTAATAATATAACATCATTAAACACTTTGATCTATTAAATTAAAATAAACTTTTGAATTTTTAATTATATTTATAATTTATTCGGGTTGTCGGGTCAACCCAAAAACCCATTGGGTGACCCGAACCCGACCCAAAAAATAGCAGTTGGCGGTTTCGGGTTGATGGGTCCGTGGGTCAAAAAATCTTGACCCAACCTGCTTATTTTTGAGTCGATCTCATGTCAGGTTTCAGGTCATGTCGGAAATTGTCAACGCCATTCATGAATTGCTCTTTGAAAAATGCTGGGTTTAGATGTAACACCCCTCAAATTTCGGATTTGCGGAAGCGGTCGGGTTGGGTGTTACCAATCAAATATCACAAGCACAAAGGTAAATAATGAACGACTCTAAATGAGACGTTTGAAAATAGTTATACAATTCCCAAAATAGAATGTATACATATTGCGAGTTCGCAAAAATAATTTCATTACATAATTGTAATACAAAAGTTATGCAAGAAATCTATTTGTTGAAAGCATGCGACTCGAGCTAGGATCCTGACGGGCCGATCCTACTAAAGCGGTACCTGAAATGCATACTAAAATACGTCAGCGATAAGCTGGTGAGTCCATAGGTTTAGTTGACAAGGATTAAAGTATAAGATTTTAATCCTATGCTGGAAGTACACCCCTGTGTACAGTGTTGAATTCCTGAGTTTCTTAGATTGAGTGATGAACTCAATTGAAGTGATTCTTGAACTAGTTCCTTGATCTAAGCAGTTCACACAATAATAACACAAGTAATAATATCACAGAGTAGCAATTAACACGTATCAATTAATTCAAATAAATAGCACATATCACATAAGGAAAGTAAAGCGCAAGTATGTTCTTGAAAATCTTGTTTACTGATCTTGTCCTTGAAAATCTTGATCTTGAAAACCTTGTTTTATTGATCTTGAAAACCTTGAATTCTTGACCTTGCACATAGTTCTTGATCTTGTAAATAGGTTCTTGATCTTGCAAATAAGTTCTTGACCTAGCACATAATCCTTGATCTAATCTTGTTTTCTAGTTTCTTGATTCTTGTATGTTCTTGTATTCTTGACCTTGAAATCTAGTTCTTGATTCTAGTGTTCTAGTCCTTGAATTCTTGTTCTTGATCTTAGTGTTTCTTGTATTCTAGACCTTGAGTTCTTGTTCTTGATTCTAGTGTTCTAGTCCTTGAATTCTTGTTCTTGATCTTAGTGTTTCTTGTATTCTAGACCTTGAGTTCTTGTTCTTGATTCTAATGTTTTCTGGTATTCTTGACCTTAAAGTCTTGTTATCTAGTTTCTTAGTATTCTAGTTTCTCGATTCTTGGATTCTTGAATTCTAAGTTTCATGTACTCTAGCCTAGAGTACAATGATTTCAATTGTTCCAGTGTCGTACAGTGTTAGCCTATAGCTATTAATGTTCTTGAATCCTGAGTGATGTGTAAGGATAATCCCTATTATCCATCAATGTTCGTGTTCCTGAAACCTATCTCATATAAGTGTTTCATTGGCGACTAGTGCCCTAGTCTAGTACGAGTTGTAATAAATCATTTACAATGATTGATTTCATAAATAGATTTTGAATAATAATCGACGAGTATGCATTCCACCCCAAAACAGTATAACAGTTTGAAAGGAGGGGCTATGGAAACTCACCTGTGAGTTGTCAGCGATCCTACGATACGTGAGTTGTCCGAATGGTAACCTCCTAGTGCCCTAAACACGTGAGGTTATATGAGTAAGATACTAATCGGTTTAGCTAAACGTGTCACGAAAGTACACTTCCGTTGTTTAGTTTTTAGAATTGCGTACGTTCCGTTTGTGATGGTTTGTAATAATAATAATTCTCAATTAAATCATTATTAAAATCGTTTCGTTGTCTATTTTACAAAAATATAATTTTTGTTCGTAATTCATCGTTGTAAACAAAAAAAAGTGTAGTTGTTATTACGCGAAAGTCGAATCGTTGGGCAAAAACTCATTTCGCAGATCAGACCAGTTCAGGAAGCTCGACTCGGCTCGAAGCTCGACTCGGCTCGCAGCTCGACTCGGCTCGCTACTCGATCCGGTTCGAGCTAGGCTCCGTTCACTGCTCGGCTCGACTCGCAGCTAAGCTCGGTTCGCTGCTCGGTTCGACTCGCATTTCGGCTCGGTTTGCTGCTCGGTCCGGGTCGTAGCTCGACTCGGCTCGTTACTCGACTCGGCTCGCTCGACGAACTGCTGCGATTTTTGAAGTGGGTTTCGAGTTTTAAAACGTTTTTAACCGATTTCTTGGACATATTCTTGTTGTGTGGACTCAATAACATGTTAATAAACATAAATCGAGTAGTTTAAAGGTGTGAAATCGGGTGTTCTTACCAAATGTCGATTTCGAGCTCAAAAATGACGGATCGAGATGGTGAAGATGATCCGCAGTTGCTGCTGCTCTCGTTGTTGTTGTTGATGATGGCGGCGGTGGTGGGTGGTGGTTGATGAAAAGAGAAAATAGAGAGAGTTTGGGGTTGGAGTGTGTGAAAAATGAAAATGAAATGAAAGAATGAGGAGGGGGTGGAGGTGAGTTTTGTTAAACTCAGCACCCTCCTTTGTGGACTGTGGTCTCCAACCACAGTACAAAATGTCCACGTTTTTGTACCCGATTAAAATATAAATTTTAATATTTTAATTCTACAACTTTGTTCAATAAACTTCGTAAATATTTTAGATAAAATATTTCATTTAAACCACAAAATGTATTTATTTAAAGTTTAAAATTGGCGCGAAATTTGACTTTTTGACCGGTTGTTACATTAGAGATATTTAATTTTAATATTATGTAAGTGTCAATAATTATATTATAGTTTGTTTTAAAAATAACGTCCACTTTCAGAAATATACGCTTATCTTTACAATTTTACCCTTACTTGCACCCTTTTTTTTATGAGAGTCTATACCTAAAACTTCGACTATCAATATTATCCAAGGATGGAAGTTACAGTAGTAGACTAGTAGTAAGTATTAGTAAACACATTGAAAAGCACTAAAATTTCAATTCAATTCAATTAAAAAGAGATCTATCCAGAGTACCTAATGCCCAAACAGAAAACCTAATAAAAACGAATTTTTAATTCAGTGATGGACTGGTCATCTTAACTAAACAGATCATCCAACAAAGTTGCTTTTGACTACTGTAAACTTAGAGGTGGCAAAATGAATGGGTCGGGTCGGGTCACGAGTCTAGATGGGTTTGGGTCTAGATGGGTCCGGGTCTAGATGGGTCATTTAGAAGGATGGGTCTAAACGGGTCCGGGTCAAATGGGTCTCGGGTCGGGTCGGGTCATCGGGTTCACCAAATTTTTTTTTATTTGATTGAAAAATGAAAAAAATGAAATGAGGTGAAAAAAAAAAAAAAAATTACCCGCTAGACCCGTCTAAACCCGTTGGTTAATTGTTACATAATTAGAGGTTATATTGAAAAACCCATTTAGACCCATCCAAAAAATGGGGAGGAGACCCAACAAACCCACTCCCTCCTAAAAATTAACCAAATTGACCCAAAATTAACCAATGGATCTAAAATTGCCACCTCTATGTAAACTAAAGTTTATTATTATATATGTTTTATAATTCAAAAGGGTCGTTAATTACTTAATTAGATTTAGATTCATTCTTCACGGCTTATATGCGCCCTTGATGTGAGATCATGTGAAGCTCATAAATATCTCTACTAAAACAAGATTATGGATCTTTATATGAAGTCACAAAAGTCAATAAGAGTGTACTCCCAGTCAACCACTAAATTAATTTGCATTGCACGCACTAAACATACGATTAAAAAAAATACTCTTGAATTGACGATGATTATAAGTGGACCCATGTCGATCGACTTTTGGGAAGGTATAGTTTTAGACCGGTGATAAATCCACCACTCAATTTGATAAATTCACCATAAATATGCATTAACAGGTTGTACTGTACAACTTATTAATGCACATTTTTACGGTGGATTTATCAAATTGAGTGGTGGAAATATCAATTACCATACTTTTAGGGCCCAGTCGCCAGAAATATAAACTTCGTTTAATTTTCTTGTGATTATTTATTTCGAGCACCTTTGATATCCATATGACCATGTCTCCGTTCACTTTTTTTCTATGAATATAATATTATTAATCTATCAATATTAAAAACTCATGGGAACTATGAGAAATCAAAAAAACCAAAAGTTGGTTTTAAATTAAAGATCAATTTTACAAAGAAAAATTCACAAGCTTGATGAGGATCATGAGTTGGTTCGATCACATTCAAGTTTTGTTTCTCTCTCCGTATGTTATTGGTCCATATCATTTTATAAACTTTTCTTTGTAAAATTTATGTGGTTCTAGCATTTTTCTAACACGTGAGTTTGCCAACAAACCAACAGAAACTGTTTGTCTTCTATTTAAGAGGAGTTCTAAGGAATTTTTTTTCTTACCATTCTTATTTTTTTATGTTGTCAAACATGATTTAGCTGGAGATATTAAAACTAGAATCCCAACTGTCGGCCAAATGTATCATACTTCTAATTTATAAGAGCTGGAAATGTTGAAGTAATAAAAACTAGAGAAATGATAAAGTCACAAAATAATTACAAAAATTTGTTCACGCAATGAGATGTACCAATAAAATGAAGTGAGGGAGTGATGAGAGAGAAAAAAGATGTGATTGGTTTATCTCACTTCTACATCATTTTGTGAGTTTTTTTTTATAAAAATTGAGTGAATGAAGCATTACTCTATAAAATAATACGTTTTAATTTTAGGTAGACTTGTCATTTACTCCTCATAGTGGGTCTCGCAAAGAGTTACTTTGGTTGCAATGTTAAAAAAACAAATGAAAAATTATGGTCTTGTGTGAAACACAATTTACCATGAGAATGATGCTTAACCTGGCTCGTTATCTTACTCCTCATGTTATGTGATCAATGTGAACTTGTAATTTCAATAAGTTATATAACAGTTTATTCATTCAATAGAAAACGGCATAGACATAAGTCATATTGGGTGCAAACGCAATCGGACATTGGAAATTAATAGTAAATTATAGCTACATATAAGCTCATGGACTACTATATAAACGCGGAAGAATTATGAAGCTTGAGCTTTCATTGATGATAAAAAAAAATGAATACAATACAATGAAAAAGACGATTACATCATTATATACACTAACTGCAAGTTAACTGCTAATAAATGCTTTTCTAACTAACTAACAACCTTTCTAAGCTAGTTTAGCTAAATTACTTTCTGGTCCCTGAAGTTTCTTACTTTAAACAAAATATTAATTGCTTTCAAGTTTCTTTGAGCCAAAAGTAAGAGACGGAAAAGGGGTTATATTACCAAACAACTTTTTTAATTATATTAAACTATAATTGTCATTTGTGGAACGTAACTGAGTTTTATTAGACGAGTGCCATCGGGTTACATCAGTTGGGGGTCAACGATTGACGAAGAACCGACGCCATTGGCACGGTCTCGTCGGTGGGGCTTTTGCGGCTAGGCGACGAAAGGAGTTCGGGTTCGGTGTTATTTTTTTTCTTTTTAACCGTTAATCAATATATATATATATATATATATATATATATATATATATATATATATATATATATATATATATATATATATATATATATTATACCCCAATTTACACTATAAATATATATATCCAACTCTCACAATTTTTTTCACACAAAAAAATGTCACAACATCGCAACAATTCTTCCCAAAATAATTTTCAAACACCAACATCCATGACATGGACCGAAAACGAGGTCAACGTCTTGATCGAAGAGTGGGAGAATGCTTCCCAAAGCAATCCAATTGGAACTTCACCAACGCACAAAGTTTTTGGGAAATCATACGACAAAACTACAACTTTAGAGTTGCGGTGAAACGTACAACAAATCAACTAATTACCAAGTGGAACAAAATAGAAAAATAGTTTATCTTATACTCGTATGTGTGAACAAATAAAATAAAGGAGAGAGATACGGGGAACATAATAAGTACGATAATGATTGTGGACTCACTCTATCTTTTTCAAACAAACTTTTGTAATATTTGATAACCAAGTGTACTTTTCTGGTACACTCCCTTTATTGCTTCAATTTATTATTTGATATTTTAATTCTTTCATCGATATATTGGTACGGTAAAACAACAAAAGGGTACTATTTTACACAAATACACCCTACACTATCAAGAATTGTTAACAAATAACATATAACCCCCAAATAATTCAAGAATTGTTTGTATTATTCAAACCGGTTGACCCGGCGATTCTACCAGTTGAACCGGATCCAGTCCCTTGGCCGGGTCAACTATAAAACCGGGTTTTAAAACATTGGTAGTACGTGATAGATGAAGATTTGACTTTTGAATTTTAATTAACAAGATTTGAGATTTGAGTTTTGCAACTAAAATAAATTGGGTTGTAAAGTATCAGTAACCCGAAGTCATAACTAAAACGATTGACTCGTACCAATATTGTTCAATCTTTTACTTAATGTTTGTGTGAGATATGGTTTTATAGCTATCGGATGTGGCGCTGGATGGTGGTAAATGGAAAAGGAGGTCATTAGAGGCTTTTCTCAACCGGGTCGGAAACGGTTGTTTTTTGACCCGTCTGTTTTCCATGACTTCCTTGAGCATTCTCCAATTTAAACTCATTTGATTCTGCTTAGAGGTGGCAATTTCTGCTATGTTTTGTTTTTGAATATAATTACTCTTGAATTAATAAAAGTTGTAACAAATATATGAGCTACAAATAACATTATTGAAAATTACGAAAGTTATCGCATTTAGTTTAAAACTATAATCAATTGCCGTAATCAGGTTTTCAATGTCATTTGGGTTTAGTAAAGTATTAACTTAACTAAATTGGAGTATTATGTTTCAATTCAAATTGTTGCTAGTTTGAGGTGGTATGGTGGTTTTGTCTGTTGAAGTTCTAGGGTGCAAGGTTGTCAGAATCGGGATTCTACATAGGATCGATTTTGCCTTTGCAAGATCGGAATCGTAAGATCGGGATCGGGATCGTAGATCCTACCAAAATATCATTTTTTATACAAAGATATCTAAATTCTTGCATAAAACTACTAATTAGAGAAATTAATCAAACATTCAAACTTTTATATTACAAAAGTGATGCAATTTGTCAACATATATTTCCACGACGATAAACATTCTAAACCAAAAGATAGTATCCTATCTCCAATCGTCGTTTTATAGGCTCTAGACTTATTCTTAGGTTATAATTTGATAATAAATGGATTAAATTGGGAAATTGAATTTGGAACCAAATGGACGGTGAGTTTTGAGATAGGATTTGGACTACGTATGAGCCTTACAAGCCCAATTGCTAAAAAATAGCCCATTTGTAGGATCGGATCGTCCAACGATCCTACAATCTTACAATCGATCCTACGATCCTACTTCGATCCTACCTCATGACCGATCTTACTCCGATCTTGCACGTTTTCCCTTGTTAGGATCGTAAGATCGTACGATTCTACGATCAGGATCGCGATCTTGACAACCTTGCTAGGGTGGTATAGGTCTAAGTTGCAACTCAAGTTTTCAAGCGGCCCTCGTTTGAAGTTCAAACAACATCAATTGGCTAAACATTCAAGCCAACGTTTCAAGCTATTGTTCAAGGGTCGACAACTTAACAAGCAAGTTTAATCAAGTTTCAAGTTCAATGTTTCTTTTTTCAAAGGTTAACTTTAATAGGATTTCAATGTGTGCTCTTTATGTAATCATGGCAATTGGCAAGACATCCTGCCTCAAATGTAATTTCAATTCAAGCTCAATCAATATATCATCTTTTGCCAAAAAAACAATAACTAATAAGTAAACTTTAAATAAACTAGAATAATATTTTTGTAAAGGGATGGGATACCCCTTGCAACGCAAGGGGCATGTGCAACCTCATTTGAATTCAATTGATAAAGAGATCGATCCAGATGTACCTAACCCACAAACAGAAAACCTGATAAACACGATTTTTAATTAAGTGATGAACTATAGTCATCTGAACAGATCATCCAAAAAAAAAAAAATTTGACAACTGTAACCAAAGTTTATTATTATATATGTTTTTAAATTCAAATCTGTGGTTAGATTCATATTTCACGGCTTATATGCGCCCTTTAGTGATCGAGAGCATGTGAAGCTAGTAATAAATGTCACTAAAACAAGATTATGGATCTTTATATTATGAACTCACTCATAAATTTCCTAGTCAAAAAGCATCTACACCAACTAAATTCACAATTTGCATCGTACGCACTAAAGATGCAATTAAAAGAAGTGGGATACTCATACGTGAGATGGGATATAATTTTCTAAAGAATGGGAGTATCAATGATATTGTGTCATGTGTACAAAGAGAATGCTCACATGTACAAAACCCATTTACCTCCAACATCAATTATCTCACAAACGACAAATCGAAAAATGATGAAAATTGCACCATAAGATTCAGCGTTTTCTCCTCTTCGATTTGTCGTCCCTTAAGGCATACTTTCGACGAGTTTTTTTTCCTTTTTTGGTGGGTTTTATAAATTATTAACACCTATAATTGAAAAGACATTTATAAGACTGGTGCCAACGCGTTTTGTCGGAGGGGAGCCAACGAGGTCAGCCGAACCGACGCCGTTGGCACGGCTTCGTCAGTGCCCTCGGCGATTGCCTTTCTTTGGCTGGGTGACGAAACGATGGAGGGGGAGGTGGGCCCAATTGTTATTATTTTTTTCTTTTAAACCAGTTAAACAAAAAAGAAAAAAATTATTATATATACCCCAACGGCTATAAATCCGTTATTGAAAAAAAAAAATTTAATATTAATTTTATTCCAATTTACACTATAAATATACACACAACTGTCACAATTTTTTAGACACAACCACAACAATATTTCACACAATTCTCACACAAAAATGTCACAACATCCCAACAATTCTTCCCAAAATCATTTTCAAACACCAACATCCGTACCATGGACCGAGAACGAGATCAACGTCTTGATCGAAGAGTGAGAGAAGGCTTCCTAAAACAATCTGATTGGAACTTCACCAACGCGACAAAGTTTTTTTTTTTTTTGAACAGCAAAAATATTATTAAAAGAGGCCATCTAGCAAGGCGCTAGAAAGCCAAAAAGAAACACCAACAAACTAGAAAAACAACATAGGACACAATCTAGACTCTTCCCAGAACCTTAACTGCGAGGACCGTAAAAGAGATGAAAAAAACTCATGAAGTAAAGCAAGACATGAGAAAAAAATCTCCATCAACGGAGGCCGTGCCGTTGGTTTTCACTCCGTGATGATTTTGGTACGGTCCCAACCAGACCCTGGGGAAAACTACAAATGTTACATGATCCAAAGGATTAACACGCTCTAAGAAACCTTCTTTTCCAAGCAAACGAAACCTTATCAAACTCGACCAAAGAAACCCCATACTAAACGAATAAAAGAGGGTTTTTGACTCACTCTTCCCACCGAAGATTAGTATATTTACCTCTGTTGCTAACCCACAAGAAGGATAGATTAATAATGGAGTCCGCAATTGACAATTCACGCTTCTTAGTAGGATTGAAAACTGCATCGTTTCTGAAACGCCAAAGTTCCCACCAAATAGTATATACAATAGCCAGAATGATATCCTTTGCTTTGCGCTTCAACTTCATTGATTCTACGTAATCAACAGTCTCGCTACTCCCAATAGAATATGGAATGTGAATCTCGAGCCATTTCAGACAAAACTACAACTCTAGAGTTGCGGTGAAATGTACTACAAATCAACTAATCCAAGTGGAAAAAAATTAAAAAATAGTTTATCTAATATGTGTGAACTTCATCATCGTAATGTTTTATTTTCGTTATCAGAATGTTTTATTTTCGGTATCGAATGGGTTTTTTTTCGTTAATGTAATGATTTTAATAATTAATGTAATGTTTTTATTTATTAATGAAATCTTTTTTATTATTAATGATATAGTTTTTATTTAGTTTGTGTTTAATTAATTAAATTAATAGTTAGTGGGTCTCAGAAATGTAAATGAATCCGTCTTTCATCATTTTTGGATGTGGTGACGTGGCACTGAGCTGACACAATGAAATAAATAAAGGGAAAAAACAACGATCTAATTGAGCCTAGATCGGCATTGAGGTGTAATTTGAGCTGACACAATGAAATAAATAAAGGGAAAAAACAACGATCACTACTACATATTCACATATATAGACCCCCTCAATAAGACCGGTTAAAGAGCCAACCGGTCTACTAGAAATGCGCGCCCCAATCAACCGGTCTTAATATGTACAAATAGACCGGTTATCTTTTTACTAAATCAAACCCGCCATTTTTGGCCCCAAAAATTCAAAGAAACCCCGCCTTTTGGCCTGTATACCCTTAAAAATTTTGAACTCTGTCATTCCCATTTCCCAATCGTATTTCAAATCCACACCTATATCAAAATCCCATCTTCATTCTCAGTCCCATTGAGCATCAGAACCAATAGTACTATGTCTTTTATATGATTTATATATAAAATGGAGTATAACACAACTCACACAACATGAATCTGCCCCCAATTTTAATGACAATGTTTTATTTGTGTGTGTCTGCTAGGGTTCTAAAATAGAGTTGCAATGAAGAAAAATATGGTGAATGACAAACTCCAATTTGTTGGTGCCAAAGATCAAATGATAAGGAGTTGAATGATGATGATAAGAAGGGTAGTGAGGTATATATATATTTAAATATTATGTATCTATGCGGTTATGTTAATTGTTTCATATTTACCTCTTATTTGCTCTATCTGTTGCAATTTATCTATTCTAATATCAAAATTAAAGTTGTTGAATGTGATTTTTTTCAAAATTGTAGGATCGCAATTTGTTTTTGTGTTGTAGATGATTAATTAATTATTTTTCTCATTGACTTCACAACCAATGATATATACTTTAAAAACTGATAGAGTTCTATAATCTATAATTTAAAGGAAAACATGCTACTGGAAAGTAATAGTAAACTTTTTAGACTATATAGTTAATGTGATTTAGAGCATTTGTAAGTTCGATAATGTATTTTATGTGTTAAGATGCAAATATACCTTTCAAGAGTGATTAATTAAATTATTATCTAGCATTGTGGTAAGACATGTCTATTGTAGTTTCAACTAGTGTTATGTAAGCCTACTGCCTATATAAGTTTAGGTAGCTCTTGTCATCTTTAGTATTCACGTTTATTCGATTGTGTTTGGATTCCGCACTTACACAATCGTATTCGAATTGCTTTGTTGATTTCCTGATGCGTTTTCAAGCTCAAGGAAGATGGAACATACTTACCTAATGAATTGTAGATGAGTGAGTACGTATAGGCTAAGGATTAGATACATCTTTTAAATAAAGTATCTGTTCGCAAATAGTTTATTTTATAACTTTCTATTCATACTTTTTACACAATCATATTGGTATTGGAGTTATAGATGAACACAAATTGGTAAGTATTGCTCATGATACTAATAATAGTTCCAATTTCCTTGCACAATTTTATAGTGTTGGTCATCGCTCTTCAAGTCAGGGTAATCCTAGCCCTTTCTTTACATGTTATCAAGTTGTATACATATATTGCTATATTATTATTGTAAATGTTTGTGACTGTGTTGATTGAAATTATTTGTTTCTTTGACCCTAGCAGTTGCAGTTGCTGAAGGCATAAATCACAATAATGTAATTATTGATCTTGAGATGGACTGCACCACTTTTTCTACGGCAAAGAATGGTATATAAAAAGAAAATGATTTTTTTAAGTATAGATGATCAATGGGCCTTTCTCAATTGAGATATCTGTAGGCTCACATATATGATCAATTTATCAGTATGTTAATAATACTTTTATGGATTGAAATTTTGGGTGATTAGGTTCTTATTCAGTTGTATTTTAGCAAAAGTAGCATTCTAGCAAAAATGCTACTAAGTCAATTGAAAGCATTATGCAGTATACACTGTAAGTAGTAGCAGTACCTAATTACTTTTAATATTGCACACTTAATAGATTTTAAGGTTCAATTGATTTTGCTAGTGTTTAAAAGTGCTTTTCAATTTATCTTTGGCTACTGTTCCAGCTTGCAAATACAATGTTATACTATATGTTTTTATGAATTCACTTGCAGATTGCAACTCAATCAGTTGGGTCATGTAATTGACAAATCGGACAGGTTGGCTATTCTTCAAACCCTTCGGTACTCTTTAAAACTTTGTTTATCTATATTTATCGCACTTGTGTGTTCCTTCAGTTGCATTTTTAATGCCATTGCATATCATCTTGTTCTTATTCCTGTTATTTTTGGGTAATAGCGTTCTAATGTTGTTTTTGACCACATCTCTAATGAACTTCGTAAACTCGAAATAAGGTAAGTTAAATGTATTACTTTCATAGTTGAATGTACTTTAATCGACTTCAGGTTATCGATAACCTGGGTTTTGGGTGGTACTCAAACTATCAATTGTATTATAGCGAAACTACAATCCAGCCACTTGCTACCCATTTTTATTGCAGTCATTGTGTTATTGTCTTTATATAATGGAGATATGAACTTATATATAAAGGGAAGGAAGTAACCCAATAGCTGGAAGATGATGATGTGAACGATGACTTGACTTCTCTCTGCAGCTGAGTAGAGAACTCGAAAGCAACACTAAGAAAAAGTAAACCTTTTTGATGCAGGTGTGACCTTGGAAAGACTCTCATTTTCGGTGGACAAGGAAGTGGAACCGAGACTCTTATCACTGCTGGTGCATTAGAGCTCCTCGTTAAGGTTATTGAGTAGTAGTACATCCATATAATCGAATGTCAATTTGCACTTTTGTGTTACTATTTTTGAAACATTTACATACAAGTTAAAGATATTGCTTTGTTTTAATTTATCAGCTCCAAGATAGTGCATTGATTTGGTTCGGAGAATGATTTACTCAATTTTGTACATCTTGACATTGTTGGTATATATATAGGCTTTTGACTTAAGTTCACTATGGTTTGGTTTTGATCATCATATAATATGTTTGTGGTTTAATTTTGATTACACATCAACTTGTTTTGGTATTTTGGGTATACAGCAGCTTGAATTAGCAATTAATTAGAGAAAAAAACAAGTAGACCGGTTAATGGTAAGGAACCAGAACTCGCGCCATAAACTATTTCAACCGGTCTACATATTATTATTAAGACCGGTTTTAGAACCGGTCTGTATGAGGAATTGACAATTAGACCTACGTCACCTAGAGCGGTTCAATAACCGGTCTACATGTGCTTTCTAACCGGTCTTGATATGCTTTTCTGTAGTAGTGGATCTAATTGAGCCTAGATCGGCATTGAGGTGTAATTTTAATATTTTATTTATGGACTTTTGGAAAAGTATTATCAAGGGGCCTAGTCGGCGAGAAACATAAGTTTGTTTTCTTGTGAATTTATGGAACGGAAAGAGTGTAGCAAATTAGCAAGATGATGTCCTCCTTTGAATATAACAAGAGTATTATTAACCTCGCATTGTGACGGGTTATAAAAATCAATATTTGTTAACATAAAAGTTAAAGTTTTAATTGGCTTCGGTTCTTTTAATTTTAATAGAAAAGTCATGAGTTGTGAACTCATACTATTTTGTAATTCCAAATTAGTAAAAAGTTTAATAATACCAATGATATAATAATTTAATAATTTAAATAATAATAATAATAATAACAATGAAACATTGATAGTAGTTACTAAAGTTTAATTTATCGTAGCAAAAGTACTAACAATAATAAATTAATAGTAGCTTTGTATGGTTTTGTAACTTAATTTACACTCGAGTCTTTTTTCTAACTTATATATATTACTATCGGAGTTAATCGAAATATTCTTAAATATAGAATTGAAAACACAAAATGTAACATAAAGTGGTGGTGCAACATAATTATTGCATCATTTTTACCTTCGTCATCGTATCATATATATATATATATATATATATATATATATATGTATATATAGTAACAGGATAAAAAAAAAAGGAAATTTAGATGGAGAAACAATACGATTAAGTATATTTATTACTATATTATTATAATTTTACATTTTAGTGCTTTGGTTCTATATATATTAATAAGATTTAGTATTTTGTTTCCATGATTCAAAAGTTAGGTAATTAAAAATTGAATCATAGTAATAAAAATATCGAATCATATTGCTTCTCCCTCTTCTCCATCTAAATTTCCTTTTCCATTGAACCGACTCCTATATATAGGGGATAAAAAATAGGAGAATTTAGGGAGAGAAGAGGGAGAAGGAATATGAGCCAATCATTTAAAATCAAGGTCAAAGGGTATTATAGGTAAATCACAATTCACATAATATACAATAAATATATATTCATTAAATTCAGAATTAGTGGCAGTTATATGTCCCTAAAATGTAGAAGACTCTTCCATAAACCCACTCAGGATTTATTCCACGCGATCCATTCTCTATTGCATTTCACAAATTAAAAAAGAAAAAAAGTACAATTTCCATTTCATTGTAGTTTCATCTTCATCAGAATCATATCAAAAAGAAAATCATTGGAGGGTTATTCAATATTGTAATCATTGTATCTTGAATTATTGGAGCATTATTTCTCCATATTTTGCAGATAATCATCATCACTTTTCTAACTCCGGTTCTTTGAAGTTACGAATTTTTTTTGTTGTGATTGGTAATATATTTTTTAGATCAATTATTATTACTGATTTGTAGCTAAAATTTTCTATTCAATCTTAAGCTCCTTTTATGTATATTTAATTGTTAGTTTTAATTATGTTGTTTTACTCTAGTTCATATCATAATTTTTGGTTTGTATTGTTGATTCAATTAAATATAAAAGATTCAACTCATTAATCATATGCTTTGTTATTGATTTAAAATGAAAACGATCTTTCGGTAATGTTGTTGATTCAGATAATTATAAAATGATTCAACTTTTATATAGTATATTTATTTTTTGATTTAAGAGATCATAACTATGATTCAGTTTATTCCTAATAAAGATTCACAAGTTTAATTTGCATTCTTTAACTGTTCGTAAATCGTAATGAATTATTCATTGAATCAAGGACTATGCTTCAGTTTTTCCTAATAATGATTTACAAATGTAGTTTACTATTATAAATTACGGATTCACCAGTAAATTCATATTATTATTGATGATTCATCGAAAAGAAATATTCAAAGTGATTCAGAAACAAACATAGCGATTCAGCTAGAAAAAAAATTCATTCACAAATAATTAATTCGAATGTGATAATGATTCATGAACCAATTCATATATAATATCTATATTCCAAAAAAGAGTCTTATAATGATTCAATAAACTTTCAATACTTGGTTCACCTTTTTATACTTTAGAATTTAGATTCACTAAACCAGTTACATTCACTAGTATGTTATTCTGATTCAAAAGTGTAGGATTGACACTCTAAAAGAAAATGTGACTCTAAGTTCTGTACAAAGTGATTCAAAAATATGTTATTGTGAAGACTTGCTTAATATTTACTAATAATTTTTTATGAAGCCTTGCTTAATCTTAGATATGACCTCATAGTGGGTCTGGCTAAGAGTTACTTTAGTCAGTTCTAATAATATTAGGATAACAATTAACAAATGACAGTTTTTAATCATGTTTAAAGAACAATTTACCCATGAGAATGATACTTAACGTGACTAATTATCTTAAGTACCTTCAAACGACGAGTTAGCTTGCTGTAAACCCACAAATATGAAAGGCGAGTTAAGTGTATCTATACGATACACGTCTCCCGCAGGTGATATCCCTTTGCAAACACCTAACATCTCGTAGCAACGACAACGTAATGTCTACGAAACAGAATTTCCGTATAACCTCCTACATACCAACATCTTTTAGCTATTTGTCCTAAAAAAATAATAATAAGTAAATAAATAAAAATAGTGGGGCTCAAGCTGGTCTGTATAGCTTCCAAGCATGTACAATCAATGGTTAATCATTAAGGAGCTCAAATTCACATTAGACAGCTATTATAGGATGAGATGTTAGAGCACGGGGAGCGCTTGATGGCGGTTCGGTGTTTAGTTCAGAGTTCTTGAGAACACTGAACTTGAATGTTGAGGTAGAAAAGTGGGGTAGTGGTTAATCTTGAGGTTCAGTGTTCAGTTCAGTGTTCTCGTGATTATTTTATTATTATTTATATTTTCTAAAAACATTTTTTTTTTAATTTAATTTTGTTACAAGCAAGAAGACAAAATAATACTCCCTCCGTCTCAAAAATATAGTCCACGTTTCCTTTTTCGAACGTCTCAAATTAATTGTCCACATCCAAATATGGAAAGGAAATTTTGATCGTGATTACCAAATTACCCTTACTTCAAAATGTTATTACAAACTTTATAGAATGTGGTAATTAATTGCTTAAGGGTAAAACTGCCATTCTGCAAAAAGTAAGAAAGAGAAAGCAGTAATGATTGTACTTTTATTAAACTGCGTGTTTTTGGTCGGTGGACAATTATTTTGGGACGGAGGGAGTAATAATATAATAATGGAGAACGAGCTCGTGCATCAGCGTTTGGATACGAACACTGAACGAAAACGTTGGGCTTGAACGGCGAGGCGGAGCAGCGAACGGCGGTGGTCAGCGTTTTCGGTGGGAGAACGGCGAGCGAACGCCGGGTGCTCCGGGTGCTCTTACACACATAAACTAAATATGGGCCATTCACCATTGCATCAGATATGAAAATAACGTGATGTAAGATGAACAGGATATAACTAATGGAGCCTAAAACCATTGCAGAAATGAACTGTTATTCAGTAAAAGCAAACCCAGCAGACTAGTAACGGATACCCTGATGGATTGAGTACTGTTCGAATGGAAATTCAGGGTGTCAACAGCACATATGATTTCTCCTGATATAAAGCTATACGGTACTACAAGAAAGATAGAAAGAAAGAACACCATCTCTATTGATTCTGTAATATCACCCAGTATTGTCCAATAACTTTAAACATACAATAAGTTCGTTTACAGGAACAAAAATGAAGTAAAATAGTAGCTCCACAATCATCATTAACCTCATTAAAATCTCATGAAAGTCAACGCATATGTTTGACATTCTCAAATATAAGTAGTTCATTTAGATTCATGTAATTGCAATGGCTCTTTTGAAACCTAACCAAATATAGATATGGTTTGCAAGTGTCTTTCACTAAAGGGAAACTAAGGTAAATATGCTAGAAACATATGGGCAAAGACTTCCAAGATGGATTTTTCGGTAGAAATGTGTCCTGCCATTCACAAGATAACACATCAGCTTCACTTTACTTGCAACACAAAACTTGTGAATATAAAAAAACTAGAAGACATTCCAGGGAAAGCGTAGGGGGCTTGAGTGCTCGACATACATGAAATTAACTCGAATGAATAGTATGTCTAAACCATAAAGTTCAAGCTGCATGCACGAAACCTTTTCTGTTTTCCAGGTTTCAGAAAGGACTGTCTTTTACATTTCATTCTACAACTATGGAAATTTGGTCTCTGAAACTCGTGATCTTCTGGTCACCAAGATGTGACATTACAGGTTCCTCTAAGACTCACAACTTGCCCCGACTAAGTAACTATTAAACTATAACTATAAAAAATGCAAGACTAGAGGACGATTATAATATCAAAGGAAAACAGATCACAAACGTTGTCCGTTATTAGTTCATAAATTGCTAGCAGGGGACAGTAAGAACCCTACCAAGTTAATGAAAAAATGCAAAATATTAAAAGTTTTGCCATCCATGATCAATTAGCCATTCTAAATCTTTGTCAATGATTTTTGTTTGTAACCGGTCGATCCATGAACATCAAGAACGACCAACACTTTACTACTCAGTACCCAACAAATTGTTATTCTAAATGTAAATCATTTACAGTCATCCATAACTGATTAATCCCATAGAGTCATAAACGATAACCCAAATAACTATCCTACTTCAAGGTAAAAAATATTTATGCTTCACTAATCATACAACTAGAAATCCAACTTCTATCCTGCAAGCTGTAACCTTGAGGCCAGCCCTCACTCACATAACTCAACATCGTTGAGTCAGTTTAGAACGTATACTCAACATCATCTATCATATATCCTAATATGTCATCATCGAGCGTTGGTGGTTATCAACGTTGTATTATTCGAAAAGATACTAATGTTCCACATAATTTCAGCTTAAAGAAAAAACAAACAAACTTTCGGTTTTTAGGTCAAACCACGCAAACAAACTTAACCTGGTCTTGTTGCTCTTTCAATTACATATCCAAAACAACATTAAAATTGCAAGAAATCAATGAAAATATATGGTTAACGAAGCTTACAGAGATGTAAGAACAAGTAGGGATAACTGATAATGAATTAGATTGAGCGTGATTGAAAGCAGCAACAGATAGATGTGAAGCTGAACCTAAACCTCTTTTACTTGATGGAACGAAGGTCATGTGAATTATATCCATCACTTTATCACCGTTGATTAAATCGTACTGTAAGTAAGCTTTTTTGTCTTCAGTTTCAAAATTTTTTTGTTTCTCGTTCCGTACGATCTTCGGTGCCGTCGCCGCTGCTCCGCTGCTCCACGTCGCCATATTCTCTCAATCCGTTGACTTAATCAGAGGTCTCCTTTCTTTCTTTCTTTCTAGTGACTTAATTACATGGAGTTGACAAATAAGACACAAAGAATGATAGTACAACACATTGTACAGGAAAACTCATTATAGCATATTTTACGTGTTGGAATGAAAATTATGTGGTGTATTTATCACCTCCTTTATTATATATGGATTAGGAGTATTAAATTAAATATAATAGTTATAAATAATGATGATTTTTATAATAATAAATAAAATAAAAAAATTCTTCCTTATTTTACGTTACTTTTACTTTTAACTTTAGTTCTATTCTATTGGAGCATTTGATGATTTTCTTTTGTACTCTTAAAGATATAAGACCACTCTCGAATCATTGCTCAGACTAACTGATCAATGTGTATCAGTGTGTGCCAGCTTAGCACCAAGTCAACCATTTTTCAACTCACTAACAACTTATGTATTGTGATATAGTGATGATAAGTAATCGTTACTCACTGTTTACCAACTTAGCACCAAGTCAACAATTTTTCGAACTTACTAACAACTTATGTATAGTGATACAGTGATGATAAGTAGGTCTAACAAAAGAAGTTCACTTATATTGTGTGCAATACATCAAATTACTCATGGGTCAAATTCTACCTTTTAGACCATTTAGGTTGATTTAAGCAGGGCCCATTTATCATTTTACATATGGTAATAAAGTAAATGAGGGCAACATATCGATCAACAAGGATTACATATAGAGCAAAGACGCCAAGGATCCCACTAAAATTTGGAAAGTTAAATTCGGCGATCCAGTAAGCTATCCCGAGTGAACCACATCGCGAATCGTACCACGTTTGGGTACGATCGTACCAGTACGTAATTCGTGGGCACCTTAGCGAACCATGTGACAATGCTCCAGTCATTTACAAGTTTAGTCCATTTATGGGGATGCGGGATGAATTGGTTCCATAGACAACTTAATTCGCATCCACTTTTTCAAGCAATTGAGCCTCATCATGACAACAAGTTGGCTTGAAGCTTGATGAAGCTTAGTCTTTTTTCCCCCAGTTATTATGATTCCAGAATAGTGAAATTGGAAATCAGTTAAACACCAAACAACAAAACTTGATACTACGTATGTAGGATCAAAGCGACAAAGCCTATATAGTATATTCATCAAAACAGCTAAAACAACTGTTAGAAGTTATTCATAATGTACTACCAAGAGATTACAAGAGGCTCATACACAAAAAAATCCTAAATCATCATCTACATAACACAATTGTAAATCTGAATGTAAGGTATCGACCTAAAACTGTATATAGATTCAAATAACCACAAAACAACAAAATCTACTAATATGAGATGAAATTTTACATGGTTGAAAGAGCAGATACGAATATACTCAACTTCGAACAATAAACAGAATCTGAGTTTTCATTATTACTGCACACTGATTACAAAGTGAGGGAAAAAAAACATATGGTCAAAAATACAGTGGAACCAACCTATAATCTTGCTGGCTGGCAATAGCAACTACAGGTAGAACATATGCAGGCACTTCACTTCAAATGGTTTTATCATACTACTGTAACTAGTTCTTTCGAAAGAACAGCGTAGGTATAACATAAACTCAGATGTACACAATAATAATGATTCAAAAATAGAATAGAGATGCTAAAGATGCTACTAAAATGCACAAAGAGCCAATCCTTCCCAAACGACCAACAATGGCATAAATGGACGTGTGATCAAGACCTGCAGTTGAAATGACATGTTCAGCGGAAGAAGCAAAGCCATACACGAGCAAACTGGAAACCGAGAACATGATAGCCAGAGGGTGCGTTTGAAAAGGAAACTGCGTATTCCCCTGAGCCTTGATTTCAGTAAATGCCAGTAAACAAGTTGTAATAAAGGCAAATGTGGATCGAGGCATGATTTCGGGACCATTAGTAAGTACTGGTCGCGGGTAATGGTCAATCCACAGGTGTATAACACTTTTCATTAGACTACTTATTGATGCTAGCGATAGATTAATGATGTCCGAGATGAATGTAGCGATTAAGTGGAGGTAAATTGTGGTGGTGGTGAAGAATGTGGGATGTTCTGTTTCTGCGAGTTCTACATCGACTACGCTTACTTGTTCATCATTTACATGACTACCGGTAGTGGAACAAGTCAGCATTTTCACTATGCGGAAGGGTGTTGTTGGCTGAGAAATTGAATTTGAAACAGAAGATTGCTTTAAAACTGTGTGCAACTTATATTTATAGCCATTAACTTGAGGTGTGAAATAATGACGTATATATATTTTATTTTGTCACATATTTTTTATTTGTATACAATAATTAATAACTAGTTTATAAACCCGCAAATTTGCGGGTTATTCTATAATTTTCTTTATAAATAGTGAATGATCAAATCATTTAAAATGTATAATTGATTTTTAAACAATTTTATATTTTTTTATGAGTCAATTTTCATTATATGAATTATGTTCTCTAAGAGACGTTGAAGTCATAAAAAGTAAAAAATAGAAAAATATATATTATATAAAGCATATACTATATGAACCGCATTTAAATAATTACGGAGTACATCACCACATAATATATGGTTGAAATACGTGCAATATAAGCTTATTCTCTGATCATGGTTGTAAACATACTAATTGATTTATTCAAGTTTGGCAGGTTCGTTATCTTTCGCCGAGGTAGTATGTGAAAAATAATATCTCATCGGGGTTTACATATTATTATTAATGAAAAGATTAATAAGCAAAGATATAGTAATACTTTTATTTTACATATAAATCAAAGTAATATTATCGGGGCATAATATCTCTAATTGTCAATCTGGTTCATATCTAATAAAAAATAAAATTATAATAATAATTGTTAGTAACTTGTATTCAAAAATATATACATATTTACATCGAATGTATATTTTTAACATAATGTAATACATTATGTTAAATTATATAATCATAATATACATTGATTATGATAATCTAACCCGCTTATTTAAAGACACTTTTAAGTAAATGTAAAAGGTGTATTAGTGTATTATAAAAACAATTTATTCTATGCAACACATTTAGAATTCGTAATGTAGTTATCTGATGCTATAGAATTTTTATGTTTAAAGAAGAATTTCTTGAGTTTATTTATAAAGGTATTGTGAGATTAATATATGTTACGTAAGAAGCTAGGAATTATTTAAACTAAATATTATACTTATACTTAAATATTTATATCATTATTTATAGTTTCTTTTTAAATGTGACATGTTTTGATGATTATCATTTAACGTTTTAAAATGAATAGTAAAAGTATAAGTAATTATTAATGAATGTATAGTTAATAGTTAATATAGTTAAAGTTAAAGTAATTAAATAAGAATAGTAAGGTTAATCAAGGGTAATTAGGGTTAAACTCTAAGGGCATTAAGGTCTTTTAGTTTGTGTTGACTTTGCTAATTAGGTAGTCATAGTTAGAAGAAAAAATCAATGGTTTTAATTAATTGTCCTTAATCATTCAAAGGCCAAGATTAATTTAAATTGATTTATTTTTAGTATGTTAACCTAATTTAACTTTTCTTTTAATTATTAAGAGAGATAATAATAATAATAATAATAATAATAATAATAATAATAATAATAATAATAATAATAATAATAATCTATTCTATTAATTAAAAGAAAAATCTTGAAATAATAATAGTCATTAGATGGAGATCAACAATTAAGATCTAACCTTTAATTTATTTAATGACATCATTAATCCTATTTTTATGTGACTAAAAGACTAATATACCCCTCTATATTTACAATATACATCCTTCAATATTTACAAAATGAATCCTCTTTTTTATTTAATTGAAGATAATCCTCCAAATATTTTATGAAAATTTTAATTTAATAACTACTTTATTATTTCTTCCATAATTCAAACTCTTCCTACAATCTTCTTTATTTTATTTTTTTTGAAAAAAGCCCCAATAAGTTATTTTCAATTTCAAAATATTCATGACTTCATTCCATCGCCCAGTGATTTAAATGCTTACCGATTACGACTGCGAAATCAAATACCATCCAGGGAAGGCAAATGTTGTTGCCGATGCCCTCAGTCGAAAAGAACGATCGAAACCACTTCGAGTCCGAGCCCTCGGTATGACCATTCATAACGACCTAAACATTCAGATCCTCACCGCTCAACTTGAAGCCCTGAAAATCGATAACATCAAAAACGAGGCCTTGCGAGGCATGGATAAACAATTTGAAATCAAACCTAACGGAGTTAGGTGTTTCTCAAACCGAATCTGGTTGCCTAGTTTTGGGAACCTGCGAGACTTGGTGATGGATGAAGCTCACAAGTCCAAATACTCTATTCACCCGGGATCCGATAAAATGTACCTCGGCATCAAGGAATTCTATTGGTGGCCGTACATGAAAGCCGAAATCGCCACCTACGTCAGCAAGTGTCTTACTTGCTCCAAAGTCAAAGCTGAATACCAAAAACCTTCTGGTTTACTTCAACAACCCAGCATTCCTGAATGGAAATGGGAACAAATCGCCATGGATTTCATAACCAAACTACAAAAGTCATCGAGCGGTTGCGATACCATTTGGGTGATCGTCGACCGTCTCACCAAGTCTGCTCACTTCCTGGCGATCAAAGAAACCGACAAAATGGAACGCCTTACCCGAATTTATCTGAAAGAAATCGTAACCCGACACGGTGTTCCAATCTCGATTATCTCCGATAGGGAGAGTCATTTCACATCTCGCTTTTGGCAATCACTTCAAAAATCACTGGGTACCCGTCTTGACATGAGTACCGCATACCATCCTCAAACCGACGGCCAAAGTGAACGAACAATTCAAACACTTGAGGATATGCTACGAGCCTGCGTAGTTGACTTCGGTGTAAACTGGGAACAACACCTACTATTATGCGAGTTTTCGTACAACAACAGCTACCATACCAGTATCGGGGCTGCACCATTCGAGGCACTGTACGATCGTAAGTGCCGCTCACCTATCTGTTGGATCGAAGTTGGGGATAGCCAACTCACAGGTCCGGAAATCATTCACGAAACAACCGAGAAAATAGTTGAGATTCAAAACAAACACGAAGCCGCACATGATCGTCAGAAAAGTTACGCTGACGTGAGACGCAAACCACTCGAGTTCCAGGTTCTAGATCGAGTACTACTTAAAGTTTCACCTTGGAAAGGTGTCATTCGTTTTGGCAAACGCGGTAAACTAAACCCAAGATACATTGGACCTTTTGAAATTCTCGAAAGGATAGGTCCAGTGGCATATCGGTTGCAGCTGCCATCCGAGCTAAGCAGTGTGCATCCCACTTTTCACATTTCAAATTTGAAAAAGTGTCTGTCTGATGAGACACTTATCATTCCACTCGATGAAATTCGGGTTGACGACAAGCTTCACTTCGTTGAAGAACCCTCCGAAATCATGGACCGTGAGGTCAAGCAACTCAAACAAAGTCGTATTCCCATCGTCAAGGTTAGGTGGAATTCGCGGCGTGGTCCGGAATTCACCTGGGAACGGGAAGATCAAATGAAACTCAAGTACCCTCAGTTATTCGCTGACGTTACTTCAAACACGACTTCCACTTAAATTTCGGGACGAAATTCTTCTAACAGGGGGAGAATGTGACACCCGTCAAATTAGGACTAGTAATTAGTGCCTAATCAAGTTTTAATACATGTAATTAGTTCTGAGTTAGTTTAATTGATGTATCAATTGATATATATATATTGTTGAATATATACAAGTATGTTATTTGATTAAATAATACAAATCAAAATCGAATGTAATTCGGTTCAATTAAATACGGACGTTGGTGAACAATTTAATTAAATAACATAACATTATTTAATGAAACTATTATATCTCAAGAATATTATTTTTATAATATTCCAGTTTAAACCGTATCGTATAAATAACAATTTACTTGATTTAAAATATAAACACGCGCGACAAAACAAAATGAGTTAAAGTTATAATTTATAACTACAACATAGAGTATTTTGATAAAATACTTCAACCAAATTATCGGGAATTTATTCGCATTTTAAAACGTATATTTGAAAGTAACTAATATTAATTAAAAATTTAAACGACCGGGAAAACGAACACCGCACGGAGCACAAACGCAGAGATTAAAAATTTGGAGACTCACCCACTTTGGGTGGGCCCCACTAACCGGCCAAGGAAAAGGGAGGGAAACCCCTTCCCTTTCCCTCATTTCATCATCATCATCACTATCTTCACTCTCTCTCTTTCTTCTTTTTCTCTCAAACTACATCATCACCACCATCACCTAAATCTAGCAAATAACACCATTAAACGACATCAAAACGCAAGACCCTTTTGAAGAAAAACGTTCCCCTCGTCGAGATCTACCTTTTCATCTTTTCGGAATTCCATTTCGACACCGCGCAAGTTTTTGACAAAAACCCGAAACTCTCCGATTTCACTCATTTTTACATGTTTGTTGTTTATATAAGCTTAAAATGTCCATATAAGGGTTGGGTAAAAGATTTGGAACAAATGGTCACCGGAAAACTCGTTTTCGGCTCAAAATCCGGCGAACAGTTGGAAGTGTCGCTAGTGTACCAAAAACGGTGCTAGCGACACTACCTAAGTGTCGCTATGCCAAGGTGTCGCCCCTATAGCGACACTACTTAAGTGTCGTTGAATTACTTAACCAGATTTATATTAGCGACACTCCCTTAGTGGCGCCAAAATTTAGAAGTGTCGCCTATAGCGACACTAACCAAGTGTCGCCAAATAATTGAAAATCAGAAATCTAGCGACACTCACCAAGTGAAAATCAGAAATCTAGCGACACTCACTAGTAATTAGTGCCTAATCAAGTTTTAATATATGTAATTAGTTCTGTGTTAGGCTAATTTGTGTATCAAGTAATATATATTGTTGAATATATACAAATATGCGGTTTGAATAAATCGTACAAGTTTCAAACCAAATGTAATTCGGTTCAATTAATACGGACGTTGGTGAACAATTTTATTAAATAATATAATATTATTTAATGACACTATCAAATTAAAAATATTATTTCAATAATATTTCAATTCAACTTCGTACCGTACAAACAAGGTTTACGCGATTTAAGTATTAAACGCACAAACAAAGCGAAACAAGTTAAGTTATATTACATAACTCAGTTATTAAGTATTTGGCTAAATACTACAAGTAAAATATCGAATAATTTTTCGTAGTTCAAAACGCATAATTAAATGTATTTAAATATTAATTAAACGTTTAAACGACCGGAAAAACGAACACCGTACGGAGCGCTATTGCAGGAAATTAAATTGGTGAAGCCCACACCGTGGACCCCACCGAAAATCTGCCCCAAAAGTGGGGATCTCTTCCCCATTGCTTCCATAATCATCATCATCACCTCTCTTCTTCTCTCTTTTCTCTCTACAATCACCATACCACACCACCATCTTAATAACAAGATAACACCACCATACGCCACCAAATCACAAGCTCTTTTGGAGAAAAAGAACCACCACGCAACGATATACAACTTCATCTTTTCGGATTTTCATTTCGACACCGCGTAAGTTTCCGACAAAAACCCGAAACTCTCCGATTTCACTCATTTTTACATGTTTATCGTTTATATATGTTTAAAATGTCCAATTATGGGTTGGGTAAAAGATTTGGACCAAATGGTCGCCGGAAAACTCGTTTTCGACACAAATTCCGGCCATCAGACCTTAATGTCGCTTTTGGACCCAGACTTTATGCGACGTCAGCTACAACGTCGCAAAAACCTCTCACGATGTCGCATGGTGCGACATCAGCCTCAATGTCGCAACATACCTCACGATGTCGCATGGTGCGACATCAGTTTCAATGTCGCCTTAAATGGCTAACGTAGCACATAGCGACACAGACCTTTACGTCGCAAGAACCAACGATGTCGCATATAGCGACGCAACCCCTAACGTCGCATTAAATTGCGGATGTCGCGCATAGCGATGCTACGATCAATGTCGTAGTCATGACCTGCGACGTAACAACCTACGTCGCATACAATGTCGCATATGACAGAACCTAGAAAACTCAGATTTTACTAAGTGTCGAGAACTGAAATTTATCACTTGATTTTATCCAAATTCAAATCCCAGATGCGTTTTTCACCAAAGCAATATAGTAGAAATAAAAAATTTTCTAGTTGACTTGGCATCTCGACCCCAACCAGGGGCCAGCCCCTTGGACCCCGCCAGGGGTTGCCACCCTTGGAACCCCGCTAACCAGGGGCGCTGCCCCCGGACCCCCGTCACTTAGAGTTTGTAAATACATTTCGCCAAGTGTCAAATTCGTATAACACTTCGACTTCATAATAATAATACTTTGAAATTATTATCACAAACCGTCACCAACGGGCCGTACAGGTTTTCAAATACTCAAGTCAATCAACCAAATCATAGTAATTTGGACAAGTTAATCAACCAAATCATGGTAATTTGGACATTATAGTTGAACGAACAACTACAAAGGTAGTCTTTTAAGATACCTATTCAATTAATAACCATCGCGCGTATTGGACGCCCTCAGGTTACAAGTCTTCGGACAACACTTCACAGCAAATCAATTCAAGTTTATATCAATAAACACTCGAGGCTCAGGTGAGTCTTATGGCCCCTACTTTACTGTTATTCAATCAGGGGTGTGATTAAATTGCTCGTTTTATTTACATGTTGAACGCAAGTACAAATCAATCAAATACTACATGAGTTGTTTTCAACTAATCACTAAAGCCCTCCATAGCATAGTCTGGTAATACATCTGTAGCGTGAATGTTAGTATATGATATCATATAGGATTGACAATCCTCGTCCGGGTTAGCACGCACTAACTGGTCAAACGGACGTATTAGCATTTGGGAAGACGAGTGTAGATTAGGCACTCGTAGGAGGCACCTCAGTTGGGTTTCCTTAATTGGACCTGACACTCAAGTTAAGCTCAGACTATGTGCTCATGGCTGTATAACTTTTATTTTGCTTAATTGCATTTTAAATTCAATTATAAATCTTGCGGTTCATACAAATATGTGTTGACATACAAACCTGTGAGCTCACCAGCGTTTCGCTGACCCATTCTAGCATGTATCACATGTACACAGTAGTAGGTTGGACTGCCTAAGCAGGAATCATTAGCTCGAGTCAGCATTCATACAATCAAAGATTTAATTGCATTATTATATTTTGTATAAAGTAATTATGTGATGTAAATCTCTCAATTTCAGAAACTGAGCTAATGTAAATATTATTTTGATGTAAACTTTCGTTTTTATCAATACAAGTTCAAAACGACGCATATAGTGGTCGTTCATTATACCTTTGTGCTTGATATGTAATTAGTCGCGCCCCGACCCGATTCGCTTCCGCAACCCGAAATTGGGGGTGCGACATATACCCCCTACATATTGGTTTCACATAATTTAGTGAAATACGTATCACTAGATACAAGTCTATTACTCCTACTTTCTCTATTATCTTTTTCTTATCATAATATCTAACACGTAATTCACATAGTTTAAACACCTCTTCTCTTACACTCTATCCTAACAATCACACTAAATCACTTTGATATTTGATAACTCCAACAATTCCATGTGAAATAGCATAATATAACTACGATGATCAGGCGTAGACATATTATGTTATACACACTTCCTTTTCAAGTTATCTTATATCATCGATTTCTAATGTGATTCCCACACAAACACATAACACACAATAATAACAATTTAACAATAAATACATAGTCAAAAACTACTTCACTACTTATCTACCTTATTTGTACATACAAACTACAACAATTAACTTCATATAAACATTTACTCTTACCTCTATCAATCAATCTCTGTATTTTAATATCAATTTACATCACAAAATCAAATTAATTCAAATAAATCAAATTAACTATTTAGTATAATCATAATCATAGCAAATCAAACAACACCTAACGGTTTAAGTTTAAGCAATCCTATCATGGATCACCTAACTCTCTTAAATCTGGCTCTGATACCAACTTGAAACGCCCCGAAAACAGAACCATTTTTTTTTACACTCTCGACACTGTCCCGTTAATATTCAAATTATATATATATCCTAAATAAATTTCCCTAGTTAAAATAAGCTTTTTATAACCTAAAATATCAATTTCTACTGACAAACGCGATCCTGGAAGTTGGTGGGATAGCATTCGTAGTGTTATAAACCTTCTGTCACAAAATTTGCCTTGCGAACGCGATCCTGGAAATGTGGTCGGGATCGCGTTCCTTAGTGCAATATCAAAAGTCAGCAAAAGTCAACTTTTTAACCAATTTTAAACGCGCATAACTTTTTACTCGTTGCGAGTTAGGACCTGAAATTTTGCACACACAACCACTATAACATTATAAAACTTTCTCTTTTGACACTTTTTCAAGTTTCACAAAAATAAACATTTTGAACGTGTCACCAATTTAATGCCATTTCGGCCACTTTGGTGAACATATCACATTCCAAACCACATGGTCTCTAACTTAACCCTTTAGCACACTCACTTAACACTTGAAAACAAACTTAGAAAACACATTTGACCATTGATTCACTTTCATTTTCACACCCAACCACATAATTGACCCATTTTGACACTTTCGACCCGTTTAACCAAAACAACCATAATTTAACCAAACGACACCCTTTTTCCACTCATATATGACTCTTTCGACATTGTTGACTATTTTTCAACTTCATCTTTGACCAACCAATCACTTTCAACCTATTTCTACAATTCAACACTTTGACCCAAACCAAACCAATCATATAACTTCATACACTTGACAACCACATACACTAGACACTATAACTCAGTTTCACTTCCAAAGTCAACTACTATACATTGACCAACATATTTAATTCGAAATCTTTTTGTTTGGGCGATTTACACAATTGATCATCAAAACAACAATTCAAAAGAAATAAGCATATTCTAACCACAAGCATGCTCCATATCCATGTCACTACCATGAGCATATTCTTTATCCACGTGTCTCTACCAACTCATTAACCTACAACATAAACACTGAAACGGGTAAGCACAATTGCTTAGTGAGTACACAGAAAATTAAACAAGCAATTCACATAACACTTAACACACATCAACACTTTTACATAAACACAAAATCACTAGGCTCTGGGCTCTGAACACTGTGTTAACCGCAATTAACTCTCTGATCACCACTAAAGCTTTGTACATTCTCATTCCACATATTTCAACAGCTAACAATCAAAGCACTTATCAACAAAATCTTTTACATACCCTTAAATACACACATAAGAAATAAAACGTATAACAAGCAACTTCTACTTGATTGTATGATCCTCTAGCTCGGAAGCTATCCAGAAACACATACAATCAATTCATACACTGTTCACCACATAATCACTATTAAATCCACATATATCAACAAGTCATCTTCCACCCGATTGTGTAGCCTCTTGCTCGGAAGCAATCCGGATCCAACACAATCGAATCATACACTATCAATTCTTTTCCTTTACCGTTAAGCTAGTGACAATCTCATTACTTGGCTAACATCAAGCTAATGAGATAATTACTACTTTTCTTACCAAGTATCAAGTCACATAACAATTAAACATAACAAGTAATTTAACACAACAAACTAAATTAAGCAATAAACATAATTAAACAAGCATAAACAAATAACTTATTCCTTGATTGTGTAAACCTCTAGCCATCAAGCTATTCGGTACTACACAATCACATCACCTGTTTAACCCCCGTATCACTCACCACAAACTCTTAGACGATTTCACCATGTTGATCATCATAAGCCTCCACTCCTTTAGCACCTAATCATGTTATACATAACAACATATAATACACTTAGACACTAATAATCAACATCAAACTAACTAGTAATCATACTCTATCAACACTTTTAATTACACTATTAAGTTTACTACATGAATTCACTTCAATTCATCAAACCCCTTATGAACATATTACTAACTTACTAATATTTAACTCGTTTTAACTACTAAGTCATTCACTAATAGCTTCACTAACATCAATTCAACATATTAAACACTAATTTCATATCAAAATCACTAGTTCCATGAAACCCCACCAAAACCCCACTTTGATCCTTAACTATTTACTTTAAATTACTCATTTTCCACTTAAATTCTTGTTAATAATGAACACATATATACTTATACACCACTAATCAATCATAAGAACACTAATTAACACTAGTTTCATCAAATAAAAACCCTAATTTCGTAATTAAACCATTAACTCTTTGAAACCCACATAAAACTCAAAAACCTAGGTTAAGAACATAAAAGAATCACTTACATGTGGTTTAATGATGATTAGAAAGGAAGAATCAAGCAAGTAGAATCAAGAATTGAAGATTAAAAGACTTAGATTTTAACATACGAATCGTCCCTGTGTTTTTCTCCATCTCACAAGCTCTCTCTGTTTCTCTCTGGAAGTATGTACGTATGTGTGTGTGAATAATAGATATAAGTATTTTAATTTTATTCCCCTTTTAAACTCTACAGTCTGGAACTGATAAAACCGTTTACGTTTTTCCCTATATCTCATTATTTACATATAAATATTTCGTAATAAAAATATATCCGCGTACGATATTAATTTCCTGAAATTCGGGATGTTACAAAAATGAACCTATACGCGTTTAGAATATTCGTACCCATACCCGGCCTGTAACACCCGCCAATTTAGGACTAGTAAATAGTGCATAATCATATGTTAATACATGTAATTAGTTCCTGGTTAGACTAATTAATGTATCGAATTATATATATTGTTGAATATATACGAAAATGCGATTTGGTTAAATCGTACGCAAATTTAAATCGAATGTATTTCGATTCAATTTAATACGGACGTTGGTGACCAATTTTATTAAATAACGTTGTTATGTCAAAAATATTATTATGATAATATTTCGTATTCATTCGTATCGTACAAACAAACCGTACACAATTTAAAATATTAAAACGTGCAAACTAAATAAATAAACTTATATTTTATAATTCAAATATAAAGTTATTTGTAAAATATTTAAATGAAATATTGCGTATTAATTTACATTTTAAAACATACCATTTAATACATAAAATTATTATTTAACGTTTAAACGACGGAGCAAACGAACATCGCACGGAGCGGAAACGCGGGGCGAAAAATGGGAGGATAACCTCCCATTCCCCACCATTTTCTTTCATTTCATTTCTTCTTCCTATCTCTCTTCCCTCTTTTCTCTCAAACTACACCATCACCACCACCATACAAATACACCAAATAACACCTCAAAACGACCGTAAATCGCCATACTCGTTTGGAGAAAAACGTTCACCTATTCCCGATCTACAACGCTATCTTTTCGGATTTCTCATCCGACACTTTGTAAGTTTCCGACAAATCCCGAAATCTCTCGTTTTTAAGTGTTTTCACCTTCTAGTTGTTTGTTTAAGCTTATAATGTCCAAATATGGGTTGGGTAAAAGTTTTGGACCGAACGGAAACCGAAAAACTCGTTTTCGACACATTTTCCGGCCAACAGACCGCTACGTCGCAGTTGGCCCAGAATTTATGCGACGTCAGCTTCTACGTCGCAAAACCCCTCGTGACGTCGCATGGTGCGACGTCAGTCACAACGTCGCATTAAATTGCGACGTCGCACATAGCGACGCAGGCCTTAACGTCGCCAATACCTCACTACGTCGCATTAGCGACGCAGCACCCTACGTCGCATTAAATTGCGAAACGTCGCCTTTAGCGACGTCATGCTCAACGTCGCAACCCTACCTGCGACGTCGCACCCAACGTCGCACAAATCAGAACCTCAAAAACATAGATTTTTACTAAGTGTCGAGACTCGAAATTTATCACTCGATTTTACCCAAATTCAGATCCCAGATGCGTTTTTCGTCAAAGCAATATAGTAGAAATAAAAATTTTCCAAGCTGACCTGGCAGCTCGACCCCAGCCAGGGGCTCTGCCCCTTGGACCCCGCCAGGGGCTGCCGCCCCTTGGACCCCGCTACCAGGGGCGCTGCCCCTGACCCCCGTACTTAGATTCCGTAACGGCTTCTAAAACACAATCAAAACACATTTTTCAAGTAAAACGACACGAAATCGAAATAATAATAGTTGAGATTATTATTACAAATCCGTCACCAACGGGCCGTACACTTTTCAAATACTTAAACTTATCAACCAAATAGTGGAAATTTGGACATTATAGTTGAATGAACAACTACAAGGGTGATCTTTTGAGATACCCAATCATGATTATAACCATCGCATGTCGTGGACACCCTCAGGTTACAAGTCTTTGGACTTCATTTCTCGGCTAATCAATCAAAGTTTATTAAGTTAAACTCGCTAGACTCAGGTGAGTCTCATAGCCCCTCTTTTTACTGTTTTACTCAGGGGTGTGATATACTGCTCAACTTTTAACATGTGAACGCAAGTACCAACTTTTCATATACTACATGAGTTTTTCGAAACTAATCATTTTAAAGTCCTCCGTCAGCATAGTTGTTAATACGTTGTAGCGTGAATATTAGTATATGGTACCATATAGGATTGACCCACCTCATCCGGGTTAGCAAGCACTAACCGGGTAAACGGATGTACTAATATTTGGGAAGACGAATGTTGATTAGGCATTCGTGGAGGCACCTCGCCCGGAATTCTCTATAGGGGACCCGGCCCTCGAGTTAAGCTCAACTATGTGCTCATGGCTGTATACACGATGACTATCATTTAATTGCTGGATGCAATTCATTATTTAATAGCTGGATGCAATTCATTATTTAAATCTTGCGGTTCATACTATATTAACTGATTTCAAACCTGTGAGCTCACCAGCTTTTAGCTGACCTTTTAGCATATATCGCAGGTACCAAGCAGTAGGATGTTTCTGCTTCAGGATTTAGCTCGAGTCAGCATACAGAAGATTGAGATTTTCTTGCATTAGTATATTTTGTACAAGTACTTATGTACTGAAATCTCATTTTATTTAAACTCGAGCTATGTAAAGCTTTAAATGTTGTAAACATTTCAATTATCAATATATTTTGTTAAAACGACGCATATAGAGTCGTTTGCTATATATCTTTGTGCTTTGTCATTGATTAGTAACACCCAAATCAAGCTTCCGCAAATCATTAAATTTGGGGGTGTTACAGATTGGTATCAGAGCCTAAGGTTATAGTGAACTAGGTTGCATTTAGTGAGCCTAGACTATGACCATTAGGCAGTATTCCTTATTAGGTATGACTGGTTCAGGGATTACAGCATACGAGTTTAATTTAACATAGCCTGATCAACTATGTACAATTAAGCAAAGATGATGTAAGATCTGAAAGTAGTTATGGCTGAACAGGATACAATAGAAGACTCTGACCTCGAGAGAACCGAGACTCAAACATGTTTATGCTAGACACTCAATAGGCTATATTATATAGGAGCTATATGAATATAGGCCTCAATCTTACTAACGCTTTGTCTCAGAAATGGCAAACATCCCATCAAATTCATCTCGTTCTCCATCCGGGTCGCAGAACCCAAGGGTAGCAAGGAGGAACAACAGGTTGCCTCGAGCTGGCCCGTATCCCACTCACATCGCCTTACCGGCTTTAACTGCTAGGGTAAATCAACACGAGCAGCGACTTCGCACCATGGATGTCGTGTTGCAGGAAACAAATGAAAACTGGCGACTTACGTCTCTTGAACGCATAGAACAGGTCTCCGACGACCTTGAAACCACAAACAACAACATGGATGTCCTTCGCAACCAATTATAGAAATAAGGGTGGAAAATGCCCTTCTACAACAAAGGATGGAAGAATGTGAGCAACGCTCACGTGAAGCAGAAGAGTATGCGCGCGGAATAACACAACGACTTGCGCTAGCAGAAGACAACGCCCGACAAGCTAGCAGGCTTGCAAACACTGTGGACCGTCTTGTCACGATGATGGAACAAATTAATCTACGTCAAGACTAGTGTAGTCTTTGTCTTGTAATCTATCCTGTAATCTAGTAACTATCTACGCGCTACTCTATAATTCAGTCGGATGTAACAATTCCCGACATCTTTTGTAATACATCTGTAGGATGTAACCTTTGAACTCGTATTAGCTATCAAATATTTCTTGTTGTTCAACTCATATTAATTGCCATAATTCTTTTTCATATTGATGTTATGTATTACCACCTTTATACATGTACATCTGAAATAAATACAATTTTCTTACAAAATCTCATGTATCTTCATTTCTTTTATTGAAGAATCATGCCGCCAAAGACACGACCTTACACAGATGCTCAGATCACGTCACTCATAACCCAGGCTGTTACTGAAGCCTTGGCTCGGAATACCCCACCCAACTCCACAAGGAACAGCGATACCGCTGGAACCTCTGCCGTCAAACCTTGTTCTTACAAGGACTTCCAAAGCTGCAAACCCTCGAGCTTCAAGGGTTCTGAAGGAGCCATCGGACTGATCAGATGGTTCGAGAAAATGGAAACTGTTTTCCGTGTTAGTAAATGCGCGGAGAACGACAAAGTAAACTTCGCCACCTGCTCTCTTGAAGATGATGCCCACTCTTGGTGGAATTCATATACCCAATCAGTGGGTGCTGACATTGCCTACCAACTCACTTGGGAGGAATTGAAGGCAAAACTCACTGCCAAATACTGCTCTATCGCCAAACTCCAAAAGCTAGATGAGGAGTTCTGGAACTTAAAGGTTCAGGGTGGTGATATCGATGGTTATACCAGCAGGTTTCAACAACTAGCTGCCCTCCGCCCAGCTATGGTTAGCACTGAACCTGATAAAATCAGGAAGTACACCCTTGGTCTCCCTGATCCTGTTCGGGGACATGTCATCTCTTCAAAACCAACCACCATTGACGGTGCGATCCTATTGGCCCAAGACCTAATGTCCATGAGCCAAGATTCTGAACCACCCACTTCATCCTCCCATAACAACAAACGCAAGTGGTCTGACTACCACAACAACCCCTCCAACCAACAAAACAAGAAACCCGACACCATCAAAGCTTACAACACCACCACTGACATCATCCGGGGCTACACTGGGAGCAAACCTTATTGTTCCAAGTGCAGTCGCCACCATGAAGGTTCCTGTGGTCCCTTTTGCAACAACTGCAAGAGGTACGGCCACCTCACAAAAGATTGCCGCTCTCCTACCAACAACAATTCCAACAACAACACCAGACCACCCAAAGTATGCTTTGAGTGTGGGAAACCTGGGCATTTCAGGGACTCGTGCCCAAAACTGAAGAACAACAACAACAACAACAACAGCAACAACAACAACACTCGCAGCAGAGCTTTTGTCATCAAATCTGGGGACGCCCGCCAAGACCCGAATGTGGTCTCGGGTATGTTCCTCCTCAACAACTTAACTGCTTCCGTTCTATTTGATACTGGTGCTGATAGAAGCTTTATCTCCGATGATTTTTGCCCATTACTTGACATCACTCCTGTTGCCTTAGATGTTAAGTACACTGTAGAGCTAGCAAATGGAAAACTTGTAGAAACCACCAGTGTGATACCTAATTGCACTTTAAACCTAGCTGACAAAACCTTTTCGATCGACCTTATACCCATTGAAATCGGAAGTTTCGACGTCATTATCGGAATGGACTGGTTGTCCAAGCATCGAGCTGAAATCGTTTGTCATAATAAAATCGTCCGTATCCCACTCGCCGTTGGTAGAACCTTGATCATACAGGGGGAGACCGGTGGGACGGGACTCAATATAATCTCCTGCTTAAAAACCCGAAAATTTCTGAGAAAGGGTTACCCCGCGATACTTGCACACATCACAGAGAAGAAGTCGGAGGAGAAGCGACTTGAGGATGTGCCAATTGTTAGAGACTTTCCCGAAGTCTTTCCGGAAGAATTACCTGGTCTACATCCGCTTAGACAGGTTGAGTTCTCGATTGATCTCGTGCCAGGTGCCGCACCGGTGGCCCGCGCACCATACCGTTTAGCCCCATCTGAACTTCAGGAGTTGTCCTCTCAGTTACAGGAACTTCTGGATCGAGGATTCATTAGACCGAGTTCCTCACCTTGGGGAGCTCCGGTCTTATTTGTCAAAAAGAAGGACGGTTCATTCCGAATGTGCATCGACTACCGAGAATTGAACAAATTGACCGTCAAAAACCGATACCCACTTCCTCGCATTGATGATCTATTCGACCAACTTCAGGGTTCAAGTTTTTACTCAAAAATCGATCTGCGATCAGGTTATCATCAATTACGAGTTTGCGACACCGATATTCCAAAAACTGCTTTCAGAACTCGTTACGGGCAATACGAATTCCAAGTGATGCCCTTTGGTCTAACCAACGCACCGGCTGTATTCATGGACCTCATGAACCGGGTGTGCAAACCTTACCTCGACAAGTTTGTCATTGTCTTTATTGATGACATACTCATTTACTCGCGCAACGAGCAAGAACATGCGCAACACCTCAAAACCATCATTGAACTACTTAGACACGAGGAGCTTTATGCTAAATTCTCTAAGTGTGAGTTCTGGATCCAAACTGTTCAATTTCTTGGTCACGTGATCGACAGTCAGGGAATTCACGTTGACCCATCAAAGATCGAGGCTATCAAAGACTGGCAAGCACCCACCTCTGCAACTGAAGTACGACAATTCTTGGGTCTTGCTGGGTATTATCGACGATTTATCGAAAATTTCTCCAAAATAGCTCAACCACTTACGGTACTGACTCAGAAGGACAAAAGGTTCGATTGGACCGAAAAACAAGAGTCAGCGTTCCAACTTTTGAAACAAAAGCTTTGCAGTGCTCCAATTCTATCCTTCCCCGAAGGCACCGATGACTTCGTGGTATACTGCGATGCTTCTCACCAAGGTCTTGGTTGCGTGCTTATGCAACGAGACAAGGTCATTGCTTATGCCTCACGACAGCTGAAAATTCATGAAAAGAACTACACCACTCACGATCTCGAACTTGGAGCTGTCATCTTTGCTCTAAAAATCTGGAGACATTATCTCTACGGCACTAAGTGCACCATCTTTACCGATCACAAAAGTCTCCAACATATCTTCGATCAGAAGGATCTCAATATGAGGCAACGTCGATGGGTCGAGTTGCTTACCGATTACGATTGCGAGATCAAGTACCATCCAGGGAAGGCTAATGTTGTAGCCGATGCCCTCAGTCGAAAGGAACGATCAAAACCACTTCGAGTCCGAGCCCTCAGTATGACCATTCATAACGATCTTACCATTCAAATTCATACCGCTCAGATCGAAGCCCTGAAATCTGAAAACATCAAAGATGAAGCCTTGCGGGGTATTGACAAACAATTCGAAATCAGACCTAACGGGATTAGGTATTTCTCAAACCGAATCTGGTTGCCTAGTTTTGGGAACTTAAGAGACTTGGTGATGGACGAGGCTCACAAGTCTAAATATTCTATTCATCCGGGATTCGATAAGATGTACCACGGTATCAAGGAATTTTATTGGTGGCCAAACATGAAAGCCGAAATCGCCACTTATGTCAGCAAGTGTCTTACTTGCTCGAAAGTCAAAACTGAACATCAGAAACCACCTGGTCTACTCCAACAACCTGAAATCCCTGAATGGAAATGGGAACAAATTGCCATGGATTTCATAACCAAACTACCCAAGTCGGCTAGCGGTTGCGATACCATTTGGGTGATCGTCGATCGTCTCACCAAATCTGCTCACTTCCTGGCAATCAAAGAAAGCGATAAAATGGAACGCCTTACACAAATCTACATCAAGGAAATCGTTTCTCATCACGGTGTTCCAATCTCGATCATCTCTGACAGGGATGCCCGTTTCACCTCTCACTTTTAGCAATCACTTCAAAAAGCATTGGGTACCCGTCTCGATATGAGTATCGCGTACCATCCTCAAACCGATGGCCAAAGTGAACGAACCATTCAAACACTGGAAGACATGCTACGAGCCTGCGTAGTTGATTTCGGTACAAACTGGGAAAGACATCTACCGTTGTGCGAATTCTCGTACAATAACAGCTATCACGCCAGCATTAAGGCTGCACCTTTTGAGGCACTGTACGGTCGTAAGTGCCGATCACCGATCTGTTGGACTGAAGTGGGAGACAGTCAACTCACTGGTCCTGAACTCATACACGCCACCACTGAGAAAATTGTGGAAATCCAAAACAGACTCAAAGCCGCACGTGATCGTCAGAAAAGTTATGCTGACGTGAGACGCAAACCACTCGAGTTCCAAGTTGGGGATCGAGTACTCTTAAAAGTATCGCCTTGGAAGGGCGTCATCCGTTTTGGTAAACGCGGGAAGTTGAACCCCAGGTACATCGGGCCTTTTGAGATCCTCGAAAGGATTGGCCCCGTAGCTTATCGATTGCAGCTGCCATCCGAACTCAGCAGCGTGCACTCCACTTTTCACATTTCAAATCTGAAGAAGTGTCTGTCTGATGAGACACTTATTATTCCACTAGATGAAATTCGTGTTGACAATAAACTCCACTTCGTTGAGGAACCCGCTGAAATTATGGACTGTGAGGTCAAACAACTGAAACAAAGTCGTATTCCCATCGTCAAGGTCAGATGGAATTCGCGGCGTGGTCCGGAATTCACCTGGGAACGGGAAGACCAGATGCGACTCAAATATCCTCAACTCTTCACTGATTCTACCTCGAACACGACCTCGAGCTAAATTTCGGGACGAAATTCTTCTAACAGGGGGAGAATGTAACACCCGCCAATTTAGGACTAGTAAATAGTGCATAATCATATGTTAATACATGTAATTAGTTCCTGGTTAGACTAATTAATGTATCGAATTATATATATTGTTGAATATATACGAAAATACGATTTGGTTAAATCGTACGCAAATTTAAATCGAATGTATTTCGATTCAATTTAATACGGACGTTGGTGACCAATTTTATTAAATAACGTTGTTATGTCAAAAATATTATTATGATAATATTTCGTATTCATTCGTATCGTACAAACAAACCGTACACAATTTAAAATATTAAAACGTGCAAACTAAATAAATAAACTTATATTTTATAATTCAAATATAAAGTTATTTGTAAAATATTTAAATGAAATATTGCGTATTAATTTACATTTTAAAACATACCATTTAATACATAAAATTATTATTTAACGTTTAAACGACGGAGCAAACGAACATCGCACGGAGCGGAAACGCGGGGCGAAAAATGGGAGGATAACCTCCCATTCCCCACCATTTTCTTTCATTTCATTTCTTCTTCCTATCTCTCTTCCCTCTTTTCTCTCAAACTACACCATCACCACCACCATACAAATACACCAAATAACACCTCAAAACGACCGTAAATCGCCATACTCGTTTGGAGAAAAACGTTCACCTATTCCCGATCTACAACGCTATCTTTTCGGATTTCTCATCCGACACTTTGTAAGTTTCCGACAAATCCCGAAATCTCTCGTTTTTAAGTGTTTTCACCTTCTAGTTGTTTGTTTAAGCTTATAATGTCCAAATATGGGTTGGGTAAAAGTTTTGGACCGAACGGAAACCGAAAAACTCGTTTTCGACACATTTTCCGGCCAACAGACCGCTACGTCGCAGTTGGCCCAGAATTTATGCGACGTCAGCTTCTACGTCGCAAAACCCCTCGTGACGTCGCATGGTGCGACGTCAGTCACAACGTCGCATTAAATTGCGACGTCGCACATAGCGACGCAGGCCTTAACGTCGCCAATACCTCACTACGTCGCATTAGCGACGCAGCACCCTACGTCGCATTAAATTGCGAAACGTCGCCTTTAGCGACGTCATGCTCAACGTCGCAACCCTACCTGCGACGTCGCACCCAACGTCGCACAAATCAGAACCTCAAAAACATAGATTTTTACTAAGTGTCGAGACTCGAAATTTATCACTCGATTTTACCCAAATTCAGATCCCAGATGCGTTTTTCGTCAAAGCAATATAGTAGAAATAAAAATTTTCCAAGCTGACCTGGCAGCTCGACCCCAGCCAGGGGCTCTGCCCCTTGGACCCCGCCAGGGGCTGCCGCCCCTTGGACCCCGCTACCAGGGGCGCTGCCCCTGACCCCCGTACTTAGATTCCGTAACGGCTTCTAAAACACAATCAAAACACATTTTTCAAGTAAAACGACACGAAATCGAAATAATAATAGTTGAGATTATTATTACAAATCCGTCACCAACGGGCCGTACACTTTTCAAATACTTAAACTTATCAACCAAATAGTGGAAATTTGGACATTATAGTTGAATGAACAACTACAAGGGTGATCTTTTGAGATACCCAATCATGATTATAACCATCGCGTGTCGTGGACACCCTCAGGTTACAAGTCTTTGGACTTCATTTCTCGGCTAATCAATCAAAGTTTATTAAGTTAAACTCGCTAGACTCAGGTGAGTCTCATAGCCCCTCTTTTTACTGTTTTACTCAGGGGTGTGATATACTGCTCAACTTTTAACATGTGAACGCAAGTACCAACTTTTCATATACTACATGAGTTTTTCGAAACTAATCATTTTAAAGTCCTCCGTCAGCATAGTTGTTAATACGTTGTAGCGTGAATATTAGTATATGGTACCATATAGGATTGACCCACCTCATCCGGGTTAGCAAGCACTAACCGGGTAAACGGATGTACTAATATTTGGGAAGACGAATGTTGATTAGGCATTCGTGGAGGCACCTCGCCCGGAATTCTCTATAGGGGACCCGGCCCTCGAGTTAAGCTCAACTATGTGCTCATGGCTGTATACACGATGACTATCATTTAATTGCTGGATGCAATTCATTATTTAATAGCTGGATGCAATTCATTATTTAAATCTTGCGGTTCATACTATATTAACTGATTTCAAACCTGTGAGCTCACCAGCTTTTAGCTGACCTTTTAGCATATATCGCAGGTACCAAGCAGTAGGATGTTTCTGCTTCAGGATTTAGCTCGAGTCAGCATACAGAAGATTGAGATTTTCTTGCATTAGTATATTTTGTACAAGTGCTTATGTACTGAAATCTCATTTTATTTAAACTCGAGCTATGTAAAGCTTTAAATGTTGTAAACATTTCAATTATCAATATATTTTGTTAAAACGACGCATATAGAGTCGTTTGCTATATATCTTTGTGCTTTGTCATTGATTAGTAACACCCAAATCAAGCTTCCGCAAATCATTAAATTTGGGGGTGTTACACGGCCCAATACTCGTTGAGTACCCAATCAGTATTACCTATCAGTTTTTCATATTTATTCGCGGGTTTCAGTTACCCCATGTATGTAACTTTGGCCGAACAAAAAAATAGTTATTAAAAATACGACGCAAATTGAAACACGGCAATAAAAAGAAACAAAAATAGCATAAACTAAAGTATTCAAGATTTTATATCTTAAATCTAACAATTTAACTTTCTAATTAACTAGTCTAATTCAAAGTTTCGGTATGTTCAAGATAACGAACAATTTTTCCAATAAGTTATTTTCAATTTTAAAATATTCACGACTTCATTCCATCGCCCACTAATTTAAATTCTTATACGGCCGTCTTTTTTGACTTCTTTTATCAATTTCTAATTTATGATTCTTGGATTATGGATGCCAACGGGTCGGGTTCCAGCGAGTTTTAGTTTATCTGTACCCATACCATCACCTTTTTTGAATTCTTTTATCAATTTCTTACCATGCTTGGATTATGGATGCCGACAGGTTGGGTTCCAACGGGGTTTAGTGTATCTGAACCCATACACGTTTAGAATATTCGTACACATAACCAGCCCAATACCCAGTGTATCTGAACCCATACACGTTTAGAATATTCGTACACATACCCGGCCCAATACCCGCCGAGTACCCAATCAATATTACCTATCGGTTTTTCATATATATTCGCGGGTTTCAGTTATCCCCATGTATGTAACTTTGGCAAAAAAAAATAGTTATTAAAAATACAACGAAAATTTGAAATACGGCAAAAAAAAAACGAAACCAAAATAACATAAACTATAGTATTCTTTCAAATCTTAAACCTAACATTTTAACTTTTTAATTAACTAATTCAAAGTTTTAGTATGTTCAAGATAACGAACAATTTTATGTTTTCATATCATACAAAATTAGAATGTAATAATCATGTAAATTCAAATATAATAGCGTATGGTATAAGGTTCACCAGTAAATATGTACATTATCTTATTATATATAAAAAAATATTGTATATATAATATATAAAACTCAAAATAATAATTACAATTATACGGTTATGAATACGGTATTTTTCATGGACAATTCTACAAATTTTGCGGGTCCTAAACTAGTAATAATAATAATAATAATAATAATAATAATAATAATAATAATAATTAATAATAATAATAATAATAATAATAATAGGGTTAATAATAATAATAATAATAAGTTTAGAGTAAACGAATGATGTGAAGTTTGTCTGTTTGTAGGATTCTACTACAGTACTTTTTTATTATCTTTATTAAAGCATTCATTATAATGAATTCCTCTGGATTGGGCGTTATTGTTATTGAACCAATTAAATAATGAGACTATCCTTAAACAATATTTTATTTCAGATTCAGATTCGATTATTCGAAGAGTTGGAGGAACAGAGATGGGGGACCAATTAAATATCTTTAGAAAAGGCAGACTAACATTACCATACCAGTGCTCAGTTTTTAACCAAGTACAGGGACCATGTTCAGAATCTTCAGAATGAATGTATAGGTAAATGCATCCTCTTGAAGCATTTGAAACCTGTAAGTTAACCCAAGCCTTCAACCTCCATGGATGAAGGACATCTTCAACCTCCATCACCACAAATATTACCATTAGCACCCCACCAATTTCATAAACCCGAGACCCATAACGCTAAGCAAACACACCCGTCTTCATCTGTTTGCAAACAACAGCAGATCAGTAAACAATCATATGCAGAGATATTAAAGACTAACAACTCTAATTCACTCAACTCCGACTCTTTAGGTACCCAGCAAGCCGATCTTATAGAAAGAGACATACCACTAAAGGAAAAGAATGAGAGTGGAATAACAAGGTCTACCATTTTCATCAAAAACATCTCTCCTGTGACAAGCTCTCAACTTCTTTACAACTTTTTTGGAAGATATGGAATTATTACGGGGTTGGTGCGAATCCGTTCAAGAGACTTTGCATTTGTCAAATACGCTAATTCGGGTCAGGCATGTGAAGCTATACTTCGAATGCATGGATGTTGGATTCAAGAAAGAAGAATTCGTGTTTTTGAAGCCAACAGAGAAATGGTAGTATACGGAAAAGCTAACAACTTCAGTCAACCTCCCCGACGTGAACATTTTTCTACAGCTACGACTTTCGTAGGTCAACTTAATGAAGAAACGGTGCAAGGTTTAGAATGTTCAGCGCTTATAGTTGATAAGTTAGTAAATCCAGAGTCAAAAGTGAAGAAATGGTTAAATGCTCACAAAGTTAATCATTCAAATATCGCCAACTGGGGAAGACATGCCGTCATTGTTCAATGCCTAGATTTGGAAAATTTTTCTAGGTTGATGGATATAGCAGATCAAGAGAATGGACACTTTATCAAGGTACAACGAATGAAGGATAGAGTTAATCAATATTCAAGATTTACATGGGTCGAAGTTCGTGGAGTACCGTTCGAGTACGGTTCGAAGCTAACATTGGACAATGCAATTCACGGGATTGGGAAAATTTTATTCTCGGACATTCACGTTCCTGGTTAATGATGTACACCATCCGGACCTGGACTCGGATGGTATCCGACGACAGCTCGACTAAGCTTTCGGTACGGACGGCAGACTACACTTTCTATCACGACCCCGGACCTGTACCGAACACAGACCCGGATAACGCCCGAGCCCAACTCTTTTAGCTCTCACCTCGGACACTAATACCCGGGACAGGATGCGGACTCGGCTACGTTCCGTGCCGAACCGCAGCACTGGCTGCTCCATCAACGTAACAGATGAACGGCTGCAAGATGACAAGGCAAGCCCGACATTCTCTGACAGAAGTACAATCTGCAACCGTTATATTCAGGTACGACTAGCATGGCCTGGCCATTAACCTGGTCGGGGCATTTGATTGGTCCACTTCAGCCGGCACACAGTAAATGTCATCTTCGCCCACGACCGAGCTTCCACGTCAGCGATCCGCGTAAGAAGTGTCGTGCTCCCCCACGACCGAACTTCCACGTCAACGATCCACGCAGGAAGTGTCGTGCTCCCCCACGACCAAACCCTCCACATCAGCTTAGGGTTTGAGTATAAATACCAGTGTTATGCTTTCATTTCAGGCCAACACCTCATAAATCCATAGAGTCTTTCCTCACGAATTACTCTCCAAGAATTAAGCTTTCACCACCCTCGATTGACTTGGTCTCGACTCTGGGTTTGCACGTTAATCGGAGTGTGACAAGCTTGATTCCTCATACATCATCATCATCGTTGTACTCAAGTGTTTTTACGCTTGAACAATTGGCGCCATCCGTGGGACTCGAACCCACGACCACAACGTCTCCACGGCGTTATCAGGGATGACAGTCTGATCGATGAAGAAGAAGGTGTCGCGCCAGTCGTGCAAGGATGACTCGGCATAACCTACGAAGTTGTTTTTCTTCGCAAATGTATACCACCCCGTGCCGGCGCTCGGGGTCAGCTTGAAGCAGGCCTGAAAAACCCTAACCGACGGCCTCAGGTTCAGTGACCTAAACCACATCTCAAATATGGTCACTTTCTGTGTCCCGAAGGGGTGAAGCTGGCTGAACCCCACCTTGTAGTGCTTACACACGTCTAGGAAGAACGGGGTCGGCGGCATACGGAGATTACCCTTCTCCATAGTTTTCCAATAGACGGCCACCTTGCCCTTCGGTGGCGCGTCGGCGCGTTGCTCGGGGGTAGGTGCTATCGGGTTGAACCTCTCAAGGCATTTAAAGCGCCTCAAAATATCCGGAATATCCTCCGGCTTCACCGAGCTGACCTCGTAGGCCATGTTCGGACCTTTGCTGGGTCCAGCCACGGCCACACAAGCCTCCGCTACGTTCACAGGAGCAGCCATGGTATGTATATATGAGGGAAAGAAGGAAAAGTTCGAAGATACGAGTAACGGACCTGGGTTTGATTGAGAGCAATCGGAATCTGGGTTGATAAAGCCGGAATAGTTGACGGAACGTTTGAATTTTGCCGGAATGCTCTCGAGATTTTTCACTGGCGTAAAAAAATGAAGTAAAAACGAGGCTTCGCTATTTATAGGCAAAAGTTCATGGGCCGGGCCTTGTGGGCTTTGATCTCCACCCTACACGTGTCGGCAGATCTCACAAACGAGAAATTACCGTTTGCTCGCCACGTCTCGCACGGCCACGTGTCAACAGATCTCACGATCTGGCAAACGAACCGACGTGTAGCCAGCTGTATGCTGACGCAACGTCTGTAAGCCGTCCCATCGCGTTCCAGTTATGACATCTGAAAAGACATGCATTTATTGCGCGCCGCCTAGACTGCAGGGCCGACATCATTACACCACGTCATGTATTCTGAGTCCGCTATCATACCCCTGCACGGAATATAACAACGGACTGGGGGGACTTAATGATGTACACCATCCGGACCTGGACTCGGATGGTATCCGACGACAGCTCGACTAAGCTTTCGGTACGGACGGCAGACTACACTTTCTATCACGACCCCGGACCTGTACCGAACACAGACCCGGATAACGCCCGAGCCCAACTCTTTTAGCTCTCACCTCGGACACTAATACCCGGGACAGGATGCGGACTCGGCTACGTTCCGTGCCGAACCGCAGCACTGGCTGCTCCATCAACGTAACAGATGAACGGCTGCAAGATGACAAGGCAAGCCCGACATTCTCTGACAGAAGTACAATCTGCAACCGTTATATTCAGGTACGACTAGCATGGCCTGGCCATTAACCTGGTCGGGGCATTTGATTGGTCCACTTCAGCCGGCACACAGTAAATGTCATCTTCGCCCACGACCGAGCTTCCACGTCAGCGATCCGCGTAAGAAGTGTCGTGCTCCCCCACGACCGAACTTCCACGTCAACGATCCACGCAGGAAGTGTCGTGCTCCCCCACGACCAAACCCTCCACATCAGCTTAGGGTTTGAGTATAAATACCAGTGTTATGCTTTCATTTCAGGCCAACACCTCATAAATCCATAGAGTCTTTCCTCACGAATTACTCTCCAAGAATTAAGCTTTCACCACCCTCGATTGACTTGGTCTCGACTCTGGGTTTGCACGTTAATCGGAGTGTGACAAGCTTGTTTCCTCATACATCATCATCATCGTTGTACTCAAGTGTTTTTACGCTTGAACAATTGGCGCCATCCGTGGGACTCGAACCCACGACCACAACGTCTCCACGGCGTTATCAGGGATGACAGTCTGATCGATGAAGAAGAAGGTGTCGCGCCAGTCGTGCAAGGATGACTCGGCATAACCTACGAAGTTGTTTTTCTTCGCAAATGTATACCACCCCGTGCCGGCGCTCGGGGTCAGCTTGAAGCAGGCCTGAAAAACCCTAACCGACGGCCTCAGGTTCAGTGACCTAAACCACATCTCAAATATGGTCACTTTCTGTGCCCCGAAGGGGTGAAGCTGGCTGAACCCCACCTTGTAGTGCTTACACACGTCTAGGAAGAACGGGGTCGGCGGCATACGGAGATTACCCTTCTCCATAGTTTTCCAATAGACGGCCACCTTGCCCTTCGGTGGCGCGTCGGCGCGTTGCTCGGGGGTAGGTGCTATCGGGTTGAACCTCTCAAGGCATTTAAAGCGCCTCAAAATATCCGGAATATCCTCCGGCTTCACCGAGCTGACCTCGTAGGCCACGTTCGGACCTTTGCTGGGTCCAGCCACGGCCACACAAGCCTCCGCTACGTTCACAGGAGCAGCCATGGTATGTATATATGAGGGAAAGAAGGAAAAGTTCGAAGATACGAGTAACGGACCTGGGTTTGATTGAGAGCAATCGGAATCTGGGTTGATAAAGCCGGAATAGTTGACGGAACGTTTGAATGTTGCCGGAATGCTCTCGAGATTTTTCACTGGCGTAAAAAAATGAAGTAAAAACGAGGCTTCGCTATTTATAGGCAAAAGTTCATGGGCCGGGCCTTGTGGGCTTTGATCTCCACCCTACACGTGTCGGCAGATCTCACAAACGAGAAATTACCGTTTGCTCGCCACGTCTCGCACGGCCACGTGTCAACAGATCTCACGATCTGGCAAACGAACCGACGTGTAGCCAGCTGTATGCTGACGCAACGTCTGTAAGCCGTCCCATCGCGTTCCAGTTATGACATCTGAAAAGACATGCATTTATTGCGCGCCGCCTAGACTGCAGGGCCGACATCATTACACCACGTCGTGTATTCTGAGTCCGCTATCATACCCCTGCACGGAATATAACAACGGACTGGGGGGACTTAATGATGTACACCATCCGGACCTGGACTCGGATGGTATCCGACGACAGCTCGACTAAGCTTTCGGTACGGACGGCAGACTACACTTTCTATCACGACCCCGGACCTGTACCGAACACAGACCCGGATAACGCCCGAGCCCAACTCTTTTAGCTCTCACCTCGGACACTAATACCCGGGACAGGATGCGAACTCGGCTACGTTCCGTGCCGAACCGCAGCACTGGCCGCTCCATCAACGTAACAGATGAACGGCTGCAAGATGAAAAGGCAAGCCCGACATTCTCTGACAGAAGTACAATCTGCAACCGTTATATTCAGGTACGACTAGCATGGCCTGGCCATTAACCTGGTCGGGGCATTTGATTGGTCCACTTCAGCCGGCACACAGTAAATGTCATCTTCGCCCACGACCGAGCTTCCACGTCAGCGATCCGTGTAAGAAGTGTCGTGCTCCCCCACGACCGAACTTCCACGTCAACGATCCACGTAAGAAGTGTCGTGCTCCCCCACGACCAAACCCTCCACATCAGCTTAGGGTTTGAGTATAAATACCAGTGTTATGCTTTCATTTCAGGCCAACACCTCATAAATCCACAGAGTCTTTCCTCACGAATTACTCTCCAAGAATTAAGCTTTCACCACCCTCGATTGACTTGGTCTCGACTCTGGGTTTGCACGTTAATCGGAGTGTGACAAGCTTGATTCCGCATACATCATCATCATCGTTGTACTCAAGTGTTTTTACGCTTGAACACTGGTATTATTAAAGGTGGAGGCTTTCATTGTTTTGTTGAAACCGAAAACCCAACTACGATTAACATCTCTAGCAATGTAAGTATTTCGAACTCCATTTCTCTACCTGTATCATTGTTGGAACTTCAGGGAGTTGTAGAAGGTGATTCCTTGGCATTGCGTGTGGTTGCAAGGGGCGCAAATTATTCTACATTTGTCGATCATGTATTGCATCACCATGATGTAACTCCTTCTCTAACTGAAGTTCATCTGGTCAAAAAATCAAAAGAACAATCGAATTCACAAGTTCATCCAAATGGAGGAACATGGGAATCTGGTGGTCCAAGCGAGGTTCCCTCCATTCAAAATTTTCAAATTCAAAATCATGTGGTTCAAGCTACTCCCAAGGCTGCTACTTCCATTTTTAGCATAGCAGAAAAGCAACTTCAAGATCATCTAAATGACAAGACACAAATGCAGTTTTCTTCCTCTTCACCCATCACACCTCTAATAGATAAAAATCAACTTTTGTCCCCCCATATCCAACCATATTTGCAAGTTCCAACCCATTTTCAGAACTCAACATCAAAAAATACTCATACCTCACAACCAACGTCTATTAACCAAAATTTGAATTTACAATTTTCTGGTGGGGAATGTTTTCAACCTTTGAAATCTAATGGACACAATCCAAACATAACTACCTCTATGTGTCCCTTGGGCGATAATATTCAAATGAGTAGACCCTCTCTTGAGTCTCAAAGTGTCATTTACACCCAAGTGTTTGAGAGGGTAAAGGATGTTGTATCTCAGGAAGTTAAAGGATCCAATTCATGCAGTTCAAAAAAACTACTTCAACCTTTGGATACTTATGTGCCTCTCACTTCTTCCATTAATGCTTGTGAGGATCAACAAGATGGTCATTTTAACAGTGTGTCTGATGACATACTTGACATTGATAAATGCCATAACAAAGACTGTCGAGCTTCATGTGCTCGTTTCCGAAGAAATGTTCAAAAACACACTAGTTTGAAACCAAAAGGCAAAGCTAATCTTAATGTTTCTTGTGCGGGATCGAAAAAATCGATGAAGAAGAAAAAATCAATTTCTGAATGTGTGGGCGTGTCCGAATATCATGGCGTTGAATCTACTTATTTGAACGACCTTTGCGGGGACGAGGATCCTTCTCCCAAAGCTTTTGTTAAACCCACGAAAGTTATTGGTAAACTCATTAATATGAAGACGAAGCATCAAAACGAGATGAAGAGTTTTGACGAATTTATCCAAGGCTTAGTTTTGAGTGATCAATCACCGTCAACGACCTAAATATGAAGCGGTTTAGTTGGCAATCTGTCCCTTCATTTAACGACAATTCTAGTCTATATCAGTTTCATTTTAGTTTAGTAGTTTTGTTTAGATGCCCTTTATTGTTTAGTGTTCATTTTCAGAATTCAGTAGGTTTGCATTTTTCAGTGTTCATTGTTCTTCAATTTCTTCAACATTGTTGGAGGAATTCATTTTATTTTAATATATTTGTTTTTCGCCAAAAAAAAAAAAAAAAAAAAAAAACATTACCATACCAAAAAAAAATAGTTTTACAAGAAACAAACCCAGTCCAAGCTACAAGAAGTAGCAAAGGACAACAACAAAAACTCTGCTCCACACTTACAGCATGACCAAGTGACTAACTAAGCTACAAGACAAAAATGCATTAGACCATAAAAAACAAAAAGCAACAAATGAATTCATCCCACAAATGACCAAATATTCGCCATCACGCACATAAATATTACCAAGCATGACCACTATAACCCTTGGAGATTTGGGACCACTAACATGACGACAACAAGAACAGCAGTAACCGAAAATAAACAGAAGCAGCATCCAGAAGTCAAAAATGGCCAACAGTTGGACTTTTCCAAACATTCCACAACGGCAAATACCAAAAATAAAGTCGTATCGACGGTCTTTCTTTTTCACGCTTTCTTATTATTAACCTGAAAAGGTTGAAAGTGCCGTGCTAAAAACCTTTTTTCTCTTTTTTTTTAAAAAGAAAAACTCACATAACATATCACAAGTATATACAATTTATCCATGAATATTTACAAATAAATCCAACTTCAGAATCACAATCTCAAAATTGATGGGTTACCTCGATAACGGTATGTCAGTGATCCTTTGAACTATCAAATTTTTGAAGTACACATAGCTTAGGGGATTAAACCGCCAATATTTTGAAACTTGAAGAATTAAATTATGAGAAAAATTGAGTGGTTAAAACGGTGAAACTTTGAGAACTAAACCATTGCGTACTAACCCTTATATTTGTAATTATTTGCTGACGGATTATTCTTGATTGTGACTCAGTATAATGGTAGCTTTTTCGTATTCGTGATACATTAGTTAGAGTGAAAATTTTGAATAATGATAAGATTATTATAAGATGAGAATTACATAAGTTAAATTAAGTAATGTAAGTCTTAAATCTTAAAAGTTTTTAGATATAAAAAATCAAGATTGCTTTATATAATAGTAGTATATATTATTAAATAATATGTTAAAATATTAATTCTAGAATGTACAAATCTTAAAATGAAGGGTTGAGAATTAGATTCCGGATCACAGGAGAATGGGCTTTTAAGAGGGAACGGAGGGCAAGCCCATCCTGATCGTCCGCTACAGTGATCTACGGCCTAGCTTTTTTTAGGGGTAATAATATTAATAATATTATTTAAGTTTATGTGAGTAAGTTTTTAAAAAAAGGCTAGGGGTACTCTCGTCTTTTCCTTTGTGACACCATTAGTCAATTCGGGCAGGCTTTTTCCATATCAATTGACCGTGCTTTTTATTACACACATACTACACACACTTTTTTCACATAGTAAAAGGTTTTCTCTCTCACCTTTTCACCTCTTTTCATTACGAAAACCCTAATTTTGAATAAGTAAAATGATCGATGGAGATAAGGCTCATAAAGAATCCGGCAAAGCTACTACGGCTAAGAAACGGAAATCTCCGGTCGTTCATCGTAATGACAATATACGTTTTTTCTCCCCCGATTTTTTGTAAAGTTTTGTCAATCAACCGGAAAATCGACTATGTTTGCATAATCTAGTGTCGAAATGTTTGTTTATTTTTTTTCTTATTTGAGTATTACTAACATTATTTAGTTGTTTACTTGTTGTTATAGCTACTAGAAGAAGTGCTAGAGCAACTCGTTATAGATCTGATCTTCGTGATGAAGATGTTGAGAATCCTATACTTCTTAGCGATAATAAAGGCCATGAGGGCGAAGTTGGTAGTGTTATGAAAGGTTTTTTTTTTTACTGCATGTTCATTTTAGATGATTGTTTGCCAGTTTGATACGACTTGTTTTCTAAAAATGTGTTATATGTAGATATTGCTGCATCTTGTATAAATTTTGATGCATCTTACTTTTTGTGTGTTTTTAATATGACTGTGCGAACTGCATCAAGTGTTTTTGGTGTGATTGTTGTTATTTATTATACTTTTTGTGTAATTTCTATAAGTTTTTTGTGATTGTTCTTAGTATGATATGGTTTTTATAAAAAAGTTTAACTGCATCTTGATTTTATTATGAATGTTTAAGTTTATGATATGTGTTTATTTAACTTCAAATTTAATTATGTTTAGTTATATGTATGCTATCAAAAAAAAAATTACTACATCATGTGTTTTTTTAACTTCATCATGTGTTTCTTTTTATCCGGATGATGTGTTTTATAACCTGCATCATACTCTTTTAACTACTTTCATGTGTTTTAAGTTTCTTATAATTTTAGTCATGTGTTTTATTTTTTATAACTGCATCTTGATATGTTTAATGTGTGAATGATGCAGTTGTTTTTGTATTACTTTGTTTAGTATTCTATGTTATGCTGCAGTTGTTTGTTTTGGTTATGATTTTTTTGGCATTATCACAACTTGGATGCAATCACCTTATGTTGATTTTCAATGATGTGAAGCTGGTATGATATTTTAACTGCATCATATATATTTCACTGCATCTTGAGTTAATAGTTAGTTGCATCATGATTTTATTTGTATTTTTTTGTTGTATGTTAATAGTTAACTACATCATGATTTTTCATTTGTAAGTTTTTGTTGTATGTTAATAATTAGCTGCATCATGATTTTATATATGTTTACTGCATCTAGTATATATTATTGTATGTTAAATAGTTAACTGCATCATTATATCTTTATTTTTTTCTGTTATTTGTTAACTGCTGCAGTTTGTATATTCTCTAGATCACGTTTGTATGTTCAACATGCATGATGCAGTAGCATATCTTTTCTTTTTCATATGTATGATGCAGTAACATGATTGTCTATGTTTTTGTTTTTGACATCATCTACGTATGTACTTTTTTGCATGATGCAGTTGTTAATTGCTTAAACTGTACATTTTTTAGTAGTTTATTGCATCATATTTTATCCACTTATATGGTTTTTTTTGTATGTTAATATTTAGCTACATCATTATATTTATCGTGTTTTTAAGTGCACCTTTGTATCTAAATAATTAAATGCATCATTACTTTTTTATTAGTAAATTTCATCATGATTTTTGACTTTAGTTTATGTATTTACTTTATTTTTGTAGATAAGTTGAAAAAACTTATGGCTGTGAAGGTGGAGGTTGGAAGAAAAAGGAAAATCATATCGTGCAAAAAAATACAAATATAATAACAATTGATGGATTACGATCCACCAGTTTGTGTTACACGATTTTTGATTTTTTAATGTGCATGTATTATACTCCATCATGTTAGTTTGTTTAATTGTACTTTTGTTTGAAATTTTATTCTAATTATTTCGATTTTGGTTTATATTCAACAGTGTGTACTGTGTACTGAAATACAAAAAAGTAAAAAAAAAAAAAAAAATGGGGCAGCCAGGGCTGTTTGTTTGTGGTTGTTTTACAAAAATACCCTCCGTACTTTGACAAATGGTGCACTGTAAGTGGTTACTTTTTCTGCCTTCATTCTCTCTCTTGGGTGGGCGTTCTTCTCTGATCCGTTCCCTTTATAGGTTATCGGAGAGTGTGAGAATATGAAAATAATTAATAAAAGTTTAAGTGCAATATAATTAAGAGAAATGATATTCTTACATCAGGAGAGAGAGATATGAGAGAATGTTTAACATAAGATTAAGCTAAGCTTAAGATTAACAATATAATATATGATAATTGTATTCCATGATTATCTCTCTTCCGACAAATTAATTAAATACTCCGTAATAGATTAATTATGAAACTGGCTATCCATCTTGTAAGGCCTTTTTAGGGATTCAAGGGGACGTTTCATAGCTAGAACGTGTAAAAACTCGAAACCGATGACATATTTTAGGCTCACTTTTGGATTAAGAGACAACCAACAAAAACAATAGATAGAAAACCAAATTGAACTGTGTAGACACATACATAACTTATTCCTGGACATCAAGAGTATTATATTACTACCAAATTTATTTACTTATATAGAATAGTAATACGGACTATATATTGGGTAAGGTTCTGTTTTGGTCAAAAATTACCCTAAGCAATTAAGTGATCAAATCAGTAAAGTGAGGTAGTGTGCTTGTTAAGATTTTCGAGATAATCAACTAAAAACGTAAATTTATAGCGAAACAATATGAATTTCGCATTGCAAATATGGTACAAACAGAAGACTTGCCAAAAATGTGACTAAAGGATTAAATAATACTGATTTAAAGTGAAACAAGTGTTCATCAACAAGATAAATGCAAAAGTGTAAGTTAAATGCAAAGTATTTTCGGGATAATGCAAGTTATGTAGCAAAAATGTGATTATGATCAATAAAAATGTATGAAACTGATTGCTAATGCAAATTTTATGATAAAAATGTGATCACAAGCAAGATAAATATGTATACTTATGATAAATGTAAGATAAAATCAGGATAATGCAAAATTTATGATCAAAAGATCAATGAAATGCAAATTAAACAACGACAACGTAAAGTAAATGCAATCGACACAAGGATGTACGAGGAAAGCCCTTGACCTAGATAGATCGCCGGCATAAAACCTCGGGAAGGAACAATCGTTCCTTGGCTCTGTTGATTTTATTAAGTAAAAGTAGGATAATTACAAAGAAAGAGCACAAATGATCGATCTAAAGTGTTTGTGGTGATGAATCGGTGAAAAAAATGTGTGTTTTTTAGTGTAAGTGGTGTAATCAGTCGTGATTGTGCAGAGAGAAGTGTTTCCCTACAATCATTTGCCTCCAATTTATAGTAAATACAACATAACTAACTTTCAGAAAAATCAGGGATATCCCGAGATCTTCGGGATCCTCCAGTCTTCCACCTTGACTTATTATTCCACACGTTTTTTGACTTCTTCCAAGCCTTGATCCGAAATACGTATGTAGGATCAAAGCCTATATAGTAGGCTCATCAAAACACCTAAAACAACTGTTAGAAGTTATTCATAACGTACTACCAAGAGATTACAAGAGGCTCATACACACAAAAAATCCTAAATCATCATCTACATAACGCAATTGTAAATCTGAATATAAGGTATCGACCTAAAAACTGCATAGTAATTACAAAGTGAGGAAAAAAACATATGTTCAAAAAATACAGTGGAGCAAACCTATAATCTTGCTTGCTGGCAATAGCAACTACAGGTAGAGTATATATAACACCCGTCTCGAAATACAAGGACATTTTTTTTTTAAACATATCGGAAGCGCATGATTAATAGAAATCAGTAGATTGCATACTGATGTCGTGTAAACGGGGTTTTATCTTAAAATGGAAAATACTTAATTTACTATACACAACACAGGCAAGAATACCTGATCATATATAGTATAGCTCAGTAAGTCCGAGTCGAACACAGGGAACGGATGTCAATATAAACAAATTGGAAAATGCTACAATTAATTTAAACAGTAAAAGTGGGGACGTTTTAGTTCCGGACGAACAAATAAGTAACAATTATAAAAGAAATGATTAATTAAAGAAAACTAATTTATTAAAATAAAGAAATACTAAAATAACTTAATTAAAATAAAAGGTTTAATTCAGATGGTAAAAGAAATGCATTTGCTTAGATTACTTTCCTTAAAATCTGGAAATCATGTTATTTAGAATGCTCACGTATGGATTCTATCGTGCCCTTTCAAATATATCAACCCTCCTTACAAGATAAGTTGAATTAAATACAATTAAGAAAGACACAAGGTTGTTTTCAACACATTAACAGTCCAATTTAACGTTGTCCACAAAATTGTATTCTAGATTAATTCAACACCGTTTATGTGACTTATTCTATTGACTTGAATCAACAAAGTCTATAACTGATTAAGGTTATCTTGTCCGTCAATGACCATTACTAATTATTAATCCTAACCCGTCAAACTCAATATATCCGGCAATAATTATCAATCAAAATCAACAACTATCAATAATTCCACAACCAACAGGAAATCAATCTCAACTAGTTATAAAACCACGCTAGGTAATCAGCAACAATCATCAAATATCCAAGGATTAACGAATAAACACATAAACATTGAATAAAATCCGATACGTTCGCATTTTCAATAATCAATCCATCAAATAAGTATTATCATCTAAGCAAATACATAAAAGACTTAGCCAATCATAATTTCACAACTAATCAGATTCAATATCATATCCGAAATCATAATCAAATGAAAGATATAAAAGAAATCGAACCGAAATAATGAAATAACGAATGAACGAATGAAAACCCTTCAATCTTCTTGCTATCTCTCCTTCTAAATCTCTGAAATTAGAGGTTGGAATGAAAGAAAATCGTCTGGAACAAAGTGGTGGAGTGTGTGCAAAATTGAGGCAAAAATGAGCTTTTTAGGTTTTTTGCCGAAACGATCCATACGCCGTATGGATTTCCATACGCCTTATGGATCACAAAGCCCATGGATCTGACCCGCGTCTTCTGGCGGCCCAGCTCAGCAGATCCATACGCCTTATGGATTCCATACGCCGTATGGATTGAAATTTCCAACTTTTTCACTAGCGACCTTCAATCTTTAAACTTTATCATTTTTAGCTTCTTTTCTTCAATTCTCGCACGTTTTCAGCTTCTATTCCGATTCAAGCTCCAAATAAATCCTAAATGCAAATATGAACGAAATGAGTATCGAATTCAAATAAAATGCATAAGAATTTAATCAAACTAAGGGGTAATTAGTACTATAAAATAGCACATTTTGGCGTTCATCAAACATCCCCCACTTGAATCCTACTTGTCCTCAAGTAGACTAGCAATTAAAAATTCAAAACTTTAAATATTAACGGCAAACAATGGATAAAAGGACTTACAAGCTACAAAGCATTCGACAAACCAAATTTTTATCTTAAAATCGATTCTTCCTTAAAACTCAGCAATCAAGAAACTCTACATGGGAAGCCATTCTACATATTATTATTACTCATAAAAGATAATTCACTCAGATTACCGATATTGTTGTCCACTTAAACAATCTATATTTCAGAAATTGAGCTTAACTTATTATTATTATAGCAGGCATTACCCTTGATTTTCAATAGCAAAATACTCTCATATAGATAACGCATCACAATTCTCCAAATAATGAACATCCAATTAAATCAATCATTTTTCAAACCAAGACATTGGTGACAGGTCTGTACCTTAGTACAACAGAGCGACATAACTTGGCTTTGGTTTTTCAATTTATGAGTCTTTTGTACTCGTTTATTTTTATCTATTTTGATATCAAATATACTGACGGAAACCAGGTCTGTACTTTCGTACAACAGAGGAGACAACACCCAGTATATTCCCAAATGATGATTATTAGGATCCCAATATTATGGATTATAACATGCTATCATACAAGAATTAAGACTAAGGTCATACCTTGCTAAAAGATCCTCACAGGATAAATCCCTACTTAATTCATTACATTTCTTACTAGCTCAATAACTTCATATAGATTGCCTATCGGTACATCATAAGATGAACTATCAAATATTTAAAAATTAAATTTATTTCATTCTTTGCATCCCCAAACTGTGTTACAAGATTGCTAAATTTTACAAAGAAACAATTTTAAAACAAAAATTTGGGTTGAAAAATGACTAACACGTAGAATGCCTTTTTACCTCAATATTTCAATAGCTACTATTCATAAATTAAGGACGACTAGACTTCTTTTCCCCCATCCCCCACTTAGAAACATGCAATGTCCTCATTGCAAAACTAAATAAAAACAAAGGGAATAGAAAAGAAGTGAAACAGAAAACTCCCCTGATTTGAAGGCAAATAGCTTGAAGGACTTCGTTCAGAAATAAAATACACAACACACTTCCGTAGGCAACACGATTGCATTTAGCACATGCAATAAGCCTTTAAACCCCTCGGTATCCCGAGTGGACGAGTTGTAGTCTCGTGAGGGTTTCCAGAGAACACACCCACAAAGTTCAAACCTGCAAACAAAAACAATAAAGCAGAAAACAAATTAACAAAATAACGGGTTGTCTCCCGAAAGCGCTTTTGTTTATCACGTCGGTAAGCTCGACATCTTACTTCACTACTTAATTCAAATCCATCTCCAAATCACGCTTGGAGTCCCTTATATCACCATAGTACTTCTTCACTCTACTTCCATTGACCTTGAAAGTTTTTCCAGAATATCCTTGCAAATCAACAGCTCCAAACGGATAAACCTTGTCAACAACAAAAGGGCCAGTCCAGCGTGTCTTTAACTTTCCTGGAAACAAATGTAGTCTAGAACTATACAACAGAACTTTATCACCTTTCTCGAATGTATAGTTCGACTTAAGACGAGCATCATGCCATTTCTTAGTTCGCTCCTTGAACAATCTCGAATTGTCATAAGCATTTATTCTCAATTCATCCAACTTGTTCAACTGTTCCATTCTTTCCTTTCCAGCTAACTTCTCATCAAGATTGCACTTTTGTAAAGCCCAATATGCTTTATGCTCTAACTCAAAAGGTAAATGACAAGCTTTTCCATAAACAAGACGATAAGGTGTTGTTCCAATTGACGACTTAAATGCTGTTCGTGCCGCCCATAAAGCATCATCCAGCTTATATGACCAATTCTTAGGGTTTCCTTCAACTGAGCGTTCTAAAATACGCTTCAACCCTCTATTAGTCACTTCCACTTGACCACTCGTCTGTGGATGGTAAGCAGTTGAAAACTTATGTCTAACTCCGTATTTTCGCAGCACTTTTTCCAATTGCAGATTTGTGAAATGTGTCCCTCGATCACTAATTAAAGCCTTCGGTGCTCCAAAGCGCGAAAATAACTGCTTAAGAAAATTTACCACAACGCGAGCATCATTTGTGGGTAATGCCTTTGCTTCGGCCCACTTAGAAACATAATCCACAGCCACAATGATGTATTTGTTTCCATTGCTAGGTAGAAACGGGCCCATAAAGTCTATACCCCAGACATCAAAAATCTCGCTTACCATAATTGGATTTTGCAACATTTCATCCTTCTTTGAAATTCTCCCAGTACGTTGGCAGGAATCGCATTCCTTCACATACTTGAATGCATCCTTATAAACTGTTGGCCAATAAAAACCTGCCTCAAACACCTTCCTTGCAGTGTAATTTGGACCATGATGTCCTCCAGCCGGACCATCATGACAGTGCTCTAAGATAATATCACATTCCTCCCCAGCTACACATCGTCGGACAATTCCATCAGCACACTGTCTGAACAGATATGGATCTTCCCAAAAGTAATACCGTAAAGATGAGAAAAACCTCTTTCTTTGGTTGAAGTCCAATCCTGGTGGCAGAGTCTTTGTAACTAGAAAGTTTGCAATATCCGCGAACCATGAAAATTCATTCAGAATTGCTTTCAACAAGCTTTCATCAGGAAACTTATCTCGAATTTCCGTTTCATCCAACTTATCCAATTCCGGATTTTCTAGTCTTGACAGATGATCTGCAGCTAGATTTTCCGCTCCCTTCTTATCACGAATCTCAATGTCAAACTCCTGCAATAACAAAATCCATCGCAACAACCTTGGTTTTGCATCTTGTTTCCCAAACAAGTATCTTAAAGCAGAGTGATCGGTAAAAACAACCGTTTTTGACAGGACCAGGTAAGAGCGAAACTTATCAAATGCAAAAACAACAGCAAGCAATTCCTTCTCAGTCGTAGTGTAATTCTCCTGTGCACTTGTCAAAGTCTTGCTTGCGTAATAAATAGGTTGAAACTTCTTATCAACCCTCTGACCTAAAACTGCTCCCACAGCTTAATCACTGGCGTCACACATCAATTCAAATGGAAGATCCCAATTCGGACTTATCATAATTGGTGCAGATACCAATTTCTCCTTTAAATTCTTGAACGCATCTTGGCACTCCTTTGAAAACTCGAACTTAGCTTCCTTTTCCAACAACTTGTTCATAGGACGTGCTATCTTTGAAAAATCCTTGATGAATCTCCTATAGAATCCAGCATGTCCTAAGAAACTTCGTATTCCTTTAACATTTGTCGGATGAGGTAGCTTTGCTATCGCCTCAATCTTCGCTTGATCAACTTCAATACCAGCTCTTGAAATTTTGTGCCCCAACACAACTCCTTTTCGTACCATGAAATGACACTTTTCCCAATTTAAAACGAGATTTGAACTCTCACACCTTTGCAACATCCTCTTCAGATTCATCAGACACTTATCAAAAGAATCTCCAAACACAGAGAAGTCATCCATGAATATTTCCATGCTATCTTCTACCATATCATGGAATATTGCCATCATGCACCGTTGAAATGTGGCGGGTGCGTTACATAGACCGAAAGGCATTCTTCGATAAGAGAAAGTTCCGAATGGGCAGGTGAAAGTAGTCTTATCTTGATCATTTGCATCAATTGGGATCTGGAAATACCCGGAGAATCCGTCTAGAAAGCAATAATACTCTTTTCCAGCTAGACGTTTCAGCATCTGATCAATGAATGGCAAAGGAAAGTGATCCTTGCGTGTCGCATCATTCAGCTTTCTATAATCTATACAGACCCTCCATCCAGTAACAGTTCTTGTGGGAATTAATTCATTCTTCTCATTAGCAACCACTGTCATACCTCCTTTCTTAGGCACAACATGAATGGGGCTGACCCATGGACTATCAGAAATCGGGTATATCAATCCAGAGTCAAGCAATTTAATGATTTCCTTTCTCACAACATCCGTAACTTTAGGATTTAATCGTCTTAAGGGTTGCACAACTGGTTTGAAATCAGACTCCATAAGGATCTTGTGCGTACAATATGATAGGCTGATTCTCTTGATGTCACTGATCGTCCAGGCTATAGCATGCTTATGTTCCTTCAAAACTTTTAGCAGACTTCCTTTTTCTTTTGCTGACAGCTTGGACGAAATGATAACGGGCAAATCCGACTCTCCTTGTAGGTATGCATACTCCAAATGGGTCGGTAAATCTTTCAATTCTAACCTTGGTGGTTCTTCGAAAGAAGATTTACATGCCAACACCTCTTCTCGCGAGCAAGGAATCCCATGCATAGTGATGCGAGTCTCTTTCTTGACTACAATACCATTAGTTTCAACCGATTCTTCAGTCTCAGTCGGCTGATCACATTCTACTTCCTCATCACTCTTGAACTCTAACTCCTCAAGCATTTTGTCGAATTCTTCGATATCTCTAATTGCTTCTATGCTTCCCGTCCATCCTTCCAGAATCATGGGATCTAGATCTTCATCTTCCATAAGACTCTGAAGGAACTCTTCATCATCAGTCATTTATCTTGCACTCACAAAGTAGCACGTATCATCAACTGCAGCAGGATATCTCATTGATTTGTTGACATCAAATACTACTTCATCTTCTCCTAACCTCAGAGTGATTTTTCTATCATGAACATCAATCAATGCCCTTGCAGTGGCTAGAAAAGGTCTTCCCAAAATGATAGGTACCTTTTTATCTTCGACCATGTCCAGAATGATGAAATCGCACGGAAAAACAAACCTATCCACCTTAACTAGCACATTCTCCACCATACCCCTAGGATATTGAACTGAACGATCTGCTAACTCAATGCACATTCTGATTGGCTTTGGTTCCCCTAACTTAAGTCTGGCATACATAGTATAAGGCATTATTGATATGCTTGCCCCCAAGTCAGCCAATGCATGAGTAAGGTCTAAACTTCCAATCAGACAAGGAAGGGTAATACTCCCAGGGTCTTTCATTTTCGGTGGAAGTTTATTTTGCATAACTGCTGAACATCTCTCGTTCATTGTCACCGTGGTCGCCTCTGCCAACTTGCTCTTATTAGTTAAAGTTCCTTCAGATACTTTGCATACTTTGGCATTTGAGCAATGGCTTCCACGAATGGGATGTTAATGTGCAGTTGCTTCAGATTCTCTAAGAACTGGTGGTATTGAGCATCGTCTTTCCCTCTTCTCAAAGCTGCAGGATAAGGTGGTGGTGGTGCATGCTCCTTAGCATATTGCTTATCTCTTGCAATTTGTTCAGCCTCAGTGTCCACCTTTGGACATTCCACAACTTCTACTTCCTTCTCTTTCTGCGGTAGGGGTTGAGAAACAGGTTTCTTCTTTGGAATTGGGTCTTCAAAACCCTTTCCACTCCGGGTGATCACTGCTTTTTCCTGATCCCGTGGATTGGTTTCAGTGTATCCAGGTAGTGTCCTAGGGAATCTTTCTTGAGGAACCTTGGCTATGTTGGAAACATTCCCTTCAATTTGCTTAATCGCAGCTCCTTGGTTTCTCAATGCAGCGTCGGTGGCATCCATTCTTTGTCCAGAACTCGTAATGAATTTCTCATTGGACGTGAGAAACTTACCCATCATTTCTTCTAAATTAGCTTGCTTGTCTGAAGATGAGGCACCAGGCTGCTCCTTGGTGAAAAATCTAGGTTGAGCTTGGCGAAACGGTCGCCCTCCATCTTGGTATGGTCTCCTGAAGAAATTTCCACCGCCCTGACGATATTGTGCTTGAGCTTCTCCATACTTGACTTCTTCAGTCTGTTCTCCCGTTCTCATCTCGGTGCAATCCTTTACTAAATGGCTTCCTCCACAGTTGTCGCATCCCACTTGGATAGCATGGACAGTCTCAGTAACCTTCTTGATATCTCTTCCCATGTTATCTAGCTTAGCGGTGATGGCTGCAAATCCATCTTCATCATTCACAGACCTCTTCCGTCTAGAAGTGCCATCATCACATAACTGAGAGTGTTTCGCTTGATCGCGAATGGCAGTCAAAGCGTCACGAGGGACTTTCTTGGGAATAGGCCCTTGAGAATCCAGTTGCTGTCTCGTGGCACGATCCACTCCTTTATAGAATATACTCACTATTTGCTGATCGTTTAGGTCGTGTTGCGGGCACTTATGCATCAGGTCCTTATATCTCTCCCAAGCTTGGTGTAGCGACTCATCCATTTCCTGCTTGAAATTTCTGATTTCGTCAATCATCTTTGATGTCTTGGAAGGAGGACAGTACATCTTCAGAAACTTCGTGCGAAGGTCTTCCCATGTGGTTATGGATCCAGCTGGCTCGTTTTGAATCCATCTCTTAGCAGCTCCCTTGAGTGTGATTGGGAATACCCTGAGCATAACTTGATCGCGTGTGATGTTAGGCACGTTGAACATATCGGCTATCTCAACGATTTTCTCCACATGATCATTAGCATCCTCCCTTTCTTCTCCTTGGAAAGGGTTCTCTCTAAGCTCCTTGAGGAATTGTCCCTTGATTTCAAACTCCACATCTTGCGCAATTGCTGGCCTTACTACTCCAGTGCCACGGTCATTACGCATCCGACTCGAATACTCTTCGAGCGTTATGTTGGCGATATCTTCTGCCATTGCGTCTCTTGGATCTGCTTGATTGATCAGAGGTTCGAATAAGGACCGAAGATACTCTCCAAAATCCCCTTCTAAATACGATGGAAGGTTGTGGTGTAAACTCGAGTTGGGTGGTACAGAAGCAAACCGTCTTCTCTGACGAAAAACTCTTTCAGGATCTTCAAAAGGATCAGCGAGATGAGGATTCCTTGATCGGGTCATAAACTTCCTGTGATATAATTTCCGAATCAGTAGAACAAGACCCTAATTGAACTATTTACTAAACAATCCTAAACACAAAAATATAATTTAAGAAATAAAGCAGAACTGAACTTAAATAACAATATACAAAGATCAAATTCCAATTTGTCAAATTGAAACAAACCGCTCCCCGGCAGCGGCGCCAAAAACTTGATGTCGTGTAAACGGGGTTTTATCTTAAAATGGAAAATACTTAACTTACTATACACAACACAGGCAAGAATACCTGATCATATATAGTATAGCTCAGTAAGTCCGAGTCGAACACAGGGAACGGATGTCAATATAAACAAATTGGAAAATGCTACAATTAATTTAAACAGTAAAAGTGGGGACGTTTTAGTTCCGGACGAACAAATAAGTAACAATTATAAAAGAAATGATTAATTAAAGAAAACTAATTTATTAAAATAAAGAAATACTAAAATAACTTAATTAAAATAAAAGGTTTAATTCAGATGGTAAAAGAAATGCATTTGCTTAGATTACTTTCCTTAAAATCTGGAAATCATGTTATTTAGAATGCTCACGTATGGATTCTATCGTGCCCTTTCAAATATATCAACCCTCCTTACAAGATAAGTTGAATTAAATACAATTAAGAAAGACACAAGGTTGTTTTCAACACATTAACAGTCCAATTTAACGGTGTCCACAAAATTGTATTCTAGATTAATTCAACACCGTTTATGTGACTTATTCTATTGACTTGAATCAACAAAGTCTATAACTGATTAAGGTTATCTTGTCCGTCAATGACCATTACTAATTATTAATCCTAACCCGTCAAACTCAATATATCCGGCAATAATTATCAATCAAAATCAACAACTATCAATAATTCCACAACCAACAGGAAATCAATCTCAACTAGTTATAAAACCACGCTAGGTAATCAGCAACAATCATCAAATATCCAAGGATTAACGAATAAACACATAAACATTGAATAAAATCCGATACGTTCGCATTTTCAATAATCAATCCATCAAATAAGTATTATCATCTAAGCAAATACATAAAAGACTTAGCCAATCATAATTTCACAACTAATCAGATTCAATATCATATCCGAAATCATAATCAAATGAAAGATATAAAAGAAATCGAACCGAAATAATGAAATAACGAATGAACGAATGAAAACCCTTCAATCTTCTTGCTATCTCTCCTTCTAAATCTCTGAAATTAGAGGTTGGAATGAAAGAAAATCGTCTGGAACAAAGTGGTGGAGTGTGTGCAAAATTGAGGCAAAAATGAGCTTTTTAGGTTTTCTGCCGAAACGATCCATACGCCGTATGGATCACAAAGCCCATGGATCTGACCCGCGTCTTCTGGCGGCCCAGCTCAGCAGATCCATACGCCGTATGGATTCCAAACGCCGTATGGATTGAAATTTCCAACTTTTTCACTAGCGACCTTCAATCTTTAAACTTTATCATTTTTAGCTTCTTTTCTTCAATTCTCGCACGTTTTCAGCTTCTATTCCGATTCAAGCTCCAAATAAATCCTAAATGCAAATATGAACGAAATGAGTATCGAATTCAAATAAAATGCATAAGAATTTAATCAAACTAAGGGGTAATTAGTACTATAAAATAGCACATTTTGGCGTTCATCACATACATACATTTCAAATAGCAATCCACTTACTTACAAACCTTTAAAACTAGATTATTCTAATCATTACACACATTAAGTTTAGGTGTTATAGAAATCCAAATATGTTGTTAAATCATTAACGTATTGTCCATTTCAGAGTGAGCTTGTCAAACATTCCATTCCATACGTACTTCTTGCCCACCCACAAACAAAAGTAAACCTGCAAGAAGTAATGAGGGGTTAGCATGAAGCTAAGTGAATAGATCCCAAGCTATCAATCTAACTCAGCTTAACACATGCCTATAACCAAGCAATGCACAAGCAACATAGAAGGATCGGTGGTCCTTGAGGTACCCTCATGCCGCGGATGGTTCCCCAAGTAACACTTAAAACCAACTGACGGCCAAATCAGAGGTTAAACCGATAGTTTGGTACTATTACTACACACGATGCAATTTCAGTGGCCAACACATGTACAAGGCACTTGCGAAGTCCTAGTAATAGTATCCAAACCCAACACATTAGTTGACCCCCACCAAATCAAATAGTCCACAACTATCATAGCATGTTGGACGCTAATAATCAATCATGGGTTAGCCATCATGGCAATATAATATTAAAGCAATCATTGCAATAAACCAAGTTTACCCGTTGTAACCATGTTGTTACAACTAACTTAGACTGAAAGTCCAAGATCCACTCACCGACAATCATAGTCGCCCACTCAGTAGTCTAATGTCACTGAGTCTTCTCCATATCTGAGAATTCAATTAAATAACAAGTTAGTAACTCGTCCATAACAATCAACTCATGTTAAAGTAGTACAACTTGATTTATAAACTCAATTTCAATGAGTTATTACTCTAATCATTATAGGCCTTTGTTTCAAACTCATTATCAATATGTCACACATTTAGTAACTACAACTTCATAGTTAATTACTTATGATCATCAACCTTTCATTAATCATTCATGATCATTATCATGATCATCTTAACCTCAATGGATAACAACTTCATATACAACTCACCTTTTAATAGCAACATCATAACAATCTCTTATTATTATCAATCAATATGATTAACACCTAATCATCACACTTTCACCAAATTCCACTTGGATTATAATTCACACAACCTGTGTAATTCACTATTAGGTTAGATTAAAGCTACTAATCCTCTTAATAACACATAGTAACACCATTTCAACTAATATCAAGCTTTAGTTATGATTAATACCATTAACCCATCAAAACCCCATGAACTCATCAAATCATATTATCACCCTTTTCATTTCTAACTTAGGGTTTACATTATAATCATCATTTAATCATCAACTAACAAGAATTTAATCACTACAACTCTAAATTTTCGGATTATAATCAATAACCCATCAAAAATAATCAAAAACCTAAGAATCAAGATTAATTTACAGACTTAAGCTTGACTCTTGCTAGTTATCAACAACAATAAGCTTAACTAACATCAATTTCACATAATAAAAGCTTAAATTCGAATTATCACCAAGAACATCAAAAACCCCCAATTTCTAGGGTTCATGATTCAAAGATTTGAGACTTACTAGATGAAAGAAAGGATTAGAAGATGATAATCTTCACACTAGAAGCTTGAATTCGGGTTTGTATTCTTCAATTTGATGATTTCATCAAGTTTTTGATTTAGGGTTAAATGTGTGTGTGTATGTATGCATCGTATGAATGTATGTGTGGAGGGGAAATAAAGACCGACCCATCCATATAATATACCATATAAGTGTTAATTTTCATTCCCCGTATTTATTATTGTCTGGAACTTAAAAACCATTTGCGGGGAAATACAATTTTATTTTACCGTCAACTAAATAAATTTAAAACAGTTAATAATTTACTATTCACAAAAAGTCATATAACTGTTTGACCTATTATTTTCAATTATCACAATACATTAATTATTTAAAACACACTTAAATAATTAAATAAATAAAGAAATTACTGATTTCTACTAGGCCCAAAACGAGGATGTTACAGTATATGCAGGCACTTCACTTCAAATGGTTTTATTATACTAGTAACGAGTTCTTTCAAAAGAACGGCGTAGGTATAACATAAACTCAGATGTACAATAAGAATGATTCAAAAATAGAATAGTGTAACACCTCCAAATTAATGATTTGCGGAAGCATACTTGGGTGTTACTAATCAATATACAAAGCACAAGATATACAGCAAACGACCTCTAAATGAGACGTTGTAAAACGATTTCATATGAAATAAATGTTTGAAAACTCAATGTTTTCGTATACAAAATGTAGTTCCCTAGAGTTCACGTGTGTAGCGGGAGATTCTATTACATAATCAAAATGTACAAAAGATAATACTGAGAATCTCCGTTAATGCAATTTAGTTGAAATCGTTCGACTCTAGCTATGTCCTGGAGTAATCCTGCTCCGTCTGGGTACATGAGAATACATGCTAAAAGGTCAACACGAATGTTGGTGAATCTCACAGGTTTGTAAGTAATATCAGTTTTTGAACACAAGATTTCATCAGTTGTGCCCGCAGGCGTAAATCAAGTATTTGCAATCCTGCAAATGTAAAATATGTAAGTTATACCGTTGCCATGAGGCTCATAATCGAAGCTTAACCCGTAAGTAATAAGTTGCTCCCGTGACATGCTCGTAACTGAGCAAGCATAAGTAACTAATAATAGTCGCCCGTTTATACAGAACGGTTCATGGTAGCGCTACTACCCCGGGCGGGGAGGGTCATTTCCCTAATGGATCCATTAACTAGTGTTCGCGCTTAAGTCCATAACTAATGATATATGATGGAGAGACTTCAGTAGAAAGTAAGTAACTCATGCAATCCTGTATAGTAAAATGAATAGTTCGTACTTGTGTTCAAGAAAAGTAAGCAATGTATCTCACCCCTTATGTAAAACAGTAAAAGTGGGGCTGTAAGAGTCACCTGAGTCGAGTAGTAAGCAGTAGTAAACAGTGGGTAGTGTGTAGGTTCTCCGAACCCGTAACCTTTAAATGCCTAAACATATAAAGTTAAGTTAGTAGATGTCCCGCAAGACCATCTAGGCTAGTTGTCTACACAACTCGTTATGTCCAATGTTGGTTCGTTATCGTTTGTTCTAAGAAAAACATGGTTTGCCCGTTGGTGACGGTTTGTATCAGTGATTCCAAAGTGTTACTCTTGAAAAATATGTCTCAATTCGTTTATAATGTCGTATCGTAATAAGGTTTGAAGTTGATTAAGTTCGAAACTTGCTGTGAAATGTATTTACAAATTCTAAGTGACGGGGGTCCGGGGGCAGCGCCCCTGGTAGCGGGGTCCAAGGGGTGGGCAGCGGATCCCCGTAGACGACCAGTGACTTTCTCTGCAGGTGAGTTAGTTTATCTTAAAGTATCGCCGTGGAAAGGTGTTATCAGATTTGGAAAACGAGGTAAATTGGCTCCACGATACATTGGACCGTTCAGAATCAGTCAAGTTGTTAATGATCAGTCGTTAATGCTTGATCTTCCTCCAGAACTTGCTGGTATTCATAACACGTTCAATATCTGTTATTTGAGAAAATGCAACGTTGAAGATCAGTCACAGATTCTCCCTTTGAAAGCCTTAAAAGTCGACCAGAACCAGAAATTAGTTGAAGAACCTATTGAAATCATTGATCGAAAAGTTACTAAACTTAGGAAGAAACAAATTCCTTGGGTTTTAGTGAAATGGAGACATAGTTTAGGTTCTAATTTGACTTGGGAGACCGAGGAATCTATGAAATCCAGATATCATGGATTGTTTGATCGTGATGAGATTTCGGGGACGAAATCTTCTTAAGGGGGGAGATTTGTAACATCCTCCGTACCGGTCTGGTAATTTCTATTATTTTAATCGATTATTTAATTGTTTTAGAAATTACCTGGTATTATCTGTTAAACTGTGATATTAATTGTTTAATTGCGAAACTTAGATAAATAAGTCCCAGGACTTATTGTGTATAGTAAATTATTGTTTGTTTTAATTTACTATAGTCGATGGTACAATAAAAATACATTTCTCGCAATTGAAATTTAGGTTCCAGACAATAGGTTAGAAAGGGATTGTTTTAAATGGATACGGGGTCGGTGTAAGTTTGGAGCCGACCTATATACTTTCCCAAAAAGGGAAAGTTTCTTCTTTCTCTTTTGAAACACCAAGAACTCAAAATTCAAGAACTTGAATCATAAACAAAAGTGGTGACTCAAATCTGTGATCTTTGGCTATATCGTCATCATCATCTTCTTGTTATCATCTATTTCATCATCAAAGTGTAAGTAACATCTCTTTTTGGACTTATGAGTTATTAGGTCAAATGATGAATTGATGAATGGATTGATTGTTTGGATTTAATTGATGATTACTTGAGATATATGAGGATCATGAACTGATTTCATATGTTGAATGCTTGAAACCTTAGTTCTTGAGCTATGATTTGAATTAAGTTAGAAACCTAAATGGGTTTGATGAATTTGGCTTGATAATAGCTTGAATTGGTGTTGTGGTATGTTAGTTAGAAGTAATAAGGTGTTTATAAATGTTAAATTCGTGGTTGAATTGAGTTAGTACATGAATTGTATGAGTTTGAGTTTTTTTGGTTCGTGCAGAGTTTTGACCAGCAGCAGCTGCTGCTGCTCACGAAGAACAAGCCGGCGGCTCAAGGGAGCTAGCCGGCGGGTACTGTGAAAACATGGGGGAACCGGCGGGTTGAAAGGCCAAGCCGGCGTCTGCTATAGTCTTTAAAACTTGAAAAGGTTCTGTTAACGCAAAATCTAAATCACCCGGTGGGTGAAATGTTAGAGCCGACGGCTCTAGGTGTCAACCCGGCGGGTAGTGAGACCCAGCCGGCGGCTCATATGTCCTAGAATAGAAATCCAGCTTTTGTTATTGATTTTAGTTTCAATAGTATAACCTGACAATAGCCATCCTATTACTAAATAATACATGATAAGGGACTTGTAATGGAAATGCTAACTATGTGATCAATTGTGTTAAGTTCCTAGTGTATGCATTAATACAAGTTACTCAATCCTGATTCTGATTTCTAACTTGGGTTGAATTATTGTTCTCAGATCCTCCAAAGACCAAGTAACACCTGGAATCTGAGTTTTGAGAAGACAAAGGTATCGGTGAGTGGATTTAGAACTCACCTTTCGATTTAGTTGTAACCGTTTGGTTGCAACAAGTAAACGTAGATTGATTATTATACTGTTTAGTCTGTGTTATTGATTATGAATCTACGTGATATGTGAATCTAGGTGTATTAGATTATTGAGGTCAACTTGTAGTTGGACTTTTTGGTTATTATGTGAATTACACAGGTTTTGATTCATCTGTTGTGTTTGAAATCTGTGTATGAGTTTAATAACCAATAGTTATCGGTCTATTCTGTAATGGCCATACAGATTGACGTTAAGTGTTCTTGGAGAATCCCCGGGTATTATGATATCTCCAGAGCCACCGATCCTCATTGAAATTGAAACAGAAATGTGTTTACGATTGTTTGCTGTAAACAGATTGTTATGCTAAGTTGAATTGTGTGTGATAAATTCATTCACTTAGCTTCGTGCTAATCCCTCATTTTAACTTCCGCAGATTATGTTTGATATGTGGGTGATCAGGAAGTGGACGCTTTTGCAGGAAAGTTTGGCATTTTTTAAACTCTGATATGGTTTTGTTATAAACCTGGTTTTGTAATACATAATGCCCCGGCTTGTGTAGTTTCTAAGCAGTTTTAAATTGGTGTGTTCTGAACATGTAACTGTTTATGTGCATTATTTTAATGTACAGTATATAAATATGTTTTAAATTAATACGCTTCCGAGTAAAATAATAGAATATTATTGTGAAGAATGAGGGGTTTTATAAGTTGGTATCAGAGCATAGTTTTGGGCTAATTGAGCATTGTAAAGTGTTCAATCCCAATTCTGAAGCATGTTTTGTCAAACATTCCTGGTATGAGATTTAGCATTGGTTATGAATTGTTAGTAGTTAGGTGCTAACGATTAACAATTGTTGAGTTATTGTGATGAAAACAGATATGGCAGATAACGAACAAACGACCGCCAACCCTAACAACGCCTCAAGAACCGATGCTCCTCCTCTGCATATTCAGAGTGAACCACCGGCTCATGATGGTACTTCTGCTCGTGTTGGTGAAGAATCAAATCAGGATGAGTATATGCACGAAATGGAAGATGAATTGATTTCCCTTAGAGAATTCAAAAGACAAACTGAAGCTGCGTCATCTCAGCAACGGTTTCAACAACCTATCTATCCATTTGGTACTATTCCCTCATCCCAGACTAATAAGACATGTTCTTTCAAGACTTTTATGGCCAATAAACCTCCTGAATATTCTGGTAGTCCTAATCCGACTGTTACTTTAAATTGGTTGAGAAACATTGAAAGAAAGTTTGAAGTGACTTGTTGTGAGGAAAAGTTTAAAGTTCCATATGCAGTACAGTGTCTTAAGGATGATGCAATGGTCTGGTGGGATTCTATTACCGGGCATTTGACCCAGCAACAAAAGGAATCTATTCAGTGGTCTGAATTTCATCAAGCGGTTCGTAATCAGTATTGTTCAGATTTTGAAATGGCTCGGATCAGACGGGAGTTTGTAAATCTTCAATTGACTGATAAGATGACAATGGATGAGCTAATAACCCAGTTTACTGAAAAGTTGAGATTTGTTCAGCAGTGGGTTCCTGATGAGAAAACAAAAATTGAACAGTTTGTTGATGCTTTACCTTCTAATTATCGTACCACTGTGAGATTAGCAGGTACTCTATCCCAAACTTTTAACCTCGCTCGTTCAGTTGATAGTGATATGAGAGGTTCAGTTTTTCCAGCTAAGGATAGATCCGATCAGAAATCCCGAAGTGAATCTTCAGGAAAAGGGAAACAGAGATGGCAGGGTAACCGACAGGGCCAGAAAAGTGGTAGTAAAAGCGTTTCTTCTGGTAGTTCCAACTGGTGTAGTACTTGCAGGTCTAAGCATACTGGGCCGTGTACACCTCATACAAATAAATGTGTTAAATGTGGTGAGCTTGGTCATGAGTTTAAGAATTGCAAGTTTCCTAATTATGTGTGCTGGCATTGCAAGAAAGAAGGGCATCGTGTCGGTCATTATCCAGAGGCGGGGAAACAGGGTTCAGTTTCGGTCGGGAGTTCATCATCTTCCGGGCAAAAGCGGAAGAATCCTCCGCCAGCTACTAGTAGGGCGTTTCAGATGACAGTCGATGAGGCTGTTCACACAGATGATGTGATTACTGGTACTTTTCTTGTAAACTCTGTACCAGCACGTGTTTTATTTGATTCTGGAGCAAACTGCTCATTTATATCTGTGTGTTTCTGTGATAAGTTGAAACTGAATCCTACTGTGATAACTAAGCCCTTAGAAGTAGAGATTGTTAGTGGCAAGTTAGTTCCTGTTACCACCTCGGTGACTGGAGCTAATATTGTAATAGATGGTCAGACTTTTCCAATTTCGTTTCTGTTAATGCCGATTCCAAGTTTTGATGTGATCATTGGCATGGATTGGTTGAGTCAGTTTAAAGCAAGTATAGATTGCCACCATAAGCTGATTAGAATCCCAATTTCTGAAGAGTCATATGTTGTGGCTCGAGGAGAAAGGGATGGTGAGTGTATACCTCTGATTTCTATGATGAAAGCTAGGAAGTCGTTGTCTAAAGGCTGTGAATCTTACCTGGCTTATGTGATTAATGTGAAATTAGAAAAGAAATCCATTTCTGATGTTCCGGTTATTTCTGAATATCCGGAAGTGTTTCCCGATGAACTGCCTGGTTTACCACCGGTTAGGGAAGTTGAATATCAAATTGATCTTGTTCCTGGCTCGTCGCCTGTAGCTAAAGCTCCCTATAGATTAGCTCCTTCTGAAATACGTGAAATGATGAATCAGATATAGGAGTTATTGGATAAAGGATTCATTAGACCTAGTTCTTCTCCTTGGGGTGCACCATTTTTGTTTGTGAAAAAGAAAGTTGGGTCTTTTCGAATGTGTATTGATTATAAGGAACTGAATAAACGAACAGTAAAGAATAAATATCCACTGCCTCGCATAGACGATTTATTTGATCAGTTGCAGGGATCTTCATTCTATTCTAAGATTGACTTGAGATCAGGTTATCATCAGGTTCGTGTTCGTGAACAGGATATTCCTAAAACTGCTTTTCGAACCAGGTATGGTCATTTTGAATTCCTGGTTATGCCTTTTGGTTTGACTAATGCTACATCAGTTTTTATGGATTTGATGAACCGTGTTTGTCGGCCTTTTCTCGATAAATTTGTTATTGTGTTTATCGATGATATTCTGGTATATTCTAAATCTGAATCAGAACATGAAATGCATTTGAGAATAGTGTTAGAAACTTTGAAAAGAGAACACTTATATGCCAAATTTTCTAAATGTGACTTCTGAATTCGGGAAGTACAGTTTCTGGGTCATATTATCTGTAATGATGGTGTCAAAGTTGATCCTGCTAAAATTGAAGCTGTTATGAATTGGAATGTTCCAAAGAATCCTTCTGAAATCAAAAATTTTCTTGGGCTAGCTGGATATTATCGAAAATTCATTAAAGACTTTTCAAAGATTGCTGGTCCATTAACTAAATTAACAAGAAAAGATGTTAGGTTTCAGTGGGATGAGTCACAGGAGACAGCTTTTCAGACCTTAAAGCAGTTATTGTGTCAGGCACCTGTGTTAGCTTTACCAGATGGCTCAGATGATTTTATTGTTTATTGTGATGCATCCTATGATGGTTTGGGTGGTGTTCTTATGCAGAGAGACAGAGTTATTGCTTATGCTTCTCGGCAATTGAAACAGCACGAAAGAAATTACCCTACCCATGATTTAGAACTGGCAGCTGTTGTGTTTGCTTTAAAAATCTGGAGACATTATCTCTATGGTACAAGATGTATTATTTGTACAGATCACAAGAGTCTTCAGTACATGTTTTCACAGAAAGAACTGAATATGCGTCAGAGACGGTGGTTAGAACTAATCAAAGATTATGATTGTGAAATTCGTTACCATCCAGGAAAGGCAAACGTGGTTGCTGATGCGTTAAGCCGAAAAGGTACTTCTGACCGTATTTATTATTGGAAAGTAGATGTTTCTTCTGACTTAGTGGATAGAATTAAAGAAGCACAGTTAGAAGCTTTATTAGATCCTAATCTAAAGTCAGAAATCATGTTAAAAAGAAAAGATTTATTAGTTGATGATTCTAGAGGATTGAAGACTTTTCAGTCTCGTGTGTGGATTCCTCTGATTGGTGGTATTCGGGATATAATTTTGACTGAAGCACATAAGTCACGTTTATCTGTTCATCCTGGCAGTACCCGAATGTATAATGACTTGAAACCTTTGTATTGGTGGCCCACGATGAAAACCGATATTGCACAGTTTGTTAGTGCTTGTCATATTTGTGCTCAGGTCAAAGTTGAACACCAGAAACCGTATGGGTCATTAAAACAGTTAGAAATTCCAGAGTGGAAGTGGGAACATATCACTATGGATTTTGTAACTAAACTTCCGCGTACGTCTCGAGGTAATGATATGATTTGGGTCATTGTTGATCGATTGACTAAAAGTGCTCATTTTCTGGCTACCAGTGAAACTGCATATCTTAGTAAGCTTGCACAATTGTATGTGAATGAAATTGTTTCGAGACATGGAATTCCTTTATCGATTGTGTCAGATAGAGATTCTCGGTTTATTTCTCATTTCTGGCAGAGTTTGCAACAAGAATTGGGTACACGTGTAAGTCTTAGTATAGCTTATCATCCTCAGACTGACGATCAGTCAGAACGTACGATTCAGACACTTGAGGATATGTTACGGGCTTGTGTTTTAGAATATGGAGGTTCTTGGGATTCTCATTTACCGTTAGTGGAATTTGCTTATAATAATTCATATCATTCCAGTATCGGTATGCCTCCCTATGAGATGTTATATGGTAGACGTTGCAGAACACCTACTTGTTGGTTAGAAGCCGGTGAGAAACAGTTTGCAGGTCCAGACATTGTTCAGATAACGGCTGAGAAAGTGTCAGTTGCACGAGAAGTTAAAAGCTGCACGAGACAGACAGAAGCAGCGGATCCCCGTAGACGACCAGTGACTTTCTCTGCAGGTGAGTTAGTTTATCTTAAAGTATCGCCGTGGAAAGGTGTTATCAGATTTTGAAAACGAGGTAAATTGGCTCCATGATACATTGGACCGTTCAGAATCAGTCAAGTTGTTAATGATCAGTCGTTAATGCTTGATCTTCCTCCAGAACTTGCTGGTATTCATAACACGTTCAATATCTGTTATTTGAGAAAATGCAACGTTGAAGATCAGTCACAGATTCTCCCTTTGAAAGACTTAAAAGTCGACCAGAACCAGAAATTAGTTGAAGAACCTATTGAAATCATTGATCGAAAAGTTACTAAACTTAGGAAGAAACAAATTCCTTGGGTTTTAGTGAAATGGAGACATAGTTTAGGTTCTAATTTGACTTGGGAGACCGAGGAATCTATGAAATCCAGATATCCTGGATTGTTTGATCGTGATGAGATTTCGGGGACGAAATCTTCTTAAGGGGGGAGATTTGTAACATCCTCCGTACCGGTCTGGTAATTTCTATTATTTTAATCGATTATTTAATTGTTTTAGAAATTACCTGGTATTATCTGTTAAACTGTGATATTAATTGTTTAATTGCGAAACTTAGATAAATAAGTCCTAAGACTTATTGTGTATAGTAAATTATTGTTTGTTTTAATTTACTATAGTCGACGGTACAATAAAAATAAGTTTCTCGCAATTGAAATTTAGGTTCCAGACAATAGGTTAGAAAGGGATTGTTTTAAATGGATACGGGGTCGGTGTAAGTTTGGAGCCGACCTATATACTTTCCCAAAAGGGGAAAGTTTCTTCTTTCTCTTTTGAAACACCAAGAACTCAAAATTCAAGAACTTGAATCATAAACAAAAGTGGTGACTCAAATCTGTGATCTTTGGCTATATCGTCATCATCATCTTCTTGTTATCATCTATTTCATCATCAAAGTGTAAGTAACATCTCTTTTTGGACTTATGAGTTATTAGGTCAAATGATGAATTGATGAATGGATTGATTGTTTGGATTTAATTGATGATTACTTGAGATATATGAGGATCATGAACTGATTTCATATGTTGAATGCTTGAAACCTTAGTTCTTGAGCTATGATTTGAATTAAGTTAGAAACCTAAATGGGTTTGATGAATTTGGCTTGATAATAGCTTGAATTGGTGTTGTGGTATGTTAGTTAGAAGTAATAAGGTGTTTATAAATGTTAAATTCGTGGTTGAATTGAGTTAGTACATGAATTGTATGAGTTTGAGTTTTTTTGGTTCGTGCAGAGTTTTGACCAGCAGCAGCTGCTGCTGCTCACGAAGAACAAGCCGGCGGCTCAAGGGAGCTAGCCGGCGGGTACTGTGAAAACATGGGGGAACCGGCGGGTTGAAAGGCCAAGCCGGCGTCTGCTATAGTCTTTAAAACTTGAAAAGGTTCTGTTAACGCAAAATCTAAATCACCCGGTGGGTGAAATGTTAGAGCCGACGGCTCTAGGTGTCAACCCGGCGGGTAGTGAGACCCAGCCGGCGGCTCCTATGTCCTAGAATAGAAATCCAGCTTTTGTTATTGATTTTAGTTTCAATAGTATAACCTGACAATAGCCATCCTATTACTAAATAATACATGATAAGGGACTTGTAATGGAAATGCTAACTATGTGATCAATTGTGTTAAGTTCCTAGTGTATGCATTAATACAAGTTACTCAATCCTGATTCTGATTTCTAACTTGGGTTGAATTATTGTTCTCAGATCCTCCAAAGACCAAGTAACACCTGGAATCTGAGTTTTGAGAAGACAAAGGTATCGGTGAGTGGATTTAGAACTCACCTTTCGATTTAGTTGTAACCGTTTGGTTGCAACAAGTAAACGTAGATTGATTATTAGACTGTTTAGTCTGTGTTATTGATTATGAATCTACGTGATATGTGAATCTAGGTGTATTAGATTATTGAGGTCAACTTGTTGTTGGACTTTTTGGTTATTATGTGAATTACACAGGTTTTGATTCATCTGTTGTGTTTGAAATCTGTGTATGAGTTTAATAACCAATAGTTATCGGTCTATTCTGTAATGGCAATACAGATTGACGTTAAGTGTTCTTGGAGAATCTCCGGGTATTATGATATCTCCAGAGCCACCGATCCTCATTGAAATTGAAACAGAAATGTGTTTACGATTTTTTGCTGTAAACAGATTGTTATGCTAAGTTGAATTGTGTGCGATAAATTCATTCACTTAGCTTCGTGCTAATCCCTCATTTTAACTTCCGCAGATTATGTTTGATATGTGGGTGATCAGGAAGTGGATGCTTTTGCAGGAAAGTTTGGCATTTTTTAAACTCTGATATGGTTTTGTTATAAACCTGGTTTTGTAATACATAATGCCCCGGCTTGTGTAGTTTCTAAGCAGTTTTAAATTGGTGTGTTCTGAACATGTAACTGTTTATGTGCATTATTTTAATGTACAGTATATAAATATGTTTTAAATTAATACGCTTCCGAGTAAAATAATAGAATATTATTGTGAAGAATGAGGGGTTTTATATGAGGGCTCCACAAGGACCACCGATCCTCTTAGTGATGTAGTGTCAATGTGATATTGCTGATAATTGATATTGTTATAGCTAAGTCAAACTGTTTGTAACAGGTTTATTCACTTAGCTTCTTGCTAATCCCGTTGTTTACTCCTTGCAGGTTTTTGAGATGTTTTAGATTGGGAAAGGAGTGACTGGGAGTTATTTGACCAGGATTACTCTGATTTTGTTAGATACAGTGTTCATGTTTTGTTATATAATGATTATGATAAAACTAATGGTTTGTAAACGTGCAGTTAATACGTATAACTTGTAATATGTTTTGGTTGATGACATAATGTCATCTGTGTTAATATGAATGGGATTTCGCTTCCGAGTTTTTTTTTAAAAAAAAAATGTCATGAAATTTGGTGTGCGTTATTCCCGGCGCCTCACTTAATTTAATCCGTTTTACTCAAAAAAATTGATGGGTCCGGCGCCCCACCCTCTCGCACATGTCACCATCGGCGCCAACCCCCCTCACACATGTCACCATCGGCACCTGTAACACCCACTTTATGGGTCTAGCTGTATTTAAATATTTTGTGACTTTGAAACATTATTTAATGTGTTACAAAATAAATATGTAGAGTTATTTGAAAATAAATGGGAAAAGAGTCAAATAAATTATTGTGGCTAGTGAAATATAGTTTGTTTTAATCTAATTAAGATGACGGAAAAATAAAATAGTTTCTCGCAAATGGTTTTTAGGTTCCAGACAATAGATTTAAAAGGGGATAAAATTAGTACACATATTATTAATTATATGTGTAAAATTGCATCTTTATCGTCACAAAAATTCCAGATATATCGATTGAGAGCCAGAGATTTATCTAAACCCTAAAACTAATCAAAATCATCATCAATCATCAAATATCTTGAAAAATTGAAGCTCCCTTTCTTGTTCTTGCTCTGGCCGGTTTATACAACTCCCTGGAACAATTATTGAGTTTCAAATCGATCTTAGATGTGAAATTGAAGTTATAGAATAGTGATTCAAGCTTTAAAAACGTGATTTGACCATCTCTACATCATCATTAGCATCTTGTAAGTCTCAATTTCATGATTCTATAAACCCTAGAAAATGGGTTTTTGGGTAATTCTATGAATTAGGACGAATTTCATGAAATTAAAGCTTGTATTAGTGATATAGTTGCTAGATGTTGCTTAATCCATGATTATAGGTTAAGCCATAACCTAGAATTGAAGATTTGGTGTATGATCATGTAGGATGCATATGAACATAATTTATAGAGTAAGAATTAAAGTTTGTAATGCTTTTATAGTTGTTAGTTAATGTTTAATTCTTGATTATAAGTGAAACTCTAACCTAGAGAGGATGGAATCGATGTATGATCATGATAAAAGTCTATGACTTAGTTGATAATTGTGAATTGAAGCTTATGGTAATGTTATGGTTGTTAATTAGTGCCTAATTTATGATTATAACATAAGTCCTAATTTAAAATGGAAGAATTTGATTAAGTGTTCATGAGATGTTTTAGAGAATTATGATGATTATGTTAGTTCATTTGAATCTAGTAAATTTGAAATTTGTTGGCATAAATGTTGGAATAATGATGATATATAAATTTGAGACAAGTGACTAACTTGTGTTATTCTGTTGTATTTTCAGATATGGAAAAGACTCGGTGATATTAGACTACTGAGTGGACTGTTGATGGTATTCAGTGAGTGGACTGGTTCTCACAGGATAACTTGGTGATGACATTGTGGTTACACCAATTCTTAGTAGTTTTATGTTTATCGATTTATTGACTGATTAATTGCTAGTGGGTTATTTCATGGTAGGCTGGAATAATATCGTTTGTTGATTGATTGATCGTTGGTGAAATATTCCATGATAGGTTGGAATAATAGAGGTCAGTTGCAATTGGGCCTAGTTGCTATAGGTTAGTCAACATGTGATTGGTGATCATTCGTTGTGAATTAGATTTCATGTTGACTAAAGATAGCAATGGGCTATCGGTAATACCACTATATTGGTCTGCGGTTGGTTATAAGTGTTCTTGGTGCGTCACCCGGGTCTGTGGACGTCACAAGGACCACCGATCCTCTATATGTTGATTGTGTGTTGATAGTTGATTGTTGTATCAGATTGTTATGCGGAGTTAAACTGTTAGAATTAGTCTATTCACTTAGCTTCGTGCTAATCCCCCACATTACTCTTGCAGGTTTAGTCTTTGATGGTGGGTTTGCAAGAAATCAGGGTTTGATGGAATGTTTGATGACTAGCACTCTGATTTTATATAACTATGTTATTGGTTTAACATTTTGTTGTAAGTCAATTTGCACCTAATTTAGTGTTGTAATTATTATGGCCATTTGAATTTAAAGATCATGTAATTTGGATTGCATATTTTAGTTATTTTATATGCCATCTAAAATGTATGTGTTCAACTAGGCATTTCCGGTTTAAAAAAAAAATAAAAATTTGGTCTTGAAATAGAGGGTGTTATAGCACCCACCTCACACATGTCACCATCGGCGCCCCACCCCCCTCACACATGTCACATCGGCGCTCCACCCTCTCACACACGTCACCATCATTAGCGTCGGGCCCATCAATTTTTTTGAGTAAAACGGATTAAATAAAGTGGGGCGCCGGGGGGCGCCATTTTCGGCGCTAGTCAATGGATTATTTTGTGAAAAGTGTTGGTCAAAGGATCATTTTGTTAAAAAGGGTATGGTCAATGGATCAAATCCGTGATTTTTCCACATTAAGTATCATCACCATCAAATACAACAATAACAACATATAACACAATTCTTTATATCATTATCATTGATTATCCTTCTTTTCTTGATTTGTGTGAAGAACTAACTCCATTTTTTAGAGCATCTAGAAACACAAACACGAACAGATCCAAATCGAAATCAAGATGATAAAAATAAAAAACTCCCTCCTCTTTACATGTTTTCTGCAGATCAAAACCCAAACCATCCACACACAAAAACCATCGTACCGGAAAACGTTGTTCTTTCAATGCGCGCTTCCAGATCTGAAGAAAGTTGAATCAGATTTGAAAATATTATATGGTATCTCCGGTGATTACGTTGTTATCTAGTAGGATCTAATTCCTTGCAAGCCTTTCACCTAGAAGCAATCTCAAAATTCATGTTTCCCGTCAAAGCCACTGTTCACGACGGGGACAACAATAAATTCATAAGAACAATAAAATTTTAATTGACTACAAAAAAGAAATAATAATTATTATAAATAAATAAAATTAGTGTAGTAATAGTAAGATTAAGGGTGTGTTTGGCACGGCGCTTATGGGGGCTTTTAGGGGCTTGAGCTTCTATTTTTAATAAACCCCGGCCCACAAGTCTTGTTTGACAGCACAAAAACAATGGGACTTCTTAAAAAAATAAACCCTTAGAAGTCCTTAAACAAAAAGCTTTTTGAAGTGGCTTTTGAATATGTGACACCCCTCAATTTTAGATACAATTAGGTACAGTAAACACGTGCATTTTAGGCTAATTCCCTACTTAAGTGAATTCACATTATTTTATGAGATAAGTCTAGCAAAGCCCAACTAGTTAGTACGCATAGTATTTTTTTTTATTCGTAGTTATTTATAATTACACGCAAAACTATCGGATCAAGTTCCACCAAAACGAATAGGTACGTTGATGATACAAAATTTTAAATAACAAAATTTTAAATAACGTAAAACTATATTTATGGTAGTTATTTACTTGAAAATATTATGCGAACGGTAAAAGCATAACGATTAGAACATTAAACGTTTATACGTTTCAATTAAAACGTAACCAACGGACAAAATAAATAAAATGAAACCGACAACAAACAAGTTAAAAATAATATTCTTGAAACTCAAATTTAAGTATTTAGAATAATACTTCGAAATATATTAACGCGAAATAACATTAACGATCTAATCGATAAAAATACGTTTTAACGAATAACAATCGGGTAAACAAACACAGGTATTTGAACACAACTTGGGGACAACAAAATCTGAATAACCATACTTGTGTGGGGCCTTTTTGGTCGATTTTTCTCACCAAACCGACACCCCCATGTTGTTGTTGGTCAAACACACTAACCCCATACATATCCCATGTTTTCATCATACACATTCACACTTAAAGTCTTCACTCTCCCTCACCTCTTTGCTCTCTCTTTCTCGGCACTCCCTCATCCAGAAAACATCACCATCATCATCATTTTTAATTACCATAATCATCTAGCAAAAAGGAGGTAGAACAAAGACCAAAGTTTCAAGTTTCAACATCATCATCTACATCTTCTTCATTCTCTTCTTAAAAGCTTGTAAGGGTTCTTAATCTTTCATGACTCTTTTATGTTTTTAGCCTTTAAACATGTTATATGTTGATATCTTGAAAGATCATATACAAAAGTATAACCAAAACTAAAGAAAACTACTATGTAATTACTTTTCTGGACTGATTTCTGTCTACACTTTGAATAATTATATAAAATCGTGTGAGTTGAATAAATGGGTGAGACCACTTGCAAAATCTTGGTAATTTCGTTAGGAACAACTTTCTTGTAGAACACTTTAGCTAGAAATACACCAATTTTGCGTTATGGACTGATTTGTAGTGTAAGTTCATGAAAAACGGGTTCCTGGACAGCCTATGATCACGATTTTTTTTTAAATCTTGTGGATGTCTAATAATCATGAAAAAATTACTGGAAGTAGGTGATATATGTGGGAACATCGTGTAAAAATTTCGGATTCATTCGATAAGTTTTGACCCCCGAAACCGAGCTCGAAAGTTAACCGAAAAATCTGGAAACTGAAAACGGGGACTGATTTGGGACATTTTAAATAACGACACTTTCGAGTCAACTATAAAACGCAACGACAATTTTCCCGAGTTCCACAAACATATTTAAGGTGTTCCTAAAAGTTTCGGGTCAAACCGAACACGTTTGACCAAAGTCAACAAAACCAACACACAAAACACTAAACGTTCGATTTAATAAAAACGTTATAGTTTTGGTCAAGGACGGGCTCTATAAATACCCTATGGTCAAACTCGAACTAAAATAATGAGAATATGTGAAAGCGAAAATTCTATATATACGCGAATAATGAAACGAAACCAATAATAATAACACTCTGTATTATTATTACAACATTATCACCAACGAAACGTACAAACTATTAAACGAACAACGATCTTTCAACGAGTGAATGAATAACATGTTTTGGCATTGTGCCAACTATTTACATACTTATCTCGTACGTTTAGGGCGTTAGAGACTTACCTTGGGCTTAGGCTTTGCTAGCTCTCACATACCGAGCTCGCAAGGTGAGTTCACAAACCCCTTTTCACTGTTTTAATGTTTTAAAACTCGGGGTGGAAAACATAGAAATCGTATGTATAATTGCATGCGACAACTGATTTAAATACTAGATATATTTACTTAAACTATTGATGATACGATTGCACTTTGTTTTTACTTGAACTAATGGAACATTTTTGAACTAAAACTATTGAACTATTTTTGGAACAAAGGGTACGAATTGAAATTTGATCTAGTAGCTATTTGAAACTTGATATATGGTTTATATTTGGGGAACTATAGAACTATTTGGGAACTACTCGAACTATGTGGAACTACGTTACTATATGAACTATGTGGAATTACTTGAACTGTGTGAACTATTGAACTGTGCGAACTATTGAACTGTGTAAATTATTTGAACTATAGGAACTAAGTGAACTTGAATGAACTATGTGAACTTTTTGAACTATAGGAACTAAGTGAACTATCGAACTATGTGAACTATGTGAACAGGTTAGAACCATAAGAACTATTGGAACTAAGTGAACTCGACTGAACTATGTGGACATGTTAGAACAATAAGAACTATTTGGAACTATGAGAACTATTGAACGACCCTTCTTCTCTTGGGCATAGGAACTATTGAACGACCCTTCGTCTTGGGCATAGGAACTAATGGGAACTGTTGGACCCTACGTCTTGGGTATAAGAACTGTTTGGATCTAGTATCCCTACGTCTTGGGATATAATTTTTAGAACCCTACTACTTGGGTTTAGGATATTATAATCCTACAACTACGTATAAACAATATTTTGAACTATGACACGAACTTTCTAAACTATTAAGGCAATAACTATTTGAGAACGTTTTTGACTGAACAACTACTCTTGTAAACATAAAACCTGTGAATTCACTCAACCATGTTGTTGACTTTTACTATGTTTTTCAGGGAATTAGTTGCGCACGTAAGTCGCCTGCACTTTTGGAAACTAGGCGACCCATGAAGCTATTAGGATGCCACCTATTGGGACCAATGGATTTCATTTGTATAACTAAACTGTTTTGGTCATATCTATGAAATCTACTTTTGTATAAACTCAACTACTTTGACATTTGTACGATTTGATAAATCGTACTATTTTGTAAACAATTAACTATGGCATCTTAATATATATATATGTTCTGTTGTAATCATATGCTCTGATATGTTTATGTGTCCTACAATGACGTCAGCACCCCCTGCTTAAACAAATGCTTCCGCTAAACACAATTAACGATTTGGGGGTGTGTTACATATTGGTATCAGAGCCATTGGTTATAGCGAACTAGATTTTTTAGGTGACTTAGAGACCTTAGAGACCTAGACTATAGCCGTGGCTAGGACACTTATGCATGCACGTTTAATTGCATACGTATAACTCAAAACTCAATAACTATTGTTGTGTCACATCCGCATACGTGAACCAACTGACCGAAAACCTCGTTCTTTTGGCTCTATTCATTTTATAGTATGGTTGACTTCGATTTGAACTCCTTGAACCATACTACATTCTATTCATTGATTCGTGTGAACCTAATCGTATCAGAACGGTTGATGAAAAGAAATATGTATTTAGCATCATATAATGACGCCTGGCCAACGTGATTATATTATACCAAGTACATATGGGCGTTTCATGATCGTAAGATGTGTTATGGGGATGTCATAAACTCTTCTTATTACTCAATAACTGAAAAATGTGAAACTTTATTCTTCACATTCACTTCATCGGCATTGACTTCTGCATTTGCTTCTTCGCAGAACGTCATCATGCCGCCAAAACAACGAAAGACAAGGAACAGTCAACGAGCAACTACACCACCTATCGTCGAAACTACTGAGCAGATCGTCGCCCGACAGGTAGCTGAAGCTATTGCCCAGTATAAGGCAAGTCGTAATCGAGATAATGGGGTGAACAACAGCGGGACAGTCCCTGTTAACGATGAGGCACCGGTGAGTACCCCACAAGGGTGTTCATACAAAACCTTCCTTTCCTGCAAACCAAGTACTTTCAAAGGAACAGAAGGGGCTATCGGCATTGTCCACTGGATAGAGAAGATGGAATCGGTGCTCGACATTAGCGACTGTGCACCTAACCGCATGGTGAAGTACGCCACATGTACCTTAGCTGACAAGGCACTGACTTGGTGGAATGCTCAACTCCAAACTCTTGGACGTGCGACTGCCTACTCCATGTCTTGGGAGGATCTGAAAAGAATGATACTAGAAGAGTTCTGTCCCCGCAGTGAGCTCCAAAAGATTGAAACGGAGCTATGGGACATCAAAATGGTGGGTGCCGACATCACTGGTTACACCACGAGGTTCCAAGAGCTCGCACGACTTGTGCCGCACATGGTGACTCCGGAGAGCAAACGCATCGAGCGTTACACCTGGGGATTGGCCCCACAGATTCGAAGTTTGGTAATGTCCTCCAAAACAACTACCTTCAGGAGCGCAGTAGACCTGGCGCATAGCTTGACCGATGATGCGGTCCGAATGGGAACGTTAACTGAAACAGCCGTGGTGGGAAAGAATGACCCGAACATTTCTGATGCTGTTAACCCTGGTCATGACAAGCGGAAATGGAACAATGAAAGAAATGACCCACAAGGTCAACAAAACAAGAGACATGCTGGAAACCCTTAGGCATACGCTATAATCACCAATACTGAACCAAAACGCTATCAAGGTAACAGACCCAAGTGTGGGAGGTGCAGAAGACACCATGAGGGGGATTGTATCGCATGTGGTAACTGCCAACAATGGGGGCACCGAGCCCAGGCGTGTAGAAACAACCCCACAACTAATGAGCGAGGAAACAGTGGGTGTTTCGAGTGTGGAGACCCGGGGCACTACCGAAATTGGTGCCCGATGCTCAATAATCCCAACAACAATCAGAATAACAACCATGGTAATAACAACAACCGCATCGCCAATATTCCACCAGCTCGTGGACGCGCATTCGTCCTTCGTGCACCAGATGCACCAGAGAATCCAAATGTCAACATTGGTACGTTTAAGCGAACTATTCTACACTTTAACGTTACATTGTTCGAACATCTTGAACTAGCACTTTGTGAACTTAGAACCCTTTTCGAACCTATACTCCTTGAACTGTACGACAAGTATGCCAGGACTATTAGAACTCGTGCGAAGAACCAAGGTACTACCGTAGCGACAACGCGATTTATCAAAAACACGTGAGTTAGATGCTTCGATATGATTCTAAATCTCGGGACGAGATTTTTCTAACGGGGGGGGAATGTGACACCCCTCAATTTTAGATACAATTAGGTACAGTAAACACGTGCATTTTAGGCTAATTCCCTACTTAAGTGAATTCACATTATTTTATGAGATAAGTCTAGCAAAGCCCAACTAGTTAGTACGCATAGTATTTTTTTTTTATTCGTAGTTATTTATAATTACACGCAAAACTATCGGATCAAGTTCGACCAAAACGAATACGTACGTTGATGATACAAAATTTTAAATAACAAAATTTTAAATAACGTAAAACTATATTTATGGTAGTTATTTACTTGAAAATATTATGCGAACGGTAAAAGCATAACGATTAGAACATTAAACGTTTATACGTTTCAATTAAAACGTAACCAACGGACAAAATAAATAAAATGAAACCGACAACAAACAAGTTAAAAATAATATTCTTGAAACTCAAATTTAAGTATTTAGAATAATACTTCGAAATATATTAACGCGAAATAACATTAACGATCTAATCGATAAAAATACGTTTTAACGAATAACAATCGGGTAAACAAACACAGGTATTTGAACACAACTTGGGGACAACAAAATCTGAATAACCATACTTGTGTGGGGCCTTTTTGGTCGATTTTTCTCACCAAACCGACACCCCCATGTTGTTGTTGGTCAAACACACTAACCCCATACATATCCCATGTTTTCATCATACACATTCACACTTAAAGTCTTCACTCTCCCTCACCTCTTTGCTCTCTCTTTCTCGGCACTCCCTCATCCAGAAAACATCACCATCATCATCATTTTTAATTACCATAATCATCTAGCAAAAAGGAGGTAGAACAAAGACCAAAGTTTCAAGTTTCAACATCATCATCTACATCTTCTTCATTCTCTTCTTAAAAGCTTGTAAGGGTTCTTAATCTTTCATGACTCTTTTATGTTTTTAGCCTTTAAACATGTTATATGTTGATATCTTGAAAGATCATATACAAAAGTATAACCAAAACTAAAGAAAACTACTATGTAATTACTTTTCTGGACTGATTTCTGTCTACACTTTGAATAATTATATAAAATCGTGTGAGTTGAATAAATGGGTGAGACCACTTGTAGAATCTTGATAATTTCGTTAGGAACAACTTTCTTGTAGAACACTTTAGCTAGAAATACACCAATTTTGCGTTATGGACTGATTTGTAGTGTAAGTTCATGAAAAACGGGTTCCTGGACAGCCTATGATCACGATTTTTTTTTAAATCTTGTGGATGTCTAATAATCATGAAAAAATTACTGGAAGTAAGTGATATATGTGGGAACATCGTGTAAAAATTTCGGATTCATTCGATAAGTTTTGACCCCCGAAACCGAGCTCGAAAGTTAACCGAAAAATCTGGAAACTGAAAACGGGGACTGATTTGGGACATTTTAAATAACGACACTTTCGAGTCAACTATAAAACGCAACGACAATTTTCCCGAGTTCCACAAACATATTTAAGGTGTTCCTAAAAGTTTCGGGTCAAACCGAACACGTTTGACCAAAGTCAACAAAACCAACACACAAAACACTAAACGTTCGATTTAATAAAAACGTTATAGTTTTGGTCAAGGACGGGCTCTATAAATACCCTATGGTCAAACTCGAACTAAAATAATGAGAATATGTGAAAGCGAAAATTCTATATATACGCGAATAATGAAACGAAACCAATAATAATAACACTCTGTATTATTATTACAACATTATCACCAACGAAACGTACAAACTATTAAACGAACAACGATCTTTCAACGAGTGAATGAATAACATGTTTTGGCATTGTGCCAACTATTTACATACTTATCTCGTACGTTTAGGGCGTTAGAGACTTACCTTGGGCTTAGGCTTTGCTAGCTCTCACATACCGAGCTCGCGAGGTGAGTTCACAAACCCCTTTTCACTGTTTTAATGTTTTAAAACTCGGGGTGGAAAACATAGAAATCGTATGTATAATTGCATGCGACAACTGATTTAAATACTAGATATATTTACTTAAACTATTAATGATACGATTGCACTTTGTTTTTACTTGAACTAATGGAACATTTTTGAACTAAAACTATTGAACTATTTTTGGAACAAAGGGTACGAATTGAAATTTGATCTAGTAGCTATTTGAAACTTGATATATGGTTTATATTTGGGGAACTATAGAACTATTTGGGAACTACTCGAACTATGTGGAACTACGTTACTATATGAACTATGTGGAATTACTTGAACTGTGTGAACTATTGAACTGTGCGAACTATTGAACTGTGTAAATTATTTGAACTATAGGAACTAAGTGAACTTGAATGAACTATGTGAACTTTTTGAACTATAGGAACTAAGTGAACTATCGAACTATGTGAACTATGTGAACAGGTTAGAACCATAAGAACTATTGGAACTAAGTGAACTCGACTGAACTATGTGGACATGTTAGAACAATAAGAACTATTTGGAACTATGAGAACTATTGAACGACCCTTCTTCTCTTGGGCATAGGAACTATTGAACGACCCTTCGTCTTGGGCATAGGAACTAATGGGAACTGTTGGACCCTACGTCTTGGGTATAAGAACTGTTTGGATCTAGTATCCCTACGTCTTGGGATATAATTTTTAGAACCCTACTACTTGGGTTTAGGATATTATAATCCTACAACTACGTATAAACAATATTTTGAACTATGACACGAACTTTCTAAACTATTAAGGCAATAACTATTTGAGAACGTTTTTGACTGAACAACTACTCTTGTAAACATAAAACCTGTGAATTCACTCAACCATGTTGTTGACTTTTACTATGTTTTTCAGGGAATTAGTTGCGCACGTAAGTCGCCTGCACTTTTGGAAACTAGGCGACCCATGAAGCTATTAGGATGCCACCTATTGGGACCAATGGATTTCATTTGTATAACTAAACTGTTTTGGTCATATCTATGAAATCTACTTTTGTATAAACTCAACTACTTTGACATTTGTACGATTTGATAAATCGTACTATTTTGTAAACAATTAACTATGGCATCTTAATATATATATATGTTCTGTTGTAATCATATGCTCTGATATGTTTATGTGTCCTACAATGACGTCAGCACCCCCTGCTTAAACAAATGCTTCCGCTAAACACAATTAACGATTTGGGGGTGTGTTACATATTGGTATCAGAGCCATTGGTTATAGCGAACTAGATTTTTTAGGTGACTTAGAGACCTTAGAGACCTAGACTATAGCCGTGGCTAGGACACTTATGCATGCACGTTTAATTGCATACGTATAACTCAAAACTCAATAACTATTGTTGTGTCACATCCGCATACGTGAACCAACTGACCGAAAACCTCGTTCTTTTGGCTCTATTCATTTTATAGTATGGTTGACTTCGATTTGAACTCCTTGAACCATACTACATTATATTCATTGATTCGTGTGAACCTAATCGTATCAGAACGGTTGATGAAAAGAAATATGTATTTAGCATCATATAATGACGCCTGGCCAACGTGATTATATTATACCAAGTACATATGGGCGTTTCATGATCGTAAGATGTGTTATAGGGATGTCATAAACTCTTCTTATTACTCAATAACTGAAAAATGTGAAACTTTATTCTTCACATTCACTTCATCGGCATTGACTTCTGCATTTGCTTCTTCGCAGAACGTCATCATGCCGCCAAAACAACGAAAGACAAGGAACAGTCAACGAGAAACTACACCACCTATCGTCGAAACTACTGAGCAGATCGTCGCCCGACAGGTAGCTGAAGCTATTGCCCAGTATAAGGCAAGTCGTAATCGCGATAATGGGGTGAACAACAGCGGGACAGTCCCTGTTAACGATGAGGCACCGGTGAGTACCCCACAAGGGTGTTCATACAAAACCTTCCTTTCCTGCAAACCAAGTACTTTCAAAGGAACAGAAGGGGCTATCGGCATTGTCCACTGGATAGAGAAGATGGAATCGGTGCTCGACATTAGCGACTGTGCACCTAACCGCATGGTGAAGTACGCCACATGTACCTTAGCTGACAAGGCACTGACTTGGTGGAATGCTCAACTCCAAACTCTTGGACGTGCGACTGCCTACTCCATGTCTTGGGAGGATCTGAAAAGAATGATACTAGAAGAGTTCTGTCCCCGCAGTGAGCTCCAAAAGATTGAAACGGAGCTATGGGACATCAAAATGGTGGGTGCCGACATCACTGGTTACACCACGAGGTTCCAAGAGCTCGCACGACTTGTGCCGCACATGGTGACTCCGGAGAGCAAACGCATCGAGCGTTACACCTGGGGATTGGCCCCACAGATTCGAAGTTTGGTAATGTCCTCCAAACCAACTACCTTCAGGAGCGCAGTAGACCTGGCGCATAGCTTGACCGATGATGCGGTCCGAATGGGAACGTTAACTGAAACAGCCGTGGTGGGAAAGAATGACCCGAACATTTCTGATGCTGTTAACCCTGGTCATGACAAGCGGAAATGGAACAATGAAAGAAATGACCCACAAGGTCAACAAAACAAGAGACATGCTGGAAACCCTCAGGCATACGCTATAATCACCAATACTGAACCAAAACGCTATCAAGGTAACAGACCCAAGTGTGGGAGGTGCAGAAGACACCATGAGGGGGATTGTATCGCATGTGGTAACTGCCAACAATGGGGGCACCGAGCCCAGGCGTGTAGAAACAACCCCACAACTAATGAGCGAGGAAACAGTGGGTGTTTCGAGTGTGGAGACCCGGGGCACTACCGAAATTGGTGCCCGATGCTCAATAATCCCAACAACAATCAGAATAACAACCATGGTAATAACAACAACCGCATCGCCAATATTCCACCAGCTCGTGGACGCGCATTCGTCCTTCGTGCACCAGATGCACCAGAGAATCCAAATGTCAACATTGGTACGTTTAAGCGAACTATTCTACACTTTAACGTTACATTGTTCGAACATCTTGAACTAGCACTTTGTGAACTTAGAACCCTTTTCGAACCTATACTCCTTGAACTGTACGACAAGTATGCCAGGACTATTAGAACTCGTGCGAAGAACCAAGGTACTACCGTAGCGACAACGCGATTTATCAAAAACACGTGAGTTAGATGCTTCGATATGATTCTAAATCTCGGGACGAGATTTTTCTAACGGGGGGAGAATGTGACACCCCTCAATTTTAGATACAATTAGGTACAGTAAACACGTGCATTTTAGGCTAATTCCCTACTTAAGTGAATTCACATTATTTTATGAGATAAGTCTAGCAAAGCCCAACTAGTTAGTACGCATAGTATTTTTTTTTATTCGTAGTTATTTATAATTACACGCAAAACTATCGGATCAAGTTCGACCAAAACGAATACGTACGTTGATGATACAAAATTTTAAATAACAAAATTTTAAATAACGTAAAACTATATTTATGGTAGTTATTTACTTGAAAATATTATGCGAACGGTAAAAGCATAACGATTAGAACATTAAACGTTTATACGTTTCAATTAAAACGTAACCAACGGACAAAATAAATAAAATGAAACCGACAACAAACAAGTTAAAAATAATATTCTTGAAACTCAAATTTAAGTATTTAGAATAATACTTCGAAATATATTAACGCGAAATAACATTAACGATCTAATCGATAAAAATACGTTTTAACGAATAACAATCGGGTAAACAAACACAGGTATTTGAACACAACTTGGGGACAACAAAATCTGAATAACCATACTTGTGTGGGGCCTTTTTGGTCGATTTTTCTCACCAAACCGACACCCCCATGTTGTTGTTGGTCAAACACACTAACCCCATACATATCCCATGTTTTCATCATACACATTCACACTTAAAGTCTTCACTCTCCCTCACCTCTTTGCTCTCTCTTTCTCGGCACTCCCTCATCCAGAAAACATCACCATCATCATCATTTTTAATTACCATAATCATCTAGCAAAAAGGAGGTAGAACAAAGACCAAAGTTTCAAGTTTCAACATCATCATCTACATCTTCTTCATTCTCTTCTTAAAAGCTTGTAAGGGTTCTTAATTTTTCATGACTCTTTTATGTTTTTAGCCTTTAAACATGTTATATGTTGATATCTTGAAAGATCATATACAAAAGTATAACCAAAACTAAAGAAAACTACTATGTAATTACTTTTCTGGACTGATTTCTGTCTACACTTTGAATAATTATATAAAATCGTGTGAGTTGAATAAATGGGTGAGACCACTTGTAAAATCTTGGTAATTTCGTTAGGAACAACTTTCTTGTAGAACACTTTAGCTAGAAATACACCAATTTTGCGTTATGGACTGATTTGTAGTGTAAGTTCATGAAAAATGGGTTCCTGGACAGCCTATGATCACGATTTTTTTTTAAATCTTGTGGATGTCTAATAATCATGAAAAAATTACTGGAAGTAGGTGATATATGTGGGAACATCGTGTAAAAATTTCGGATTCATTCGATAAGTTTTGACCCCCGAAACCGAGCTCGAAAGTTAACCGAAAAATCTGGAAACTGAAAACGGGGACTGATTTGGGACATTTTAAATAACGACACTTTCGAGTCAACTATAAAACGCAACGACAATTTTCCCGAGTTTCACAAACATATTTAAGGTGTTCCTAAAAGTTTCGGGTCAAACCGAACACGTTTGACCAAAGTCAACAAAACCAACACACAAAACACTAAACGTTCGATTTAATAAAAACGTTATAGTTTTGGTCAAGGACGGGCTCTATAAATACCCTATGGTCAAACTCGAACTAAAATAATGAGAATATGTGAAAGCGAAAATTCTATATATACGCGAATAATGAAACGAAACCAATAATAATAACACTCTGTATTATTATTACAACATTATCACCAACGAAACGTACAAACTATTAAACGAACAACGATCTTTCAACGAGTGAATGAATAACATGTTTTGGCATTGTGCCAACTATTTACATACTTATCTCATACGTTTAGGGCGTTAGAGACTTACCTTGGGCTTAGGCTTTGCTAGCTCTCACATACCGAGCTCGCGAGGTGAGTTCACAAACCCCTTTTCACTGTTTTAATGTTTTAAAACTCGGGGTGGAAAACATAGAAATCGTATGTATAATTGCATGCGACAACTGATTTAAATACTAGATATATTTACTTAAACTATTGATGATACGATTGCACTTTGTTTTTACTTGAACTAATGGAACATTTTTGAACTAAAACTATTGAACTATTTTTGGAACAAAGGGTACGAATTGAAATTTGATCTAGCAGCTATTTGAAACTTGATATATGGTTTATATTTGGGGAACTATAGAACTATTTGGGAACTACTCGAACTATGTGGAACTACGTTACTATATGAACTATGTGGAATTACTTGAACTGTGTGAACTATTGAACTGTGCGAACTATTGAACTGTGTAAATTATTTGAACTATAGGAACTAAGTGAACTTGAATGAACTATGTGAACTTTTTGAACTATAGGAACTAAGTGAACTATCGAACTATGTGAACTATGTGAACAGGTTAGAACCATAAGAACTATTGGAACTAAGTGAACTCGACTGAACTATGTGGACATGTTAGAACAATAAGAACTATTTGGAACTATGAGAACTATTGAACGACCCTTCTTCTCTTGGGCATAGGAACTATTGAACGACCCTTCGTCTTGGGCATAGGAACTAATGGGAACTGTTGGACCCTACGTCTTGGGTATAAGAACTGTTTGGATCTAGTATCCCTACGTCTTGGGATATAATTTTTAGAACCCTACTACTTGGGTTTAGGATATTATAATCCTACAACTACGTATAAACAATATTTTGAACTATGACACGAACTTTCTAAACTATTAAGGCAATAACTATTTGAGAACGTTTTTGACTGAACAACTACTCTTGTAAACATAAAACCTGTGAATTCACTCAACCATGTTGTTGACTTTTACTATGTTTTTCAGGGAATTAGTTGCGCACGTAAGTCGCCTGCACTTTTGGAAACTAGGCGACCCATGAAGCTATTAGGATGCCACCTATTGGGACCAATGGATTTCATTTGTATAACTAAACTGTTTTGGTCATATCTATGAAATCTACTTTTGTATAAACTCAACTACTTTGACATTTGTACGATTTGATAAATTGTACTATTTTGTAAACAATTAACTATGGCATCTTAATATATATATATATATATATATATATATATATATATGTTCTGTTGTAATCATATGCTCTGATATGTTTATGTGTCCTACAATGACGTCAGCACCCCCTGCTTAAACAAATACTTCCGCTAAACACAATTAACGATTTGGGGGTGTGTTACAGATTGGTATAAGAGCCATTGGTTATAGCGAACTAGATTTTTTAGGTGACTTAGAGACCTAGACTATAGCCGTGGCTAGGACACTTATGCATGCACGTTTAATTGCATACGTATAACTCGAAACTCAATAACTATTGCTGTGTCACATCCGCATACGTGAACCAACTGACCGAAAACCTCGTTCTTTTGGCTCTATTCATTTTATAGTATGGTTGACTTCGATTTGAACTCCTTGAACCATACTACATTCTATTCATTGATTCGTGTGAACCTAATCGTATCAGAACGGTTGATGAAAAGAAATATGTATTTAGCATCATATAATAACGCCTGGCCAACGTGATTATATTATACCAAGTACATATGGGCGTTTCATGATCGTAAGATGTGTTATGGGGATGTCATAAACTCTTCTTATTACTCAATAACTGAAAAATGTGAAACTTTATTCTTCACATTCACTTCATCGGCATTGACTTCTGCATTTGCTTCTTCGCAGAACGTCATCATGCCGCCAAAACAACGAAAGACAAGGAACGGTCAACGAGCAACTACACCACCTATCGTCGAAACTACTGAGCAGATCGTCGCCCGACAGGTAGCTGAAGCTATTGCCCAGTATAAGGCAAGTCGTAATCGCGATAATGGGGTGAACAACAGCGGGACAGTCCCTGTTAACGATGAGGCACCGGTGAGTACCCCACAAGGGTGTTCATACAAAACCTTCCTTTCCTGCAAACCAAGTACTTTCAAAGGAACAGAAGGGGCTATCGGCATTGTCCACTGGATAGAGAAGATGGAATCGGTGCTCGACATTAGCGACTGTGCACCTAACCGCATGGTGAAGTACGCCACATGTACCTTAGCTGACAAGGCACTGACTTGGTGGAATGCTCAACTCCAAACTCTTGGACGTGCGACTGCCTACTCCATGTCTTGGGAGGATCTGAAAAGAATGATACTAGAAGAGTTCTGTCCCCGCAGTGAGCTCCAAAAGATTGAAACGGAGCTATGGGACATCAAAATGGTGGGTGCCGACATCACTGGTTACACCACGAGGTTCCAAGAGCTCGCACGACTTGTGCCGCACATGGTGACTCCGGAGAGCAAACGCATCGAGCGTTACACCTGGGGATTGGCCCCACAGATTCGAAGTTTGGTAATGTCCTCCAAACCAACTACCTTCAGGAGCGCAGTAGACCTGGCGCATAGCTTGACCGATGATGCGGTCCGAATGGGAACGTTAACTGAAACAGCCGTGGTGGGAAAGAATGACCCGAACATTTCTGATGCTGTTAACCCTGGTCATGACAAGCGGAAATGGAACAATGAAAGAAATGACCCACAAGGTCAACAAAACAAGAGACATGCTGGAAACCCTCAGGCATACGCTATAATCACCAATACTGAACCAAAACGCTATCAAGGTAACAGACCCAAGTGTGGGAGGTGCAGAAGACACCATGAGGGGGATTGTATCGCATGTGGTAACTGCCAACAATGGGGGCACCGAGCCCAGGCGTGTAGAAACAACCCCACAACTAATGAGCGAGGAAACAGTGGGTGTTTCGAGTGTGGAGACCCGGGGCACTACCGAAATTGGTGCCCGATGCTCAATAATCCCAACAACAATCAGAATAACAACCATGGTAATAACAACAACCGCATCGCCAATATTCCACCAGCTCGTGGACGCGCATTCGTCCTTCGTGCACCAGATGCACCAGAGAATCCAAATGTCAACATTGGTACGTTTAAGCGAACTATTCTACACTTTAACGTTACATTGTTCGAACATCTTGAACTAGCACTTTGTGAACTTAGAACCCTTTTCGAACCTATACTCCTTGAACTGTACGACAAGTATGCCAGGACTATTAGAACTCGTGCGAAGAACCAAGGTACTACCGTAGCGACAACGCGATTTATCAAAAACACGTGAGTTAGATGCTTCGATATGATTCTAAATCTCGGGACGAGATTTTTCTAACGGGGGGAGAATGTGACACCCCTCAATTTTAGATACAATTAGGTACAGTAAACACGTGCATTTTAGGCTAATTCCCTACTTAAGTGAATTCACATTATTTTATGAGATAAGTCTAGCAAAGCCCAACTAGTTAGTACGCATAGTATTTTTTTTTATTCGTAGTTATTTATAATTACACGCAAAACTATCGGATCAAGTTCGACCAAAACGAATACGTACGTTGATGATACAAAATTTTAAATAACAAAATTTTAAATAACGTAAAACTATATTTATGGTAGTTATTTACTTGAAAATATTATGCGAACGGTAAAAGCATAACGATTAGAACATTAAACGTTTATACGTTTCAATTAAAACGTAGCCAACGGACAAAATAAATAAAATGAAACCGACAACAAACAAGTTAAAAATAATATTCTTGAAACTCAAATTTAAGTATTTAGAATAATACTTCGAAATATATTAACGCGAAATAACATTAACGATCTAATCGATAAAAATACGTTTTAACGAATAACAATCGGGTAAACAAACACAGGTATTTGAACACAACTTGGGGACAACAAAATCTGAATAACCATACTTGTGTGGGGCCTTTTTGGTCGATTTTTCTCACCAAACCGACACCCCCATGTTGTTGTTGGTCAAACACACTAACCCCATACATATCCCATGTTTTCATCATACACATTCACACTTAAAGTCTTCACTCTCCCTCACCTCTTTGCTCTCTCTTTCTCGGCACTCCCTCATCCAGAAAACATCACCATCATCATCATTTTTAATTACCATAATCATCTAGCAAAAAGGAGGTAGAACAAAGACCAAAGTTTCAAGTTTCAACATCATCATCTACATCTTCTTCATTCTCTTCTTAAAAGCTTGTAAGGGTTCTTAATCTTTCATGACTCTTTTATGTTTTTAGCCTTTAAACATGTTATATGTTGATATCTTGAAAGATCATATACAAAAGTATAACCAAAACTAAAGAAAACTACTATGTAATTACTTTTCTGGACTGATTTCTGTCTACACTTTGAATAATTATATAAAATCGTGTGAGTTGAATAAATGGGTGAGACCACTTGTAAAATCTTGATAATTTCGTTAGGAACAAGTTTCTTGTAGAACACTTTAGCTAGAAATACACCAATTTTGCGTTATGGACTGATTTGTAGTGTAAGTTCATGAAAAACGGGTTCCTGGACAGCCTATGATCACGATTTGGGACATTTTAAATAACGACACTTTCGAGTCAACTATAAAACGCAACGACAATTTTCCCGAGTTCCACAAACATATTTAAGGTGTTCCTAAAAGTTTCGGGTCAAACCGAACACGTTTGACCAAAGTCAACAAAACCAACACACAAAACACTAAACGTTCGATTTAATAAAAAAGTTATAGTTTTGGTCAAGGACGGGCTCTATAAATACCCTATGGTCAAACTCGAACTAAAATAATGAGAATATGTGAAAGCGAAAAGTCTATATATACGCGAATAATGAAACGAAACCAATAATAATAACACTCTGTATTATTATTACAACATTATCACCAACGAAACGTACAAACTATTAAACGAACAACGATCTTTCAACGAGTGAATGAATAACATGTTTTGGCATTGTGCCAACTATTTACATACTTATCTCGTACGTTTAGGGCGTTAGAGACTTACCTTGGGCTTAGGCTTTGTTAGCTCTCACATACCGAGCTCGCGAGGTGAGTTCACAAACCCCTTTTCACTGTTTTAATGTTTTAAAACTCGGGGTGGAAAACATAGAAATCGTATGTATAATTGCATGCGACAACTGATTTAAATACTAGATATATTTACTTAAACTATTGATGATACGATTGCACTTTGTTTTTACTTGAACTAATGGAACATTTTTGAACTAAAACTATTGAACTAATTTTGGAACAAAGGGTACGAATTGAAATTTGATCTAGTAGCTATTTGAAACTTGATATATGGTTTATATTTGGGGAACTATAGAACTATTTGGGAACTACTCGAACTATGTGGAACTACGTTACTATATGAACTATGTGGAATTACTTGAACTGTGTGAACTATTGAACTGTGCGAACTATTGAACTGTGTAAATTATTTGAACTATAGGAACTAAGTGAACTTGAATGAACTATGTGAACTTTTTGAACTATAGGAACTAAGTGAACTATCGAACTATGTGAACTATGTGAACAGGTTAGAACCATAAGAACTATTGGAACTAAGTGAACTCAACTGAACTATGTGGACATGTTAGAACAATAAGAACTATTTGGAACTATGAGAACTATTGAACGACCCTTCTTCTCTTGGGCATAGGAACTATTGAACGACCCTTCGTCTTGGGCATAGGAACTAATGGGAACTGTTGGACCCTACGTCTTGGGTATAAGAACTGTTTGGATCTAGTATCCCTACGTCTTGGGATATAATTTTTAGAACCCTACTACTTGGGTTTAGGATATTATAATCCTACAACTACGTATAAACAATATTTTGAACTATGACACGAACTTTCTAAACTATTAAGGCAATAACTATTTGAGAACGTTTTTGACTGAACAACTACTCTTGTAAACATAAAACCTGTGAATTCACTCAACCATGTTGTTGACTTTTACTATGTTTTTCAGGGAATTAGTTGCGCACGTAAGTCGCCTGCACTTTTGGAAACTAGGCGACCCATGAAGCTATTAGGATGCCACCTATTGGGACCAATGGATTTCATTTGTATAACTAAACTGTTTTGGTCATATCTATGAAATCTACTTTTGTATAAACTCAACTACTTTGACATTTGTACGATTTGATAAATCGTACTATTTTGTAAACAATTAACTATGGCATCTTAATATATATATATATATATATATATATATATATATATATATATATATATATGTTCTGTTGTAATCATATGCTCTGATATGTTTATGTGTCCTACAATGACGTCAGCACCCCCTGCTTAAACAAATGCTTCCGCTAAACACAATTAACGATTTGGGGGTGTGTTACAGATTGGTATAAGAGCCATTGGTTATAGCGAACTAGATTTTTTAGGTGACTTAGAGACCTAGACTATAGCCGTGGCTAGGACACTTATGCATGCACGTTTAATTGCATACGTATAACTCGAAACTCAATAACTATTGTTGTGTCACATCCGCATACGTGAACCAACTGACCGAAAACCTCGTTCTTTTGGCTCTATTCATTTTATAGTATGGTTGACTTCGATTTGAACTCCTTGAACCATACTACATTCTATTCATTGATTCGTGTGAACCTAATCGTATCAGAACGGTTGATGAAAAGAAATATGTATTTAGCATCATATAATGACGCCTGGCCAACGTGATTATATTATACCAAGTACATATGGGCGTTTCATGATCGTAAGATGTGTTATGGGGATGTCATAAACTCTTCTTATTACTCAATAACTGAAAAATGTGAAACTTTATTCTTCACATTCACTTCATCGGCATTGACTTCTGCATTTGCTTCTTCGCAGAACGTCATCATGCCGCCAAAACAACGAAAGACAAGGAACAGTCAACGAGCAACTACACCACCTATCGTCGAAACTACTGAGCAGATCGTCGCCCGAAAGGTAGCTGAAGCTATTGCCCAGTATAAGGCAAGTCGTAATCGCGATAATGGGGTGAACAACAGCGGGACAGTCCCTGTTAACGATGAGGCACCGGTGAGTACCCCACAAGGGTGTTCATACAAAACCTTCCTTTCCTGCAAACCAAGTACTTTCAAAGGAACAGAAGGGGCTATCGGCATTGTCCACTGGATAAAGAAGATGGAATCGGTGCTCGACATTAGCGACTGTGCACCTAACCGCATGGTGAAGTACGCCACATGTACCTTAGCTGACAAGGCACTGACTTGGTGGAATGCTCAACTCCAAACTCTTGGACGTGCGACTGCCTACTCCATGTCTTGGGAGGATCTGAAAAGAATGATACTAGAAGAGTTCTGTCCCCGCAGTGAGCTCCAAAAGATTGAAACGGAGCTATGGGACATCAAAATGGTGGGTGCCGACATCACTGGTTACACCACGAGGTTCCAAGAGCTCGCACGACTTGTGCCGCACATGGTGACTCCGGAGAGCAAACGCATCGAGCGTTACACCTGGGGATTGGCCCCACAGATTCGAAGTTTGGTAATGTCCTCCAAACCAACTACCTTCAGGAGCGCAGTAGACCTGGCGCATAGCTTGACCGATGATGCGGTCCGAATGGGAACGTTAACTGAAACAGCCGTGGTGGGAAAGAATGACCCGAACATTTCTGATGCTGTTAACCCTGGTCATGACAAGCGGAAATGGAACAATGAAAGAAATGACCCACAAGGTCAACAAAACAAGAGACATGCTGGAAACCCTCAGGCATACGCTATAATCACCAATACTGAACCAAAACGCTATCAAGGTAACAGACCCAAGTGTGGGAGGTGCAGAAGACACCATGAGGGGGATTGTATCGCATGTGGTAACTGCCAACAATGGGGGCACCGAGCACAGGCGTGTAGAAACAACTCCACAACTAATGAGCGAGGAAACAGTGGGTGTTTCGAGTGTGGAGACCCGGGGCACTACCGAAATTGGTGCCCGATGCTCAATAATCCCAACAACAATCAGAATAACAACCATGGTAATAACAACAACCGCATCGCCAATATTCCACCAGCTCGTGGACGCGCATTCGTCCTTCGTGCACCAGATGCACCAGAGAATCCAAATGTCAACATTGGTACGTTTAAGCGAACTATTCTACACTTTAACGTTACATTGTTCGAACATCTTGAACTAGCACTTTGTGAACTTAGAACCCTTTTCGAACCTATACTCCTTGAACTGTACGACAAGTATGCCAGGACTATTAGAACTCGTGCGAAGAACCAAGGTACTACCGTAGCGACAACGCGATTTATCAAAAACACGTGAGTTAGATGCTTCGATATGATTCTAAATCTCGGGACGAGATTTTTCTAACGGGGGGAGAATGTGACACCCCTCAATTTTAGATACAATTAGGTACAGTAAACACGTGCATTTTAGGCTAATTCCCTACTTAAGTGAATTCACATTATTTTATGAGATAAGTCTAGCAAAGCCCAACTAGTTAGTACGCATAGTATTTTTTTTTTATTCGTAGTTATTTATAATTACACGCAAAACTATCGGATCAAGTTCGACCAAAACGAATACGTACGTTGATGATACAAAATTTTAAATAACAAAATTTTAAATAACGTAAAACTATATTTATGGTAGTTATTTACTTGAAAATATTATGCGAACGGTAAAAGCATAACGATTAGAACATTAAACGTTTATACGTTTCAATTAAAACGTAACCAACGGACAAAATAAATAAAATGAAACCGACAACAAACAAGTTAAAAATAATATTCTTGAAACTCAAATTTAAGTATTTAGAATAATACTTCGAAATATATTAACGCGAAATAACATTAACGATCTAATCGATAAAAATACGTTTTAACGAATAACAATCGGGTAAACAAACACAGGTATTTGAACACAACTTGGGGACAACAAAATCTGAATAACCATACTTGTGTGGGGCCTTTTTGGTCGATTTTTCTCACCAAACCGACACCCCCATGTTGTTGTTGGTCAAACACACTAACCCCATACATATCCCATGTTTTCATCATACACATTCACACTTAAAGTCTTCACTCTCCCTCACCTCTTTGCTCTCTCTTTCTCGGCACTCCCTCATCCAGAAAACATCACCATCATCATCATTTTTAATTACCATAATCATCTAGCAAAAAGGAGGTAGAACAAAGACCAAAGTTTCAAGTTTCAACATCATCATCTACATCTTCTTCATTCTCTTCTTAAAAGCTTGTAAGGGTTCTTAATCTTTCATGACTCTTTTATGTTTTTAGCCTTTAAACATGTTATATGTTGATATCTTGAAAGATCATATACAAAAGTATAACCAAAACTAAAGAAAACTACTATGTAATTACTTTTCTGGACTGATTTCTGTCTACACTTTGAATAATTATATAAAATCGTGTGAGTTGAATAAATGGGTGAGACCACTTGTAGAATCTTGATAATTTCGTTAGGAACAAGTTTCTTGTAGAACACTTTAGCTAGAAATACACCAATTTTGCGTTATGGACTGATTTGTAGTGTAAGTTCATGAAAAACGGGTTCCTGGACAGCCTATGATCACGATTTTTTTTTAAATCTTGTGGATGTCTAATAATCATGAAAAAATTACTGGAAGTAGGTGATATATGTGGGAACATCGTGTAAAAATTTCGGATTCATTCGATAAGTTTTGACCCCCGAAACCGAGCTCGAAAGTTAACCGAAAAATCTGGAAACTGAAAACGGGGACTGATTTGGGACATTTTAAATAACGACACTTTCGAGTCAACTATAAAACGCAACGACAATTTTCCCGAGTTCCACAAACATATTTAAGGTGTTCCTAAAAGTTTCGGGTCAAACCGAACACGTTTGACCAAAGTCAACAAAACCAACACACAAAACACTAAACGTTCGATTTAATAAAAACGTTATAGTTTTGGTCAAGGACGGGCTCTATAAATACCCTATGGTCAAACTCGAACTAAAATAATGAGAATATGTGAAAGCGAAAATTCTATATATACGCGAATAATGAAACGAAACCAATAATAATAACACTCTGTATTATTATTACAACATTATCACCAACGAAACGTACAAACTATTAAACGAACAACGATCTTTCAACGAGTGAATGAATAACATGTTTTGGCATTGTGCCAACTATTTACATACTTATCTCGTACGTTTAGGGCGTTAGAGACTTACCTTGGGCTTAGGCTTTGCTAGCTCTCACATACCGAGCTCGCGAGGTGAGTTCACAAACCCCTTTTCACTGTTTTAATGTTTTAAAACTCGGGGTGGAAAACATAGAAATCGTATGTATAATTGCATGCGACAACTGATTTAAATACTAGATATATTTACTTAAACTATTGATGATACGATTGCACTTTGTTTTTACTTGAACTAATGGAACATTTTTGAACTAAAACTATTGAACTATTTTTGGAACAAAGGGTACGAATTGAAATTTGATCTAGTAGCTATTTGAAACTTGATATATGGTTTATATTTGGGGAACTATAGAACTATTTGGGAACTACTCGAACTATGTGGAACTACGTTACTATATGAACTATGTGGAATTACTTGAACTGTGTGAACTATTGAACTGTGCGAACTATTGAACTGTGTAAATTATTTGAACTATAGGAACTAAGTGAACTTGAATGAACTATGTGAACTTTTTGAACTATAGGAACTAAGTGAACTATCGAACTATGTGAACTATGTGAACAGGTTAGAACCATAAGAACTATTGGAACTAAGTGAACTCGACTGAACTATGTGGACATGTTAGAACAATAAGAACTATTTGGAACTATGAGAACTATTGAACGACCCTTCTTCTCTTGGGCATAGGAACTATTGAACGACCCTTCGTCTTGAGCATAGGAACTAATGGGAACTGTTGGACCCTACGTCTTGGGTATAAGAACTGTTTGGATCTAGTATCCCTACGTCTTGGGATATAATTTTTAGAACCCTACTACTTGGGTTTAGGATATTATAATCCTACAACTACGTATAAACAATATTTTGAACTATGACACGAACTTTCTAAACTATTAAGGCAATAACTATTTGAGAACGTTTTTGACTGAACAACTACTCTTGTAAACATAAAACCTGTGAATTCACTCAACCATGTTGTTGACTTTTACTATGTTTTTCAGGGAATTAGTTGCGCACGTAAGTCGCCTGCACTTTTGGAAACTAGGAGACCCATGAAGCTATTAGGATGCCACCTATTGGGACCAATGGATTTCATTTGTATAACTAAACTGTTTTGGTCATATCTATGAAATCTACTTTTGTATAAACTCAACTACTTTGACATTTGTACGATTTGATAAATCGTACTATTTTGTAAACAATTAACTATGGCATCTTAATATATATATATGTTCTGTTGTAATCATATGCTCTGATATGTTTATTTGTCCTACAATGACGTCAGCACCCCCTGCTTAAACAAATGCTTCCGCTAAACACAATTAACGATTTGGGGGTGTGTTACATATTGGTATCAGAGCCATTGGTTATAGCGAACTAGATTTTTTAGGTGACTTAGAGACCTTAGAGACCTAGACTATAGCCGTGGCTAGGACACTTATGCATGCACGTTTAATTGCATACGTATAACTCAAAACTCAATAACTATTGTTGTGTCACATCCGCATACGTGAACCAACTGACCGAAAACCTCGTTCTTTTGGCTCTATTCATTTTATAGTATGGTTGACTTCGATTTGAACTCCTTGAACCATACTACATTCTATTCATTGATTCGTGTGAACCTAATCGTATCAGAACGGTTGATGAAAAGAAATATGTATTTAGCATCATATAATGACGCCTAGCCAACGTGATTATATTATACCAAGTACATATGGGCGTTTCATGATCGTAAGATGTGTTATGGGGATGTCATAAACTCTTCTTATTACTCAATAACTGAAAAATGTGAAACTTTATTCTTCACATTCACTTCATCGGCATTGACTTCTGCATTTGCTTCTTCGCAGAACGTCATCATGCCGCCAAAACAACGAAAGACAAGGAACAGTCAACGAGCAACTACACCACCTATCGTCGAAACTACTGAGCAGATCGTCGCCCGACAGGTAGCTGAAGCTATTGCCCAGTATAAGGCAAGTCGTAATCGCGATAATGGGGTGAACAACAGCGGGACAGTCCCTGTTAACGATGAGGCACCGGTGAGTACCCCACAAGGGTGTTCATACAAAACCTTCCTTTCCTGCAAACCAAGTACTTTCAAAGGAACAGAAGGGGCTATCGGCATTGTCCACTGGATAGAGAAGATGGAATCGGTGCTCGACATTAGCGACTGTGCACCTAACCGCATGGTGAAGTACGCCACATGTACCTTAGCTGACAAGGCACTGACTTGGTGGAATGCTCAACTCCAAACTCTTGGACGTGCGACTGCCTACTCCATGTCTTGGGAGGATCTGAAAAGAATGATACTAGAAGAGTTCTGTCCCCGCAGTGAGCTCCAAAAGATTGAAACGGAGCTATGGGACATCAAAATGGTGGGTGCCGACATCACTGGTTACACCACGAGGTTCCAAGAGCTCGCACGACTTGTGCCGCACATGGTGACTCCGGAGAGCAAACGCATCGAGCGTTACACCTGGGGATTGGCCCCACAGATTCGAAGTTTGGTAATGTCCTCCAAACCAACTACCTTCAGGAGCGCAGTAGACCTGGCGCATAGCTTGACCGATGATGCGGTCCGAATGGGAACGTTAACTGAAACAGCCGTGGTGGGAAAGAATGACCCGAACATTTCTGATGCTGTTAACCCTGGTCATGACAAGCGGAAATGGAACAATGAAAGAAATGACCCACAAGGTCAACAAAACAAGAGACATGCTGGAAACCCTCAGGCATACGCTATAATCACCAATACTGAACCAAAACGCTATCAAGGTAACAGACCCAAGTGTGGGAGGTGCAGAAGACACCATGAGGGGGATTGTATCGCATGTGGTAACTGCCAACAATGGGGGCACCGAGCCCAGGCGTGTAGAAACAACCCCACAACTAATGAGCGAGGAAACAGTGGGTGTTTCGAGTGTGGAGACCCGGGGCACTACCGAAATTGGTGCCCGATGCTCAATAATCCCAACAACAATCAGAATAACAACCATGGTAATAACAACAACCGCATCGCCAATATTCCACCAGCTCGTGGACGCGCATTCGTCCTTCGTGCACCAGATGCACCAGAGAATCCAAATGTCAACATTGGTACGTTTAAGCGAACTATTCTACACTTTAACGTTACATTGTTCGAACATCTTGAACTAGCACTTTGTGAACTTAGAACCCTTTTCGAACCTATACTCCTTGAACTGTACGACAAGTATGCCAGGACTATTAGAACTCGTGCGAAGAACCAAGGTACTACCGTAGCGACAACGCGATTTATCAAAAACACGTGAGTTAGATGCTTCGATATGATTCTAAATCTCGGGACGAGATTTTTCTAACGGGGGGAGAATGTGACACCCCTCAATTTTAGATACAATTAGGTACAGTAAACACGTGCATTTTAGGCTAATTCCCTACTTAAGTGAATTCACATTATTTTATGAGATAAGTCTAGCAAAGCCCAACTAGTTAGTACGCATAGTATTTTTTTTTATTCGTAGTTATTTATAATTACACGCAAAACTATCGGATCAAGTTCGACCAAAACGAATACGTACGTTGATGATACAAAATTTTAAATAACAAAATTTTAAATAACGTAAAACTATATTTATGGTAGTTATTTACTTGAAAATATTATGCGAACGGTAAAAGCATAACGATTAGAACATTAAACGTTTATACGTTTCAATTAAAACGTAACCAACGGACAAAATAAATAAAATGAAACCGACAACAAACAAGTTAAAAATAATATTCTTGAAACTCAAATTTAAGTATTTAGAATAATACTTCGAAATATATTAACGCGAAATAACATTAACGATCTAATCGATAAAAATACGTTTTAACGAATAACAATCGGGTAAACAAACACAGGTATTTGAACACAACTTGGGGACAACAAAATCTGAATAACCATACTTGTGTAGGGCCTTTTTGGTCGATTTTTCTCACCAAACCGACACCCCCATGTTGTTGTTGGTCAAACACACTAACCCCATACATATCCCATGTTTTCATCATACACATTCACACTTAAAGTCTTCACTCTCCCTCACCTCTTTGCTCTCTCTTTCTCGGCACTCCCTCATCCAGAAAACATCACCATCATCATCATTTTTAATTACCATAATCATCTAGTAAAAAGGAGGTAGAACAAAGACCAAAGTTTCAAGTTTCAACATCATCATCTACATCTTCTTCATTCTCTTCTTAAAAGCTTGTAAGGGTTCTTAATCTTTCATGACTCTTTTATGTTTTTAGCCTTTAAACATGTTATATGTTGATATCTTGAAAGATCATATACAAAAGTATAACCAAAACTAAAGAAAACTACTATGTAATTACTTTTCTGGACTGATTTCTGTCTACACTTTGAATAATTATATAAAATCGTGTGAGTTGAATAAATGGGTGAGACCACTTGTAAAATCTTGATAATTTCGTTAGGAACAAGTTTCTTGTAGAACACTTTAGCTAGAAATACACCAATTTTGCGTTATGGACTGATTTGTAGTGTAAGTTCATGAAAAACGGGTTCCTGGACAGCCTATGATCACGATTTTTTTTTAAATCTTGTGGATGTCTAATAATCATGAAAAAATTACTGGAAGTAGGTGATATATGTGGGAACATCGTGTAAAAATTTCGGATTCATTCGATAAGTTTTGACCCCCGAAACCGAGCTCGAAAGTTAACCGAAAAATCTGGAAACTGAAAACGGGGACTGATTTGGGACATTTTAAATAACGACACTTTCGAGTCAACTATAAAACGCAACGACAATTTTCCCGAGTTCCACAAACATATTTAAGGTGTTCCTAAAAGTTTCGGGTCAAACCGAACACGTTTGACCAAAGTCAACAAAACTAACACACAAAACACTAAACGTTCGATTTAATAAAAACGTTATAGTTTTGGTCAAGGACGGGCTCTATAAATACCCTATGGTCAAACTCGAACTAAAATAATGAGAATATGTGAAAGCGAAAATTCTATATATACGCGAATAATGAAACGAAACCAATAATAATAACACTCTGTATTATTATTACAACATTATCACCAACGAAACGTACAAACTATTAAACGAACAACGATCTTTCAACGAGTGAATGAATAACATGTTTTGGCATTGTGCCAACTATTTACATACTTATCTCGTACGTTTAGGGCGTTAGAGACTTACCTTGGGCTTAGGCTTTGTTAGCTCTCACATACCGAGCTCGCGAGGTGAGTTCACAAACCCCTTTTCACTGTTTTAATGTTTTAAAACTCGGGGTGGAAAACATAGAAATCGTATGTATAATTGCATGCGACAACTGATTTAAATACTAGATATATTTACTTAAACTATTGATGATACGATTGCACGTTGTTTTTACTTGAACTAATGGAACATTTTTGAACTAAAACTATTGAACTATTTTTGGAACAAAGGGTACGAATTGAAATTTGATCTAGTAGCTATTTGAAACTTGATATATGGTTTATATTTGGGGAACTATAGAACTATTTGGGAACTACTCGAACTATGTGGAACTACGTTACTATATGAACTATGTGGAATTACTTGAACTGTGTGAACTATTGAACTGTGCGAACTATTGAACTGTGTAAATTATTTGAACTATAGGAACTAAGTGAACTTGAATGAACTATGTGAACTTTTTGAACTATAGGAACTAAGTGAACTATCGAACTATGTGAACTATGTGAACAGGTTAGAACCATAAGAACTATTGGAACTAAGTGAACTCGACTGAACTATGTGGACATGTTAGAACAATAAGAACTATTTGGAACTATGAGAACTATTGAACGACCCTTCTTCTCTTGGGCATAGGAACTATTGAACGACCCTTCGTCTTGGGCATAGGAACTAATGGGAACTGTTGGACCCTACGTCTTGGGTATAAGAACTGTTTGGATCTAGTATCCCTACGTCTTGGGATATAATTTTTAGAACCCTACTACTTGGGTTTAGGATATTATAATCCTACAACTACGTATAAACAATATTTTGAACTATGACACGAACTTTCTAAACTATTAAGGCAATAACTATTTGAGAACGTTTTTGACTGAACAACTACTCTTGTAAACATAAAACCTGTGAATTCACTCAACCATGTTGTTGACTTTTACTATGTTTTTCAGGGAATTAGTTGCGCACGTAAGTCGCCTGCACTTTTGGAAACTAGGCGACCCATGAAGCTATTAGGATGCCACCTATTGGGACCAATGGATTTCATTTGTATAACTAAACTGTTTTGGTCATATCTATGAAATCTACTTTTGTATAAACTCAACTACTTTGACATTTGTACGATTTGATAAATCGTACTATTTTGTAAACAATTAACTATGGCATCTTAATATATATATATATATATATATATATATATATATATATATATGTTCTGTTGTAATCATATGCTCTGATATGTTTATGTGTCCTACAATGACGTCAGCACCCCCTGCTTAAACAAATGCTTCCGCTAAACACAATTAACGATTTGGGGGTGTGTTACAGATTGGTATAAGAGCCATTGGTTATAGCGAACTAGATTTTTTAGGTGACTTAGAGACCTAGACTATAGCCGTGGCTAGGACACTTATGCATGCACGTTTAATTGCATACGTATAACTCGAAACTCAATAACTATTGTTGTGTCACATCCGCATACGTGAACCAACTGACCGAAAACCTCGTTCTTTTGGCTCTATTCATTTTATAGTATGGTTGACTTCGATTTGAACTCCTTGAACCATACTACATTCTATTCATTGATTCGTGTGAACCTAATCGTATCAGAACGGTTGATGAAAAGAAATATGTATTTAGCATCATATAATGACGCCTGGCCAACGTGATTATATTATACCAAGTACATATGGGCGTTTCATGATCGTAAGATGTGTTATGGGGATGTCATAAACTCTTCTTATTACTCAATAACTGAAAAATGTGAAACTTTATTCTTCACATTCACTTCATCGGCATTGACTTCTGCATTTGCTTCTTCGCAGAACGTCATCATGCCGCCAAAACAACGAAAGACAAGGAACAGTCAACGAGCAACTACACCACCTATCGTCGAAACTACTGAGCAGATCGTCGCCCGAAAGGTAGCTGAAGCTATTGCCCAGTATAAGGCAAGTCGTAATCGCGATAATGGGGTGAACAACAGCGGGACAGTCCCTGTTAACGATGAGGCACCGGTGAGTACCCCACAAGGGTGTTCATACAAAACCTTCCTTTCCTGCAAACCAAGTACTTTCAAAGGAACAGAAGGGGCTATCGGCATTGTCCACTGGATAAAGAAGATGGAATCGGTGCTCGACATTAGCGACTGTGCACCTAACCGCATGGTGAAGTACGCCACATGTACCTTAGCTGACAAGGCACTGACTTGGTGGAATGCTCAACTCCAAACTCTTGGACGTGCGACTGCCTACTCCATGTCTTGGGAGGATCTGAAAAGAATGATACTAGAAGAGTTCTGTCCCCGCAGTGAGCTCCAAAAGATTGAAACGGAGCTATGGGACATCAAAATGGTGGGTGCCGACATCACTGGTTACACCACGAGGTTCCAAGAGCTCGCACGACTTGTGCCGCACATGGTGACTCCGGAGAGCAAACGCATCGAGCGTTACACCTGGGGATTGGCCCCACAGATTCGAAGTTTGGTAATGTCCTCCAAACCAACTACCTTCAGGAGCGCAGTAGACCTGGCGCATAGCTTGACCGATGATGCGGTCCGAATGGGAACGTTAACTGAAACAGCCGTGGTGGGAAAGAATGACCCGAACATTTCTGATGCTGTTAACCCTGGTCATGACAAGCGGAAATGGAACAATGAAAGAAATGACCCACAAGGTCAACAAAACAAGAGACATGCTGGAAACCCTCAGGCATACGCTATAATCACCAATACTGAACCAAAACGCTATCAAGGTAACAGACCCAAGTGTGGGAGGTGCAGAAGACACCATGAGGGGGATTGTATCGCATGTGGTAACTGCCAACAATGGGGGCACCGAGCACAGGCGTGTAGAAACAACTCCACAACTAATGAGCGAGGAAACAGTGGGTGTTTCGAGTGTGGAGACCCGGGGCACTACCGAAATTGGTGCCCGATGCTCAATAATCCCAACAACAATCAGAATAACAACCATGGTAATAACAACAACCGCATCGCCAATATTCCACCAGCTCGTGGACGCGCATTCGTCCTTCGTGCACCAGATGCACCAGATGCACCAGAGAATCCAAATGTCAACATTGGTACGTTTAAGCGAACTATTCTACACTTTAACGTTACATTGTTCGAACATCTTGAACTAGCACTTTGTGAACTTAGAACCCTTTTCGAACCTATACTCCTTGAACTGTACGACAAGTATGCCAGGACTATTAGAACTCGTGCGAAGAACCAAGGTACTACCGTAGCGACAACGCGATTTATCAAAAACACGTGAGTTAGATGCTTCGATATGATTCTAAATCTCGGGACGAGATTTTTCTAACGGGGGGAGAATGTGACACCCCTCAATTTTAGATACAATTAGGTACAGTAAACACGTACATTTTAGGCTAATTCCCTACTTAAGTGAATTCACATTATTTTATGAGATAAGTCTAGCAAAGCCCAACTAGTTAGTACGCATAGTATTTTTTTTTATTCGTAGTTATTTATAATTACACGCAAAACTATCGGATCAAGTTCGACCAAAACGAATACGTACGTTGATGATACAAAATTTTAAATAACAAAATTTTAAATAACGTAAAACTATATTTATGGTAGTTATTTACTTGAAAATATTATGCGAACGGTAAAAGCATAACGATTAGAACATTAAACGTTTATACGTTTCAATTAAAACGTAACCAACGGACAAAATAAATAAAATGAAACCGACAACAAACAAGTTAAAAATAATATTCTTGAAACTCAAATTTAAGTATTTAGAATAATACTTCGAAATATATTAACGCGAAATAACATTAACGATCTAATCGATAAAAATACGTTTTAACGAATAACAATCGGGTAAACAAACACAGGTATTTGAACACAACTTGGGGACAACAAAATCTGAATAACCATACTTGTGTGGGGCCTTTTTGGTCGATTTTTCTCACCAAACCGACACCCCCATGTTGTTGTTGGTCAAACACACTAACCCCATACATATCCCATGTTTTCATCATACACATTCACACTTAAAGTCTTCACTCTCCCTCACCTCTTTGCTCTCTCTTTCTCGGCACTCCCTCATCCAGAAAACATCACCATCATCATCATTTTTAATTACCATAATCATCTAGCAAAAAGGAGGTAGAACAAAGACCAAAGTTTCAAGTTTCAACATCATCATCTACATCTTCTTCATTCTCTTCTTAAAAGCTTGTAAGGGTTCTTAATCTTTCATGACTCTTTTATGTTTTTAGCCTTTAAACATGTTATATGTTGATATCTTGAAAGATCATATACAAAAGTATAACCAAAACTAAAGAAAACTACTATGTAATTACTTTTCTGGACTGATTTCTGTCTACACTTTGAATAATTATATAAAATCGTGTGAGTTGAATAAATGGGTGAGACCACTTGTAGAATCTTGATAATTTCGTTAGGAACAAGTTTCTTGTAGAACACTTTAGCTAGAAATACACCAATTTTGCGTTATGGACTGATTTGTAGTGTAAGTTCATGAAAAACGGGTTCCTGGACAGCCTATGATCACGATTTTTTTTTAAATCTTGTGGATGTCTAATAATCATGAAAAAATTACTGGAAGTAGGTGATATATGTGGGAACATCGTGTAAAAATTTCGGATTCATTCGATAAGTTTTGACCCCCGAAACCGAGCTCGAAAGTTAACCGAAAAATCTGGAAACTGAAAACGGGGACTGATTTGGGACATTTTAAATAACGACACTTTCGAGTCAACTATAAAACGCAACGACAATTTTCCCGAGTTCCACAAACATATTTAAGGTGTTCCTAAAAGTTTCGGGTCAAACCGAACACGTTTGACCAAAGTCAACAAAACCAACACACAAAACACTAAACGTTCGATTTAATAAAAACGTTATAGTTTTGGTCAAGGACGGGCTCTATAAATACCCTATGGTCAAACTCGAACTAAAATAATGAGAATATGTGAAAGCGAAAATTCTATATATACGCGAATAATGAAACGAAACCAATAATAATAACACTCTGTATTATTATTACAACATTATCACCAACGAAACGTACAAACTATTAAACGAACAACGATCTTTCAACGAGTGAATGAATAACATGTTTTGGCATTGTGCCAACTATTTACATACTTATCTCGTACGTTTAGGGCGTTAGAGACTTACCTTGGGCTTAGGCTTTGCTAGCTCTCACATACCGAGCTCGCGAGGTGAGTTCACAAACCCCTTTTCACTGTTTTAATGTTTTAAAACTCGGGGTGGAAAACATAGAAATCGTATGTATAATTGCATGCGACAACTGATTTAAATACTAGATATATTTACTTAAACTATTGATGATACGATTGCACTTTGTTTTTACTTGAACTAATGGAACATTTTTGAACTAAAACTATTGAACTATTTTTGGAACAAAGGGTACGAATTGAAATTTGATCTAGTAGCTATTTGAAACTTGATATATGGTTTATATTTGGGGAACTATAGAACTATTTGGGAACTACTCGAACTATGTGGAACTACGTTACTATATGAACTATGTGGAATTACTTGAACTGTGTGAACTATTGAACTGTGCGAACTATTGAACTGTGTAAATTATTTGAACTATAGGAACTAAGTGAACTTGAATGAACTATGTGAACTTTTTGAACTATAGGAACTAAGTGAACTATCGAACTATGTGAACTATGTGAACAGGTTAGAACCATAAGAACTATTGGAACTAAGTGAACTCGACTGAACTATGTGGACATGTTAGAACAATAAGAACTATTTGGAACTATGAGAACTATTGAACGACCCTTCTTCTCTTGGGCATAGGAACTATTGAACGACCCTTCGTCTTGAGCATAGGAACTAATGGGAACTGTTGGACCCTACGTCTTGGGTATAAGAACTGTTTGGATCTAGTATCCCTACGTCTTGGGATATAATTTTTAGAACCCTACTACTTGGGTTTAGGATATTATAATCCTACAACTACGTATAAACAATATTTTGAACTATGACACGAACTTTCTAAACTATTAAGGCAATAACTATTTGAGAACGTTTTTGACTGAACAACTACTCTTGTAAACATAAAACCTGTGAATTCACTCAACCATGTTGTTGACTTTTACTATGTTTTTCAGGGAATTAGTTGCGCACGTAAGTCGCCTGCACTTTTGGAAACTAGGCGACCCATGAAGCTATTAGGATGCCACCTATTGGGACCAATGGATTTCATTTGTATAACTAAACTGTTTTGGTCATATCTATGAAATCTACTTTTGTATAAACTCAACTACTTTGACATTTGTACGATTTGATAAATCGTACTATTTTGTAAACAATTAACTATGGCATCTTAATATATATATATATATATATATATATATATATATATATATATATATATATATATATATATATATATATATATATGTTCTGTTGTAATCATATGCTCTGATATATTTATGTGTCCTACAATGATGTCAGCACCCCCTGCTTAAACAAATGCTTCCGCTAAACACAATTAACGATTTGGGGGTGTGTTACAGAATAGAAGCCCAAGCACCAGCTCCAGCTCAAGCCCCAGCTCTAGCCACAAGCTCTAGCCCGTTGTTGCCAAACACACCCTAATATCTAGTGTAACATCCCGAATTTCGTATGTCTAAAGCTTTAAATTGTACAATTTAATTGTTAAGTTAGAAGGACTAACTTTGAAAAGTATTTTGTATCCATAGGATTTGAATTATGAAGAATTAAGTCTTGGAGGGACTAAACAGGTTAAGTACGATAAGTTGAGGGGTTTATATGAAATCGATAACTGTGAGTCGGTTTTAAGTTCCAGACAATGATAATCACGGGGAATAAAATTAAAACACATGTATACTTATTTACATATGTGTACGTATCATATATCATCAAAATCACTTCTCAAAACATCCAGGAACTTCAAAATTCGTATGAAACCCTAACCCAAAACTAAATCACTTCCAAAACATGAAATCGAAGCTAGGGAACTCGAATTCAACAAGGATTAAGCATCTCTAACACAAGGTAATCATGATTCTCTTCTAAATTCGAATTCAAACTTAGGGTTTCATGGGGATTTATGGAATTAATGATTCTAATACGAAATTAAGCTTGAAATATGTTGAATTGGACTTAGTAAAGCTTATTAGTGATTGAATTAACATTAGAACGAATTAAAAATCAAGAATCTTGAATTTTGTTCTTGGGGTTTTGATGAAATAATGGATTATTGAAATATAAGGTTAGTAATCAAGTGGGTTTTGATGAATTAGTTGAATTAGTTGAATTATATGATTTGTAATCAAGAAAGTTTGATCATAGTGATATGATTTGGTGTAAATACACCTTAATTAGTGATTATACATGTTGTTGGAATATGATTAAAGGTTTTTGAAGTATAATTACAAGAATTGAAGTATTAACTTAAAGAATTATGTAATTGGATGAATTATGATTATGAGATTGATTATGATTAAATGGATAAATATGAAATAATCATCTAAGGTGGATATTTAAATAATGAAATAAAGAGAATTATGAAATAAAGAATTTTATGTAATATGATCAATCCAAGATGGGCTATGGATTGATAATGTGGATGTATTAGTTATGATGATTTCTAGTTATTAAATGTGTTATTGTATCAATAGGTTATATACTAAGAGATCAAGAATGGTGATTTAGCTATTTGGATGTAATATCATGCAATTGCTTAAAAGGCAAAGGTGAGTGATACGGGGACTATTTGAATAATGATTGTATGTTCCGGATTGCTTATGAGCAAGAGGTTCATACATTCGTTTGAAATATTGTTTGTCTATTTTCTAGTTGTTCTTATTATTTGTTTCTTATAATTGTATCTTATGTGTATTCTATAGTGTATCATGTTGCGTATCTTAAGAAATATTGGTTGTTGACCATAGTTGTTGATTGTTGTTAGTAGTTGAGTTATTTGGAAATAACATAGTATTATGTAGATTATGTGAATTTGTAGGATTATGTGAATTAGGAGAATTATGTGAATTAAGAAGATTAGGTGAATTAATTGGAATATATAGATTGCTTATTACGAAATAATTGAATATCACGAAATAAGTGCTTGGCACTACTTGGTATCTATTAGGCTTGGTGTCCATATGGGATTAGTGCCATGCTTACTTGTATCTATTGAATCATGGATCCATACGAAATATTGCATAATCTTTATTGTTGTTCAATAGTTTCTATTTAAAAGAAATAAGTAGTTATTGATAAATTGTATCTTGTTGGTGAATTATTTATTTAGTTGCTTGTATACTCACTAAGCTATATGCTTACTCGTATCAGTGGTTTTATGTTGTAGGTGTTGGTTCGGTTGAACCAATTGAGATGAATTGTGATTACGAGAGGTAGTGTGGATAGAAACTTGTAATGTTATTAGACAAGTTTCTTATTCTATTGAATTGTCGTTTTGTATTACCATTGTATAAATCGCCCAAAAGATTATGTTTTAGTGAAATTTGAAATAGATGAATTTATTTTGATTTTGAAACAATTAAATGTGGAATTTAAATGGGACCAAAGCAACGAAATTATTTAAAAAAAAAAAAAAAAAAAAAATCTTGTGAATTCAGGGCGTTTCAAGTTGGTATAAAAAAAAATATATATATTTTCTACTGAAATAGGGGCGTTTCAAGTTGGTATCAGAGCGATGGTTTAAGAGAATTAGGTAATCCACAATAGGATTGCCTAAGCTTAAACCTATATGAATTATTTGAATTGTTATCCTAATTATGAGTAGTAATATAATTGACTGATTGAATTGATGTGATTCTCTATAGCGAAATATTTAATGGTTGTTATATGTTAAGTTAGTAATAGAAGAGTTAAATGAAATATTAGTATCCTAAATAATGTGATTGAAGGTGTATTATGGATCAAAGTGTAGAATGTTAATTGGGTGAGAAGTGTGTCTTTGACTTGAAAAAGTCAAACTGGAATATGAGGGTGTCAAGTTGGGTAATAGAAATATTATATAGTGATAATATGGTTAGATTTTGAAATATGTGGATATTGATCATAGTTTTGGTGAAATTGTGATCAATGTGTTAAGTATTGAAATATGGTCTAGTTGAATGATCATGAATCAAAAAAAAAAAAAAAAAAAAAAAAAAAAAAAAAATATGGTATGATGTTAAAATGAATTGAATTCAAGAGTCAAATAGTTGAAATGAGTCAGTTTTAGTAAAAGTGTCCAAATGGACACTAAAATGGGTCAACGAGTCAAAATGGGTTAGAATGTATGTATGTTGTTGGTGACTATGGTCACAAGTGTCAAATGTATATAGGAATATGTTGACAAAAAGCCAGAGGCTAAAACCAAATGGTTTGAAATATAGAGTGTCAACTAAAATGGTTCAAAATGACCATAATTTGGGAATACGTCCGTTTTCTCGTAAAACGTGTAAATTGAAAAAGTGTAAAAAGGAAAAGTTTCATTTTGGCATAGTGGATGTGCCTGTAAAATTTTAGAATCTAACTCTAAACGAGTAAAAAGTTATACGCGATTGAAATTGGCTAAAAAAATTGAGTTTTGCTGAAATTCAGAAATATACTTGGGAACGCGATCCTAATGAATTTTCCGGATCGCGTTCGTATGTGTTATTAGGTCAACAGAAATAGAATTTGATTGTGAAATAACATAATCTAGAAATATTGTTATGGATTTATGATTGATCATTGCTAGCTGTGAGTAGTACTGATCCTGTATTAGAGTTAATTACAAAATATGATGATCTTGATAATCATACTTTGCTGATGTAGCTAGTATGATAATACGAAATATGTTGTTGTTAGTACTCATGTTAGTGTAGCTGGTGCTAACCTGTATTGTGTCTAGTATCTATTTTAATGTGAATTGATGCTAAATAACTATTTGTTTCAAAATATCTATAGCATTAATAATAACAAATGACCCAGGTAAGTGGTCAGTATGGAATAGGATATATGCACAGTATGTGTGCGTGGGTAAAAATAGAAGTATACACAATTATAGAAATGTGAATGTGGAAAGAATTCAAAACCTGTATCTATATTATAAGTTACTCAAAGGGGTGACGTATGCTATATGTATTAGTTATGATGAAATAATTGATATTATTCCACATTGTACTGGATATTGTACTTTGTGTTAACAAAAGAAATAGAATTAAAAGCGCAGTTAAGTGCTTATGATTTATGGATTAAATTGAAATACACCCTGGATATGTGCAAATTAATGAAATAAAACATATATATATAAGAGAATTATTAAGCATACATATCTTGTGTCTATTTGGATAGAAATATATGCTTATGTATCTAAGAAATATGTATAACTTAGCTGCATATGATGAAAGATTATTTATGTAATATACGTATTAAGTTGTCGGGAATTAAAATGAAATATGAATCAAATAGATTTAGTGGATACATGAGTGGTGTACATTCATGTTGTGAATTTAGTATTATATAATGCATCATAAACGCTTCCGCACTAGTAGAGAAAGTATTAATACGAATCTATACGTGTGATCAACATTCGTGAGGACACGAATGAAATAAGTGGGGGAGACTTGTAACATCCCGAATTTCGTATGTCTAAAGCTTTAAATTGTACAATTTAATTGTTAAGTTAGAAGGACTAACTTTGAAAAGTATTTTGTATCCATAGGATTTGAATTATGAAGAATTAAGTCTTGGAGGGACTAAACAGGTTAAGTACGATAAGTTGAGGGGTTTATATGAAATCGATAACTGTGAGTCGGTTTTAAGTTCCAGACAATGATAATCACGGGGAATAAAATTAAAACACATGTATACTTATTTACATATGTGTACGTATCATATATCATCAAAATCACTTCTCAAAACATCCAGGAACTTCAAAATTCGTATGAAACCCTAACCCAAAACTAAATCACTTCCAAAACATGAAATCGAAGCTAGGGAACTCGAATTCAACAAGGATTAAGCATCTCTAACACAAGGTAATCATGATTCTCTTCTAAATTCGAATTCAAACTTAGGGTTTCATGGGGATTTATGGAATTAATGATTCTAATACGAAATTAAGCTTGAAATATGTTGAATTGGACTTAGTAAAGCTTATTAGTGATTGAATTAACATTAGAACGAATTAAAAATCAAGAATCTTGAATTTTGTTCTTGGGGTTTTGATGAAATAATGGATTATTGAAATATAAGGTTAGTAATCAAGTGGGTTTTGATGAATTAGTTGAATTAGTTGAATTATATGATTTGTAATCAAGAAAGTTTGATCATAGTGATATGATTTGGTGTAAATACACCTTAATTAGTGATTATACATGTTGTTGGAATATGATTAAAGGTTTTTGAAGTATAATTACAAGAATTGAAGTATTAACTTAAAGAATTATGTAATTGGATGAATTATGATTATGAGATTGATTATGATTAAATGGATAAATATGAAATAATCATCTAAGGTGGATATTTAAATAATGAAATAAAGAGAATTATGAAATAAAGAATTTTATGTAATATGATCAATCCAAGATGGGCTATGGATTGATAATGTGGATGTATTAGTTATGATGATTTCTAGTTATTAAATGTGTTATTGTATCAATAGGTTATATACTAAGAGATCAAGAATGGTGATTTAGCTATTTGGATGTAATATCATGCAATTGCTTAAAAGGCAAAGGTGAGTGATACGAGGACTATTTGAATAATGATTGTATGTTCCGGATTGCTTATGAGCAAGAGGTTCATACATTCGTTTGAAATATTGTTTGTCTATTTTCTAGTTGTTCTTATTATTTGTTTCTTATAATTGTATCTTATGTGTATTCTATAGTGTATCATGTTGCGTATCTTAAGAAATATTGGTTGTTGACCATAGTTGTTGATTGTTGTTAGTAGTTGAGTTATTTGGAAATAACATAGTATTATGTAGATTATGTGAATTTGTAGGATTATGTGAATTAGGAGAATTATGTGAATTAAGAAGATTAGGTGAATTAATTGGAATATATAGATTTAATATTGTAGAAATTGAATATCACGAAATAAGTGCTTGGCACTACTCGGTATCTATTAAGCTTGGTACCCATATGGGATTAGTGCCATGCTTACTTGTATCTATTGGATCATGGATCCATACGAAATATTGTCGAATCTTTATTGTTGTTCAATAGTTTCTATTTCAAAGAAATAAGTAGTTATTGATAAATTGTATCTTGTTTGTGAATTATTTATTTAGTTGCTTGTATACTCACTAAGCTTTATGCTTACTCGTATCAGTTGTTTTATGTTGTAGGTATTTGATTTTGTTGAACCAATTGGATGAAAGGATTCAAGAAGGTAGTGTGGATAGAAACTTGTAATGTTATTAGACAAGTTTCTTATTCTATTGAATTATCGTTTTGTATTACCATTGTATAAATCGCCCAAACTAATATGATTTTGATATAATGTGTCATTGTTGTATTCATTTGGATATGTAAAATCAAATGTGATGGAATAATTTTTATAAGCGATATGGTTTCATAAATTGTAATATGTTTATAAAAAAAAAAATATATATATATATATTTTCTACTGAAATAGGGGCGTTTCATCTAGCCTTCTGAATCTTTTTCGAATTCAACATCTGATGTAGTGCAAAATTGAGATAACAAATTAATCATGTTGATTATAGGAATAGCCAGGAATAATTTTTCCAAAACACGTTGATTCACAAAAGAATGCCGTGGATGGGTATGCTTTGATTCACAAAATTGAAAAATCAAAATTCTTGAAATTGAAAACTGAGTCTCAAATAATGTTACATCAAACCTAAATAGCAAGCAGAAATTTAAACGGGCCTTTTCTTTGCAGCCCCTTTTATTTGACGATAATGAGCCTCCATAAACGTAATGGCTCTCTCTTCCACACTTGGGCCTCCATCAACATCCGGATAAAGCTAGCCTTTTTTGATTTTCATTTGGAGTTGCAGGGGTCAGTTTGATTCCTAGAATATATATTTTTTAATTTTATAATAATATATAAATATAAATAAATAATTAGTATAAGGGTAGTTCGTACTTTGATGGAGTAATTTTAATTGACAAAAAGGGTGACTTGTAAACAAGAATTATACAGTTAGGCACATTAGGTGGTTGCTTTGTCATCGTTTTTGAAGGTTAGCAGGTAAGAACATTGTTTGTCAAGATTTAAACACAAAATATCCGGTTACCTAGCATACATTGACAATATAAAGGGTAAGTTGCTGACATGGAGACACACGTGTATAGTACATAGCCAACAAAATGATTTTACCCTTATTTATTTACTTTACTTATATTTAGAATAGAAAAAGGTAATATTATTATCATTAATATTACTCCATCCGTCCCAAATTGTTTGTCCACTATACTATTTATATTTGTCCCAAAATTATTGCCCACTTCTAAAAATAAATATGCATTAATGATTAGATTCTCCATATTAACCTTAACTTTAAAACTACACATACTTCAAAGAAAACAATTTAATTAATGATTGAGGGTTAAAGTTGTCATTATACCAAGGTCAAACCTGCATTTAATGTGATTTTCTTAATATGTGTGTTTTCAACTATGTGACAAACAATTTGGGACGAAAGGAGTATAAATTAAAAAGGAAACATCACCTGTCCTGAACAGTGATCACCCGATTCATTCTCATCCAATCTAATACGGAGTAGAATATTAATATTACTCCGTAATAAGACATGATGAATGAGATGAATAAAAGACCCCAACCCTAGCCCGCTAGCCGGCTAACTGATCTTTTCTTGGTAATTGGGAACAATAATAAATGGAATATGATGACGTTCCTTTGACAATAAGATTGAGTCTTCAAAAACACCACGTCACCACAATGCATGGTTCTCAAACGTCATCAATCATGTTGGCATCCAAACATCCCCAATTCAACTTCTTCTGGATATCAGCCTACAGAATACGGCATTTCCTATTTCTTTTTTTCATTTTTATTTTCAAAATATTAAGGAATATATGTTTAATACAAATTATTACTTTAAAAATATTTATAAATCAGCTTTGTTGTCCTAATTATAAATCTTATTTTGTAAATTTTGTTGGTTAGAAAATTACTATAAAGTTAGTAGTTATTGTTAATTGTTTTTTATATACTAATTACGTAAAGCTTTTTATTTCTTTTCTTAGTCGCATAATAAGTATTCACAATCAATTTGTACAAAGTTTAGAAATGATATGGTCTAGTAGCATTATGACAATTTTATCAATTTTTTTTGTACAGACTCATATATATATATCAGTTTTGAGTAAAAAAGATATTGAACGTATAATGGTAACGTTATTATTTTGTTTTTGAAGGTGGATATTTATTTTGGAACAAAACAAAATAGAAAGATGAATACATATTTTAAGACACGATGAGTATTAAGAAAAAAAGAAAATAACATACTAATTACATAACTTTTTTTTATGTAAAATACTCTTTTTAATAAAGCTAATAAAACAAACAAGAAAAAAAAACATGGAAAAAAAGGTCAAAATAGGTGGTGCTGGCTATTGTGATGGGGGGTGGGGTTGGCGGGGGGTATGATATACGTACTTTTAGTTTCATTTATATGAAAGTCAACTGCTTAAGGATCCTGAGTATGAGTATAGGAAATTATAAAGTCGCCTCCAAAATTATCCCCCGGCCTAGTCCAGTCTCAATTCAGTCCTTTTTTAGTCCAGTTTTATTTAAAATCGATAGTACAGAATCAATTTCATTTTTAGATTAATCAGGGGTAGGAATTAGAAAAAGAGCGGGTATACCCCGAAAGTAAAAGAAAAAAAAAACATGATGTGATTGATTATATGAGTGGGAGGAAGTATGAGTAGAGAAAAGGAGAAAAAAGGGGTATCTTTATTAAAACTCAGTGAGTATTTAAATCTTTTTCAACTTTGATGAAGATATCATCTTTTTAAAATATGTTGGAAGATGTAAACTTTGATTCTATATTTACAAACAAAGCCTATTACTTTTTCTTATCATCTTTTTCTCATATTTTATTTTATTTCTTAATAATTCAAAACTATTTTTTCTTATCATCTTTTTCTCATGTTTTATTTTTTTCTTAATAATTCAAAACTATTTTTTCTATATATACAAAGAAAGTCTATTGCTTTCTTTGCTTGACACATCATCATCATCCTTTATCTTATTTTATTTTTTCGTAAATTCAAAACTTATTAATAAAGTTAATGTTTTACATTTACTTTTATTTGTTTTGGTTTAAATCAAAGTGGATTTTAAAGAAACTTTTTTTATTATAAGTGGTGAACACTCAACGGTGCTCGTCACTTTATGTCGGTTTCAACCGACGGAGCCGATGCCAACTATGAGTTATAATTATGAAATTAAGTTGAATATGATAGGCTTAACCATAACCCTAAGGACTATGGTTAGCATTTTTCATCTATCTAATTCGAGTATTAGCATAAACGCGTTCATTTTTTCATTCTTTTAGATAGTTGTTATATCTCCTTCTTACGTAGTACTCCATTATTTCATTAGTTTCTATCATACTCCGTAACTTTTAACGTAAACATCGTAGAGGGTGGGGTCAGACAAATTCAGAAAAGGCAAAAGTGAGTAAACATTGTTTGTTTGTTCATTGACTAAATTAATAGTTCTTGCTCTAGTTTGTCCAGGCTGGATAATTGATGCGGTGGAAGCACAATATGTTGACACGTCATAGACCAATGTCCTTGTATCGAAGATAGATAGATAGATCGATAGATTAAGTGAACGCATTACTCCGTGTAATAACTAGTAGAACATACCCTACTTTATGAGTTCACATATTAGCCCAAAAATCGAAAGACGAAAGGTAACCATATATGATGTCTACTTCATGACCCACCTTTTGTTTGGGTCTACAATCTCAAAGTGGGGGGTTTTAAATTCAAGTTCGTCGTGCTTCAAACTCACACGTAAGTTAACATGCATCTCCTTTTGAAGTGTTTTCTTTTGTTTTTCATAAGAAAAATCACATTATATTCCAGATAATAGTTCCTGTTGGAAATAAAGGATTCGGTACATACCCGAATACTATAGCGGAAGCGGAAGCGATCGAACCAACGTTTAGATCACCGGTCGAGGTAGCGATCACGATACGGAAAGCTATCGAGATTCACAACCTAAATTCCCTCATCCGTTTGCACAGAAACGTATATACACAACTCAACGTGTGCTAACACGTATGTATGTTGCCTCTCATATGTTTAGTATGTGTGGTGTTCACTTGTCTTACCAAATGGACGTACTAACCCACTTATATAACCAATCACATAGTAACCACCAAAGGGTAACCAATGGTCTCTATTAACCACTAAGTTAATAGGCATTTATGGGATATAATGTGTATTTAACCACAAAGGTTAACACTTAGTTAGTGGGCGGGTTGGATCCGGGTCGAACGGGATCCATGTTCCAATATCTCCCACTCGCACACAAACTAAGTTGACATTCTCATTATATCTCGAGAGAACAATCGTGTAGATAGCAAAAAGTTCATACTTGGAAAAATAGGTCGTGCGACCGGCATACTATGAGAGCTCAATTGTTATACATCTGTTAGGAATATATAACAGCTCCATAATGTTGGACAAGAGTAGATTTAGTATGCAATATCCTAGATCATTAATCACATTGATAATTATCATGATCTCAGTTTTACTTGCAAAACTCTTTGTATTTACAATTATCTTTTATCGCTAAGATATGTCACTAAGACGAGATAACTGGTCGACCGGTGAATACAACTTAATGTGAACTTCAAATGATCTTCCCTCTTCTTAGATTCTTTCGGACTTAACTCAACTCGCTTTTCTAAGAGCGCCCTGCCAGTTCGAATCAATCATAACCCTTAAGAAACGCCTTAAGATAGCAAAAATCAAGCTAATCCTCAAGAGACAAGAAAAGGTCATAAGGATACCAAAATTGAGGTTACTCATACCTCAGGGGACTCACATAGCATAGAAGCAGAGATCGTTTCTTCTATTTCCCTTATTGGTCGTCTTATACACATGTGGTATGAATCACATGCTGCAACATTTCTCCTTTCCCATGGAGGTATGTCTTTCAATCAATGTTGCACAGATGATAATTCAAACATACTCAATGTTCGAACCTGAGTTCACTCATCTACTCGTAAAACTCAGTAAGAACTCACATATGGTATCATAGACAGATTAGGTGAAGCTAAGTAATTCACTAATTGTTGTAAACTTTACAACTGTAGCATCAAAGAATTTAAGTTTGTGCTCTCAATTGTTACTTAGACAATATACTTAAAATACGCTACTGCTCCACTAATTACTAAAATAATGGAGTCGATCACCCATGTGAGTGGGCTGATCTCCAATCTGTCTGACATACTTTACAAAATAAGAATGTAAGCACAACATTCCTTTGTATATAGGATTTGACAAACAAATTGTCATGTATATCAAAATTCAAATATGTTTGGGAAACATTAAATTAGTACATTTTCAACAGCCTTGACATGTTACATAAACACATCTCTCTAGGTATGAATTCCAAATTATCTGCTACATGTGTCGATATGTACTACATATTTTCCTATTTTCTCGCAACCATGTCTCACAAAGTTGTACTTGATATATATGTGCTTGGTCTCACAATAGAGACTTAGGTTCTTTCATATATGCTACGAAAGCAACACGATACACCCATATCAATACTTAATTGATAAATTAGTAATAACTCATAAGTTTGTCGGAAAGTGGTTAAGCCACACAACTTATTCAAACCACAGCTGAAATTTTCAAATAAAATCAGCTTCCGATTTATACGAGGCTTTATGCGACTATTTCTTGTTATTCTTAGAGATAACAACTCAGTCAGCATATCTATAGCCAACCTTTTAAGCAGGTCAATTTTTCACAGCACAACAAATCAAAGTACTACTTGGATACCTTAGTATCTTTTCCATGTTGTTGTAGCCTTTGCCACAAACCGAGCTTTGTGTCATTTGGGAAGCTCAACTAATTCCCAAGAATGATTTTGTCTCTTATAAAATCATTTGTTCGTTCACGGGTTTAATCCATTTTCTCTTTGTAGGATATGTGGGAGTTTTAGATGAACCACAAAGTATACCTTTTCCGATCGCATATCGACAAGGAGGTTTGGCAATTAATATAACCTTTAAACGGATTTTATATTTCTCAAAGTGCTCCCACTCGGGTTGATATTTCCTTGAAACGAATTCGTGATTTCTCAATATTCTCCCACTCAAATTAGAATAACTCTCATTCGCAATATGTTGAGGAATTGCCATAAAGAAACAAATTATTGTCCTTAATTCCTCAAATTCTCCCACTCGAATGGAGTTATTCTATATGTTTACAAATAAAAAACTAATCTTTATTTGTATCCCTTCACTTGGAAACGTATTTTCCAATAAAGTGGCATCCGAGATTCAAATCTGGTTACACTCCCACTATCGTGTTCACCTATAAACACATAATCTTTGGATTATTCAAAGTATTTAACAAAAACACATTTTCTTTCGTCGTGGTCTAAAGTTTGCGAAAACTTAAAAATGAGGAATGTATTATATACTTATACAATCTCAAGGTATATATGTCGTTCTTACGACCTATCCATAACTCATATGGTGTGGGAGATACCAATTTGAAAGACCATCGGTTAGGTGCGAATAAGATAACTAAAGATCGATCACCAAAGATGACATACATAGTCAACTCAATCGTCACCGACTTAACCATTTCAAGAAGCATTATGTTCCTTCTTTCCGCAACACGACTTATTGAGGAGTAATAGGAATAACAACTTAAAATTAAATACCGTAAGCATCATTGAGTGCTTTGAACATATCATATCGGTATTCAATTCCTCGATTTCAACTTCTCCAGTTTTATTATAAATTAATTTTCAAGAAAACTAAATTTTTTTGAAAAAAAAAACATCAAAACGATTCATATTCGTACAGAATCAAAAAGACATAATCAAATCGAGGAAATATTTAATAGAAATTATATATATATTAAAATGTTTCGTGCCTTACTAGGATATTTAAAAGGACCACATATTAAGAATGGATCAACTGCAATGGATAACGATTCCAAATGGTTTTTAACAGTTTTTCCAACTAAATATTGCTCATAAGTAGTGGACAAATCCACGTACTTAATCAATATTTTTACATCAAACTCTAAACTTATTTGAAAATGTATCTTAGGAAAAACTTTGGTTATAACGTGAATAACCAATATCCATAATGCCATTATCATTTAGGATATAATCATAATTATAAGAGCTTGTTGAAAAAAAAAATCTAATAGCATTACCTTGGAAGTACGAAAGAACAATTATATCTACAAAGGATAAGATTCAATAAGGAAAACATTACTACAAACACGATGTTTGCAGGTGTGAAAACCATATGGTTAAGCGTTATTAGAGCTAGGTCATGCCACATACAACTTAGTATGTGGTTAAATGCCTCATGCCGATTCTCTTCAGGCTCTAAAAATCTTTATGTTTTCATTATAAATAAGGTGCAACTCTTTATGCTCCAAACATTCAGATTAGGAAAGACTTATATATTGAACCATTTGTTCAAAAATAAGAACACGTTCATGATGATATATCTCATTTTGATAATAGATGTGACTATAAACCAGTCGGCCAATGCCGATCACATCTTTTTTAGCAAGATCAAAACTAGCTTGAATCAACCTATGATATCATTTATACCACTCAGCAACATAATGCGAGAAATGATGTTCTTATGACTTTCTTTCCTTGAATTCTTCCATTAATGCTATAAGAGCATTTTGAGCCTTTTGCTCTTCCAAACAAATTGTGTTTTATGCTATCATAAATTCAACAACAAAGACTCTATATCATGAAAACCAATTATTGAACACTAAGTTCTATTGATCACATAGTTCAATTCTAATGAAGTTTGATTGGGTACGAAGTTCAATGGAATACAAAGTTCGATTAAACATAAACTTTAAGTTTAACACAAATTTCTAATGAACGCAAAGTACAAAGCTCAAGAACATGAAGTTCTATCAAACACAAAGTTTGATTGAACACGAAGTTCAAAACGGAGACAACAATGCAAGAAACTTTAATATCCATCCATATATACAAAATATTTGCAAATAATTAATTATGCCAATTATAATTCACAATAGGTTATAGAGAAAAAAAGTCACTACGTTTTCAATTATCGTCTATAAAGCCTACCATGAAATCACAATTAACATAGCCAATTAAGATGCAAAGTCAGCAAATAAGAGCACTTATGCATATTAAAATTAATTTCCAATCTCACTAAGAAATGTAACTTTCATACGCAAAGAAAATTTAATTTGATCATTACACTAATAATGATCTATTAATATGCTCTAAATTTCACATAAAAATATTACTTTCAAGCAAAATGAAAGATCATAATCATTACATAAATGATTAACTATAATATGTTCAAAATTTCTAAGGGAATATAACTTTCAAACATAAGATAAAGTTTGATTAAATCATTTACACTAAGAAATGATTAACTAATATATTCGATATTTTACAAAGAACTACAACTTTCATTCAAAGAGAAAGTGCAATATGATCATTTCACTAAGAGATTGTTAAAATATGCTCCGTATTGATCAAGACTTCACAAAGTTTTTAAAAAATAATGAAAGCTTAATATAATCATTTTACCCACATACAAAAATTTTATATAAAGTAATAAAGCTTTCAAACAAAATACATGTTGTATAATCATTTCACTAAGAATGATTAACAAACATATTGATCAAATTCACAAATAAATATCGAGCACAATGTTGAACATATATAAATGAATATAATCATTATACTAAATAATGATAAACTAAGTGCTCACAATTTCACACAAAAATTAATTTTTCATACGTAATGAAAAATCATTATAATCATTTGGCACAAAATGATTAACTAAACTTGATACTAAAATCATTACACTAAATGATGATTAACTTAGGTGCCTATAATTTCACCAAAAAAACAAGCTTTTGTCAAGGAATATCCATCATTATACTTAATAATGATCAAGTAAAGGTCTCATTTTCAAATTACAATAGTTCCTTATAATCATTATACTAAATAACGATCAACCAAAGGATTTGCTATTTCAAAAAGAAATTGGACTTTCAACGATTAGAAAATCATCATTAGAATCATTTCCACTAAGGCATGATTAACTAACAACTAGCCCTAGTACTAATTTTGTAACACCCCCAAATTTAACGATTTGCGGAAGCACGATTTGGGTGTTACTAATCAATAACAAAGCACAAAGATATATAGTAAACGACTCTACATTCGTCGTTTTAACAAAATATATTAATATTGAAATGTTTACAACATTTATAGCTTTACATAGCTCGAGTTTAAATAAAAGGAGATTTCAGTACATAAGTACTTGTACAAAATATACTAATGCAAGAAAATCTCAAACGTCTGTATGATGACTCGAGCTAGAAGTCCTGAAGCAGAAACAACCTACTGCTTGGTACCTGCGATACATGCTAAATGGGTCAGCTAAAGCTGGTGAGCTCACAGGTTTGAAATCAAGTAATATAGTATGAACCGCAAGATTTAATAATGATTTGCATCCAGCAAATAAAATGATAGTAATCGTGTATACAGCCATGAGCACATAGTTGAGCTTAACTCGAGGGCCGGGTCCCCTAAAGAGAATTCCGGGCGAGGTGCCTCCACGAATGCCTAATCAACATTCGTCTTCCCAAATATTAGTACGTCCGTTTACCCGGTTAGTGCTTGCTAACCCGAACGAGGAGGGTCAATCCTATATGGTACCATATACTAATATTCACGCTACAACGTATTAACAACTTTGTTGACGGAGGACTTTAAATGATTAGTTATGAAAAACTCATGTAGTATATGAAATGTTTGTACTTGCGTTCACATGTTAAAAATGAGCAATATATCACACCCCTGAGTAAAACAGTAAAAAGAGGGGCCATGAGACTCACCTGAGTCTTGTGAGTTTAACTTAATAAACTTGAGTTGATTAGCCGAGTAATGAAGTCCAAAGACTTGTAACCTGAGGGTGTCCACGACACGCGATGGTTATAAACATGATTGGGTATCTCAAAAGATCACCCTTGTAGTTGTTACACAACTATATATATGTCCAAATTACTACGATTTGGTTGATTTGTTAAGTGTTTGAAAACGTGTACGGCCCGTTGGTGATTAATTGTAATAATAGTCCTGATGTTATCACATTGATTTCGAAGTGTTATACTTGAAAGGTATATTCCATTATGTTTGAAAAGTTGTATCATATAAGCGTTTTGAAGTCATACAAGTTTGACACTTGGTGAGAAATGTGCTTACGGAATCTAAGTACGGGGGTCCGGGGGCAGCGCCCCTAGCGGGGTCCAAGGGGCTGGCCCCTGGCTGGGGTCGAGATGCCAGGTCAGCTCGAAAAATTTTTATTTCTACTATATTGCTTTGGTGAAAAACGCATCTGGGATCTGAATTCGGGTAAAATCGAGTGATAAATTTTGAGTCTCGACACTTAGTAAAAATCATAGTTTTCTGTGTTTTGCGACACAATATGCGACACAAAAGTTTGTCATGCGACACAAGGGTTGTGTCGTGCGACACAAGGATTATGTCGCATAAAATATGCGACACAATATCTATACGACACAGAGGTTGTGTCGCATAGATTCGGGATGCTGATTCAACAGCGACATAAGGGTAGTGTCGTATGGTATTTGCGACATAAGGTACGACACAATATTGTGTCGCATAAGATACGACATAACTGGTTTCATACGACACAAGATACGACATAAAAGGCAAAATACGACATAACATGCGACACAAGGCTTGTGTCGCATTGAAGAACATCAGCCCAGAAAGTTTCGACTGCCGAGGTTTTTCCGGCCAAAACCCAATTTAAACTCGTTTTTAAGCTATAAAACCGTGTGTCTACTCTTTGTAATGGACATATATAAGTTATATAAACACTAACAAGTGAAAATACTAATAATCGAAAGGTTTCGGGATTTTGTCGGAAACTTACAAAGTGTCGGATTGAAAATCCGAAAAGATAGGATGATAGATCGGGATGCGGTGAGCGTTTTCTTCCAAAGGAGTAGTGAAATCCGAGTGCGTTTGATGGTGTTATTTTTGTGATTTTGAGAGATGGTGGTGGTTTTCTTTTTAAAGAGAAAATAAGAGAGGAGAGAGAGAGGGAAAAGTGAGAAATGAGAGAAAGAGAGAAGGGAGGTGGAGGTTATCCTCCACTTTCAGTCTTCGCCCCGCGCTCCTCGTGGTGTTCGTTTTCTCCGTCATTTAACGTTTTAATAAATATTTCGCGCGTTAATTATCCAATTTAAAATACAAATTTTGTTTAATAATTTAATTAAGTTGTTTTACCAATTATCTAATAATTTAAGGATTTAAAATGTGATTTAAATAATTTGCGTATTTTGTTGTTACTTTGGTAAGTTTCAATTTTACGAAGCGGGACAACTTTTGGAATAAAATTTAAACAGTAGTTTGGACCCAGTAATGTTTTCAGATAATGTTTTATACTTAAATATAAATTGGGTCACCAACGTCCGTATTTATGGAACCGAAATACATTCGATTTAAATTGCGTACGATTTAATTAAATCGCAAAGTTTGTATATATTCATCAATATATAATTCGATACATTAATTAGCCTAACACAGAACTAATTACATGTATTAACAGAGAATTAGGCACTAATTACTAGTCCTAATTTAGCGGGTGTTACATTCTCCCCCTGTTACAAGAATTTCGTCCCGAAATTTAGCTCGAGGTCGCGATTGATGTAGAATCGGAGACTAGCTGGGGATACTTGAGTCGCATTTGGTCTTCCCGTTCCCAAGTAAATTCTGGACCGCGCCGCGAATTCCATCTGACTTTGACGATGGGAATACGACTTTGTTTTAGTTGTTTGACCTCACGGTCCATGATTTCAGCAGGTTCCTCAACAAAATGAAGTTTGTTATCGACGCGAATCTCGTCGAGCGGTATGATAAGTGTCTCATTGGATAGGCATTTCTTTAAGTTAGAAACGTGAAAAGTGGGGTGCACGCTGCTGAGTTCGGATGGCAGCTGCAATCGATAAGCTACGGGGCCAATCCGTTCGAGGATCTCAAAAGGCCCGATGTACCTGGGATTTAACTTCCCGCGTTTGCCAAAACGGATGACGCCTTTCCAAGGCGATACTTTTAAGAGTACTCGATCCCTAACTTGGAACTCGAGTGGTTTGCGTCTCACGTCAGCGTAACTTTTCTGACGATCACGTGCGGCTTTGAGTCGGCTTTGGATTTCCACAATTTTCTCGGTGGTGGCGTGTATGATTTCAGGACCAGTGAGTTGACTATCTCCCACTTCAGTCCAACAGATCGGTGATCGGCACTTACGACTGTACAGTGCCTCAAAAGGTGCAGCCTTAATGCTGGCGTGATAGCTGTTATTGTACGAGAATTCGCACAACGGTAGATGTCTTTCCCAGTTTGTACCGAAATCAACTACGCAGGCGCGTAGCATATCTTCCAGTGTCTGAATGGTTCGTTCACTTTGGCCATCGGTTTGAGGATGGTACGCGGTGCTCATATCAAGACGAGTACCCAATGCTTTTTGAAGTGACAGCCAAAAGTGAGAAGTGAAGCGGGCATCTCTGTCAGAGATGATCGAGATTGGAACACCGTGTTGGGAAACAATTTCCTTGATGTAGATTTGTGCGAGGCACTCCATTTTATCGTTTTCCTTGATTGCCAGGAAATGAGCAGATTTGGTGAGACGATCGACGATCACCCAAATGGTATCGCAACCGCTCGATGACTTGGGTAGTTTGGTTATGAAATCCATGGTAATTTGTTCCCATTTCCATTCAGGGATTTCAGGTTGTTGGAGTAAACCAGGAGGTTTCTGATGTTCGGTTTTGACTTTCGAGCAAGTAAGGCACTTGCTGACATAAGTGGCGATTTCGGCTTTCATGTTTGGCCACCAATAAAATTCCTTGATGCCGTGGTACATCTTATCGGATCCTGGATGGATAGAGTATTTGGACTTGTGAGCCTCATCCATCACCAAGTCTCGTAGGTTCCCAAAATTAGGCAACCAGATTCGGTTTAAGAAATACTTAATCCCGTTAGGTCTGATTTCGAATTGTTTGTCAATACCCCGTAAGGCTTAGTTTGGGATGTTTTTAGGTTTCAGGGCTTCGATCAGAGCAGTATGAATCTGAATGGTAAGATCGTTGTGAATGGTCATACTGAGGGCTCGGACTCGAAGTGGTTTTGGTCGTTCCTTTCGACTGAGGGCATCGGCTACAACATTAGCCTTCCCTGATTGGTACTTGATCTCGCAATCGTAATCGGTAAGCAACTCGACCCATCGACGTTGCCTCATATTGAGATCCTTTCTGATCGAATATATGTTGGAGACTTTTATGATCGGTAAAGATTGTGCACTTAGTGCCGTAGAGATAATGTCTCCAGATTTTGAGAGCAAAAACGACAGCTCCAAGTTCGAGATCATGAGTGGTGTAGTTCTTTTCGTGAATTTTCAGCTGTCGTGAGGCATAGGCAATGACTTTGTCTCGTTGCATTAACACGCAACCGAGACCTTGATGAGAAGCATCGCAGTATACCACGAAGTCATCGGTGCCTTCGGGTAGTGATAGAATTGGAGTACTGCAAAGCTTTTGTTTCAGAAGTTGGAACGCTGACTCTTGTTTATCGGTCCAATCGAACCTTTTGTCCTTCTGAGTCAGTACCGTGAGTGGTTGAGCTATTTTGGAGAAATTTTCGATAAATCGCCGATAGTACCCAGCAAGACCCAAGAATTGACGTACTTCAGTTGCAGTGGTGGGTGCTTGCCAGTCTTTGATAGCCTCGATTTTTGATGGGTCAACGTGAATTCCCTGACTGTCGATCACGTGACCAAGGAATTGGACGGTTTTTATCCAGAACTCACACTTAGAGAATTTGGCGTAAAGCTCCTCGTGTCTAAGTAGTTCTAGGATGGTTTTGAGGTGTTGCGCATGTTCTTGTTCGTTGCGCGAATAAATGAGTATGTCATCGATAAAGACAATGACAAACTTGTCGAGGTAAGGTTTACACACCCGGTTCATGAGGTCCATGAATACAGCCGGTGCGTTGGTTAGACCGAAGGGCATCACTTGGAATTCGTAGTGCCCGTAGCGAGTTCTGAAAGCAGTTTTTGGAATATCGGTGTCGCGAACTCGTAACTGATGATATCCTGATCGCAGGTCGATTTTTGAGTAGAAACTTGAACCCTGAAGTTGGTCGAATAGATCATCAATGCGAGGAAGTGGGTATCGGTTTTTGACAGTCAATTTGTTCAATTCACGATAGTCGATGCACATTCGGAATGAACCGTCCTTCTTTTTAACAAATAAGACCGGAGCTCCCCAAGGTGAAGAACTCGGTCTAATGAATCCTCTATCCAGGAGTTCCTGTAACTGGGTGGACAACTCCTGAAGTTCGGATGGGGCTAAACGGTACGGTGCGCGGGCCACCGGTGCGGCACCCGGCACGAGATCGATTGAGAACTCAACCTGTCTAGGTGGAGGTAGACCAGGTAGTTCTTCTGGAAAGACTTCAGGAAAGTCTCTAACAATCGGCACATCCTCAAGTCGCTTCTCCTCCGACTTCTTCTCTGTGATGTGTGCGAGTATTGCAGGGTAACCCTTTCTCAGAAATTTTCGGGTTTTTAAGCAAGAGATGATATTTAGTCTCGTCCCACCGGTCTCCCCCTGTATGATCAAGGTTCTACCGACGGCGAGTGGGATACGGACGATCTTATCGTAACAAACAATTTCGGCTCGGTGTTTGGACAACCAGTCCATTCCAATGATGACGTCGAAACTTCCGATTTCAACGGGTACAAGATCGATTGAAAAGGTTTCGTCAGCTAGGTTTAAAGTGCAATTAGGTATCACACTATTGGTTTCTATAAGTTTCCCATTTGCTAGCTCTACAGTGTACTTAACATCTAAGGCAACAGGAGTGATGTCAAGTAGTGGGCAAAAGTCATCAGAGATAAAGCTTCTATCAGCACCAGTATCAAATAAAACCGAAGCAGTTAAGTTGTTGAGGAGGAACATACCCGAGACCACATTCGGGTCTTGGCGGGCGTCCCCGGAGTTGATGACGAAGGCTCTACTTCGGGTGTTGTGGTTGTTATGGTTGCGGTTGTTGTTGTTGTTGTTGTTGTTGTTGCTCTGGTTCTTCAGTTTTGGGCACGTGTCCCTGAAGTGCCCAGTGTTCCCACATTCAAAGCAGACTTTGGATGTCCTGGTGTTGTTAGGGTTGTTGTTGGTAGGAGAGTGGCAATCTTTGGTGAGGTGGCCGTACCTCTTGTAATTGTTGCAAAAGGGACCACAGGAACCTTCGTGGTGACGGCTGCACTTGGAACAATAGGGTTTGCTCCCAGTGTAGCCCCGTTTGATGTCTGTGGTGGTGTTGTAGGCTTTGATGGTGTCGGATTTCTTGTTTTGTTGGTTTGGGTGGTTGTTGTGGTAGTCCGACCACTTTCTTTTGTTGTTGTGGGAGGATGAAGTGGGTGGTTCAGAATCTTGGCTCATAGCCATGAGGTCTTGGGCCAGTAGGATTGCACCGTCAATGGTGGTTTGGTTTGAAGAGGCAACGTGCCCCCGAACAGGCTCAGGAAGACCAAGGATGTACTTCCTGATTTTATCAGGTTCCATGCTCACCATAGCTGGGCGGAGGGCAGCGAGTTGCTGGAATCTGGTAGTGTAACCATCGATATCACCACCCTGAACCTTTAGGTTCCAGAATTCCTCGTTGTAACACCTGCTAAATTAGGATAATTATTTATGCCTAATTGATTGTAACTAGTTGTAATTAGTATGTAATAGGACTAATTACAGGCTCTATTTGTATATATATGTGTGTTTTTACGCGATTTGGATAAATCGTACGAATTAACCGGACGGAGTCCGACACAGTTATTTGGACGTTGGTGACAGAAACTTACCTAAATAATGAGAACGTATTTTATTATGTAAAATACACAGCGAACAAACATTATTTATAATACCACGACGACAATTTAAATAATTTAACGAATACGTATTAAACGCGAGTTAAGAATTTTAATACTTCGACAAATTGCTTTTATAATTAATTTCAAGGAATTTCATTAAAATATTCCCGTCATCTTTTAAAAATATAACCGCTTGATTTAACGCCTAAACGACGGAGGAAACGAACACCGCACGGGGTGCGGGGACCGGAAAATGGGAGGATAACCTCCCATTTCCCCACCTTCTCTTTCATTTCCACTTCTATTTTCTCTCTCTCTCTTTCTTTTACTTTCAAACCACCAAACCAATTTCATCACTACAATCGCAAAATAACACCACGAAACCTCGCCGAATCATACCACTCTTTTGGAGAAAAGTGACCACGACAACACGATCTACAATCCTATCTTTCCGGAATTTCATTTCGGCAAGTTGTAAGTTCCCGACAAAACCCGAAACTCTCCGTTTTTACTCATTTTTACGTTTTTATGGTTTATATATGCTTAATATGTCCAAAAATGGGTTGGGTAAAAGATTTGGACCAAACGGAAGCTTTTCGACCGATTTTCCGGCCGCCAAATTCCGATCAGACCGCTACGTCGCAGAGACGCTGGACTATCTGCGACGTAGCTCAAAAACGTCGCATTTTGTGGCCAACGTCGCATTTAGCGACGTCGCGGCCTACGTCGCACAAAAATCCCAACGTCGCACTAGCGACGCAGCCTATTACGTCGCATTAACTTGCGGACGTCGCACATAGCGACGTAGACTTTTACGTCGCAAACCGAACCTACGTCGCATTGATTTGCGAAGGTCGCATCATGCGACGTACCTCCCTACGTCGCACCCTACGTCGCATGCTACGTCGCATGCTACGTCGCACAAACCAGAACCTTGAAAAGTCAGATTTTACTAAGTGTCGAACTTACACAACTTCAAATACTTATGTTATACGACTTAACAAACGTCATAGAACATACTTTCTATTACAATTACACTAAATTGCGTTGTAAATGATAACACTTTGAATCATTATTACCTACCGTCACCAACGGGCCATATTTGTTTTCAAACTACAAACGGATTACTAAACAAACACTTGGACATAATGAGTTGTGTAAACAACTAGCCTAGATGGTCTTGCGAGACATCTACTTACTTAACTTTATATGTTTAGGCATTTGAAGGTTACGGGTTCGGAGAACCTACGGTTGATATTAATTACTCGTTTATTGATATAAACGTACTTGCAAAGACTCAGGTGAGTCTTACGGCCCCACTTTTTACTGTTTTATCTTATTGGGGGAGATACATGCTACTGATTTTTCCTGAACACAAGTACTAAACTTATTTATATACCAAACGGAATTGCATGAGTTAATTACTATTTACAGAAGTCTCTCCATCATATATCGTTAGTTATGGACTTAAGCGCGAACAGTAGTTAATGGATCCATTAGGGAAATGACCCTCCCCACCCGGGGCAGTAGCGCTGCCACGTACCGATTTACACGTATAAACGGGTGACAACTTATTCGTTACTGATGCTTGCTCACTTACGAGCATGTCACGGGAGCAAACATATTATTTACGGGTTAAGCTTCGATTATGAGCCTCATGGCAACGGTATAAACTTACTTATTTACATTTGCTGGACTGCAAATACTGATTTTACGATTGCTGGATTGCAATGGCTGATTTTACGCCTACGGGCACTACTAATGAAATCTCGTGTTCAAAGCCGATATTATTTACAAACCTGTGAGATTCACCAACCTTTTGGTTGACACTTTTTAGCATGTTTTCTCAGGTACCCGGACGGAGTAGGAATACTCCAGGATTTTAGCTAGAGTCGCATGTTTTCAACACAACTGCATTAACGGAGATTCTTAGCATTATCTTTTGTATATTACGGTTATGTAATAGAATCTCCCGCTATACGCGTGGACTCTAGGGGAAACTACATTTTGTATACGAAAACACTAAGTTTTCAAACATTATATCTATGGAATGTAACTAATTTACAAAACGTCTCATTTAGAGGTCGTTTGCTGTATATCTTGTGCTTTGTATATTGATTAGTAACACCCAGGTATGCTTCCGCAAAACAGTAAATTTTTGGGGTGTTACAGATTGGTATCAGAGCCTAAGGTTATAGTGAACTAGGTTGCATTTAGTGGGCCTAGACTATGACCATTAGGCAGTATTTCCTTATTAGGCATGATTGGTTCAGGAATTACATCATACGACTTTAATTTAACATAGCCTGATCAACTATGTACAATTAAGGAAAGATGATGTGAAGTCTGAAATGGTTATGTCGAACAGGAATACGTTAGTAGACTCTGACCCCGAGAGAACCGAGACTCTTACTTGTTATGTGCTAGACATACGCTAGGCTATTATGTGATATACGAGTATATACATACATAGGCCTCACTCGCTGACTATACTACTAGGCTATTATATATATGAATAGGCCTCGCACGTAAACACACTCGCTATAGAGATAGCCGACGTTTCCCTGGTGACACTTACGAATTTCTCTCAGCGGTTTGCACCGACCATGACAGACTTGATTACCGTCACACCACCTTGTGGCGCACTCTAATGATTTTACGAAAATCACATCTAACACCCGGAAACAACGTACTTCCAAGGACTAAAATCCTCTCTCTGTCATTTCTATAGAACTCAAAGACGCGAATTTCCCAAATGGACGACTACATGTCTGATAGTGACCAAGTCCACGGGGAACAAATCCAGTACACGTATCTCGATGAGGACATCGCACCAGAAGAAGAAATCATGCTGGAGGGAAACGAAAATCAGAATTTCGGAATGACTGGCATCGACATAGAAGAATATGAAAGAGTGCGAGATCAGGCCGTGGGACTAGACGGCCGAAATTGGGCACTTAAGCGTAAGTGCATAGACTATGAACAAAGATTGAGAATCTCAAACCGATCTGTCCCTACACGAATCAAAGATAAGATCCGTTACTGGAAGAAAGTGGCCACCAACCTAACCCGTAGGACCAAAACATGGATCAAACGTTTGGGCAGGAAATCAACGGAGGAGACTAAGTACCGCTCCACGACTCAAAGATACAGGGACATGCTCGAGGCACGCTACCACCCACACGACCTGAACCTGGAATCGGAAGACGAATCCGAAAGCCAGGAACCGTAACTAAGAATGAACCAACCGACTAGCAGAAACTGTGGACCGCCTTGGCACGCTATGGAACAAATTAATCTACATTAAGAATAGTGTAGTTTTTGTCTTGTAATCTACCTCGTAATCTAGGGACTATCTAGCACTACTCTATAAACTAGTCGGATGTAACCATTCCCGACATCTTTTGTATTATCTCTGTAGGATGTAACTTTTGAACTCACTTTATCTATCAGATATCCTTTGTTATCTCGACTCACATTAATTGTCATTTTCCATGTTGATGTTATGTATTACTACTTTTATACATGTACATCTGTGACAATTACCAGCTCATACAAAATCTCATGTATCTTCATTTCTTTTATTGAAGAATCATGCCGCCAAAGACACGACCATACACCGATGCCCAGATTACCTCCCTTATAACCCAGGCTGTTACTGAAGCCTTGGCTCGGAATACTCCACCAAATTCCTCGAGAAATAGCGATGCCGCTGAAACCCCTACTGCTAAACCTTGTTCTTACAAGGACTTCCAGAACTGCAAACCTCTAAACTTTGCAGGTACCGAGGGAGCTATTGGTCTAGTACGCTGGATCGAGAAAGTTGAGTCTGTATTTCTTATCTGCAACTGTGCGGAGGGAGATAAGGTTAAGTTCTCCGTTAGTACTTTTACTGACACCGCACTCACCTGGTGGAACACTTATGCCCAGACTGTGAGTGTTGCTACTGCTTACCAACTCCCGTGGGAGGAGTTGAAGAAGATGTTGAGGGGCGAGTATTGCCCCAGGGATGAATTGAAACAACTAGAAGTGGAATTCTGGAACCACAAGATGCTGGGTAATGATATCACCGGCTACACCAACCGTTTCCACCAACTGGCACTTCTGTGCCCAACCATGGTCGATCCTGAGTACAAGAGGATCGAGAAATTTGTTGATGGCCTTCCTGAGAGACTCCAAGATCTGGTAACTTCTTCCAAACCGGGTACAATTCAGAGCGCCATCCGTATGGCCCATGAACTAACGGCAAATTCTGTCCGCCGTGGTACAACTTCAACCCCATCTGCAAACAACAAACGCAAGTGGGAAGGTAACCCCAACTCATCCAACCAAACCTCCAACAAAAAGCCTGAGTACATTAAGGCTTATTCATCTGGAACTTCGGAGAAGAAAGGGTACAGCGGGAGCAGACCCTACTGTCCCAAATGCAACCGCCACCATGACGGTTCTTGCCCTTGCTCCAACTGCAAGCGGTTCGGGCATCTAGCCAAGGATTGTCGAACCAACATTCCCACCCCCAACACTAATGCACCAAAGGCCTGCTTTGGGTGCGGAAATACAGGGCATTTCAAGAAAGATTGCCCAAAGCTGAAAAACAACAACAACCCTGCTCGCGGCAGATCATTCGTTATCAAGGCTGGGGAAGCCAGACAAGACCCGAACGTCGTGACGGGTACGTTCCTTCTCAACGACCTTACTGCTTCTGTGTTATTTGATACCGGTGCCGATAGAAGCTTCATTTCTGAGAAATTTAGCCATTTACTTGATATAACTCCCACTGCCTTAGATGCTAAATACATTGTTGAATTAGCTAATGGCAAACTGATTGAGACTGATAGTATCATACACAACTGTACACTTAACCTCACGAACGAAACGTTTTCCATTGATTTAATCCCTGTCGAGATCGGCAGCTTCGATATTATTGTCGGTATGGATTGGTTATCCAAGCACCGAGCTGAAATCATCTGTCATGACAAACTCGTTCGCATACCTCTTGTCTCCGGTAGAACCTTAGTCCTACAAGGGGAGACCGGCAGACGGAATCTGAATATTGTCTCCTGTCTAAAAACGAGAAAATATCTACGAAAAGGGTATCAAGCCATCCTCGCACATGTAACGGAGAAGAAGTCGGAGGAGAAGCGACTTGAGGATGTTCCGATCGTACGGGATTTTCCGGAAGTCTTTCCTGAAGACTTGCCCGGACTTCCGCCACCTAGACAAGTTGAATTTCAAATCGAACTTGTGCCCGGAGCTGCACCCGTGGCACGAGCCCCTTACCGTTTAGCACCATCCGAAATGCAGGAGTTGTCTAACCAACTACAGGAACTCCTGGACAGAGGATTCATTCGACCAAGTTCCTCACCTTGGGGAGCTCCGGTCTTATTCGTGAAAAAGAAAGATGGGTCTTTCCGCATGTGTATCGACTACCGAGAGCTGAATAAGCTAACCATAAAGAATCGGTACCCACTTCCTAGAATCGATGACCTGTTTGACCAACTCCAGGGATCGAGTGTTTACTCGAAGATTGATCTACGGTCGGGTTATCATCAACTCCGAGTCCGTGACAATGATATCCCAAAGACAGCTTTCCGAACTCGTTATGGGCATTATGAATTCCAAGTGATGCCATTCGGGTTAACCAACGCACCGGCCGTATTCATGGACCTTATGAATCGGGTGTGCAAACCATATCTTGACAAATTCGTCATTGTGTTCATCGATGATATCCTGATTTACTCTCGTAACAAACAGGAACATGCTCAACATCTGAAAACCATTCTAGGACTTCTGAAACACGAAGAGTTATATGCCAAATTCTCTAAGTGTGAGTTCTGGATTCGAACCGTTCAATTCCTCGGGCACGTGATTGACAGCCAAGGAATTCATGTTGATCCCGCCAAGATTGAAGCAATCAAGGGCTGGGAGTCACCGACCACTCCAACCGAAGTGAGACAATTCTTAGGTCTTGCTGGTTATTATCGCCGATTCATCGAAAACTTTTCAAGAATAGCTGTTCCACTTACCACACTGACTCAGAAGGATAAGAAGTTCGATTGGACTGATAAACAAGAGTCAGCCTTCCAGCTATTGAAAAACAAACTTTGCAGTGCACCAATCTTGTCCTTACCCGAGGGCACCGACGATTTCGTAGTTTACTGCGACGCCTCACACCAGGGACTTGGTTGTGTGTTGATGCAACGGGAAAAAGTCATTGCCTATGCCTCACGACAACTAAAAATTCACGAGAAAAACTATACGACCCACGACCTCGAGTTAGGTGCTGTGGTCTTCGCATTGAAAATCTGGAGACATTATCTCTATGGTACGAAAAGCACTATCTTTACCGATCACAAAAGTCTCCAACACATATTCGATCAGAAAGATCTAAACATGAGACAACGTCGCTGGGTTGAGTTGCTTAGTGACTATGACTGCGAGATCAAATACCATCCGGGCAAGGCTAACGTAGTTGCCGATGCCTTAAGCCGAAAAGAACGAGTGAAACCCCTTCGAGTCCGAGCACTTTCCATGACAATTCGTAACGAGCTTCCTACTCAAATCCTTACCGCTCAACTTGAAGCACTCAACGATGAAAACTTGAAAAATGAAGCCTTGAGAGGTTTGGATAAACAATTCGAAATCAAACCCAATGGAACTCGATATTTCTCTAACCGGGTGTGGTTACCCAAATTCGGAAACTTGCGAGATTTGGTGATGGCTGAAGCTCACAAATCTCGATACTCAATACATCCTGGATCTGACAAGATGTATCATGACGTCAAAGGGTTGTATTGGTGGCCTAACATGAAAGCTGACATCGCCTTGTACGTCAGTAAATGCCTAACCTGTTCCAAAGTAAAGACCGAACACCAAAGACCCTCTGGGTTGCTTCAACAACCTGAAATTCCTCAATGGAAATGGGAACAGATTTCCATGGACTTCATTACCAAACTACCGAAAACTTCGAGTGGTTGCGATACCATTTGGGTGATCGTGGACCGTCTCACGAAATCTGCTCACTTTCTGGCCATCAAGGAAACCGACAAGATGGAGCGTCTGACTCGCATCTATGTCAAAGAAATCATCTCGCGACACGGTGTACCTATCTCGATCATCTCGGATAGGGACAGCCGTTTTACTTCTAACTTTTGGCAATCGCTACAGAAATCTCTTGGTACTCGTCTGGATATGAGTACTGCTTATCACCCGCAAACCGATGGCCAAAGCGAGCGAACTATCCAAACACTGGAGGATATGCTACGAGCCTGCGTAGTCGACTTCGGTACTTCTTGGGAAAATCACTTACCGTTGTGTGAGTTTTCGTACAACAACAGTTACCATACCAGCATAAAGGCTGCACCCTTCGAGGCACTTTACGGACGTAAGTGCCGATCACCTGTCTGTTGGACTGAGTTAGGAGAATCCCAACTCACGGGTCCAGAAATCATTCAAGAAACTACTGAGAAAATCGTTGGTATTCAAAACCGGCTGAAAGCCGCACGTGATCGTCAGAAAAGCTATGCTGACGTGAGACGCAAACACCTTGAGTTCCAGGTAGGAGACAAGGTACTTCTCAAAGTGGCACCGTGGAAAGGTGTTATTCGATTCGGGAAACGAGGCAAACTAAATCCTAGATACATCGGACCATTCGAAATCCTTGAAAGGATTGGTCCAGTGGCCTATCGCCTGCAACTTCCTGCTGAACTTAGCAGTGTACACAACACATTCCACATTTCTAACTTGAAGAAATGTCTGTCTGACGAGACGTTGATTATACCACTCGACGAAATTCAAATCGATGATAAACTCCATTTTGTCGAGAAACCTATGGAAATCATGGACCGTGAGGTCAAGCAATTGAAACAGAGTCGTATTCCAATAGTAAAAGTCAGGTGGAATTCTAGGCGCGGCCCTGAGTTCACCTGGGAACGGGAAGATCAAATGCGACAGAAATACCCACATCTCTTCCCAGACAACGCACCGTCCGTGCACTCAAGCTAATTTCGGGACGAAATTTCTTTAACAAGGGGAGAATGTAACACCTGCTAAATTAGGATAATTATTTATGCCTAATTGATTGTAACTAGTTGTAATTAGTATGTAATAGGACTAATTACAGGCTCTATTTGTATATATATGTGTGTTTTTACGCGATTTGGATAAATCGTACGAATTAACCGGACGGAGTCCGACACAGTTATTTGGACGTTGGTGACAGAAACTTACCTAAATAATGAGAACGTATTTTATTATGTAAAATACACAGCGAACAAACATTATTTATAATACCACGACGACAATTTAAATAATTTAACGAATACGTATTAAACGCGAGTTAAGAATTTTAATACTTCGACAAATTGCTTTTATAATTAATTTCAAGGAATTTCATTAAAATATTCCCGTCATCTTTTAAAAATATAACCGCTTGATTTAACGCCTAAACGACGGAGGAAACGAACACCGCACGGGGTGCGGGGACCGGAAAATGGGAGGATAACCTCCCATTTCCCCACCTTCTCTTTCATTTCCACTTCTATTTTCTCTCTCTCTCTTTCTTTTACTTTCAAACCACCAAACCAATTTCATCACTACAATCGCAAAATAACACCACGAAACCTCGCCGAATCATACCACTCTTTTGGAGAAAAGTGACCACGACAACACGATCTACAATCCTATCTTTCCGGAATTTCATTTCGGCAAGTTGTAAGTTCCCGACAAAACCCGAAACTCTCCGTTTTTACTCATTTTTACGTTTTTATGGTTTATATATGCTTAATATGTCCAAAAATGGGTTGGGTAAAAGATTTGGACCAAACGGAAGCTTTTCGACCGATTTTCCGGCCACCAAATTCCGATCAGACCGCTACGTCGCAGAGACGCTGGACTATCTGCGACGTAGCTCAAAAACGTCGCATTTTGTGGCCAACGTCGCATTTAGCGACGTCGCGGCCTACGTCGCACAAAAATCCCAACGTCGCACTAGCGACGCAGCCTATTACGTCGCATTAACTTGCGGACGTCGCACATAGCGACGTAGACTTTTACGTCGCAAACCGAACCTACGTCGCATTGATTTGCGAAGGTCGCATCATGCGACGTACCTCCCTACGTCGCACCCTACGTCGCATGCTACGTCGCATGCTACGTCGCACAAACCAGAACCTTGAAAAGTCAGATTTTACTAAGTGTCGAACTTACACAACTTCAAATACTTATGTTATACGACTTAACAAACGTCATAGAACATACTTTCTATTACAATTACACTAAATTGCGTTGTAAATGATAACACTTTGAATCATTATTACCTACCGTCACCAACGGGCCATATTTGTTTTCAAACTACAAACGGATTACTAAACAAACACTTGGACATAATGAGTTGTGTAAACAACTAGCCTAGATGGTCTTGCGAGACATCTACTTACTTAACTTTATATGTTTAGGCATTTGAAGGTTACGGGTTCGGAGAACCTACGGTTGATATTAATTACTCGTTTATTGATATAAACGTACTTGCAAAGACTCAGGTGAGTCTTACGGCCCCACTTTTTACTGTTTTATCTTATTGGGGGAGATACATGCTACTGATTTTTCCTGAACACAAGTACTAAACTTATTTATATACCAAACGGAATTGCATGAGTTAATTACTATTTACAGAAGTCTCTCCATCATATATCGTTAGTTATGGACTTAAGCGCGAACAGTAGTTAATGGATCCATTAGGGAAATGACCCTCCCCACCCGGGGCAGTAGCGCTGCCACGTACCGATTTACACGTATAAACGGGTGACAACTTATTCGTTACTGATGCTTGCTCACTTACGAGCATGTCACGGGAGCAAACATATTATTTACGGGTTAAGCTTCGATTATGAGCCTCATGGCAACGGTATAAACTTACTTATTTACATTTGCTGGACTGCAAATACTGATTTTACGATTGCTGGATTGCAATGGCTGATTTTACGCCTACGGGCACTACTAATGAAATCTCGTGTTCAAAGCCGATATTATTTACAAACCTGTGAGATTCACCAACCTTTTGGTTGACACTTTTTAGCATGTTTTCTCAGGTACCCGGACGGAGTAGGAATACTCCAGGATTTTAGCTAGAGTCGCATGTTTTCAACACAACTGCATTAACGGAGATTCTTAGCATTATCTTTTGTATAATACGGTTATGTAATAGAATCTCCCGCTATACGCGTGGACTCTAGGGGAAACTACATTTTGTATACGAAAACACTAAGTTTTCAAACATTATATCTATGGAATGTAACTAATTTACAAAACGTCTCATTTAGAGGTCGTTTGCTGTATATCTTGTGCTTTGTATATTGATTAGTAACACCCAGGTATGCTTCCGCAAAACAGTAAATTTTTGGGGTGTTACACTCGTCCAGCTTCTGGAGTTTGGCGATTGAGCAGTATTTGGCGGTGAGTTTTGCTTTCAAGTCCTCCCAAGAGAGTTGGTAGGCAGTGTCAGCACCCACTGATTGGGAATATGAGTTCCACCAAGAGTGGGCATCATCTTCGAGAGAGCAGGTGGCGAAATTTACTTTGTCGTTTTCCGCGCATTTGTTGACACGGAAAACAGTTTCCATCTTTTCGAACCATCTGATTAGTCCGATGGCTCCTTTAGTACCCTTGAAGCTTGAGGGTTTGCAGCTCTGAAAGTCCTTGTAAGAACAAGGTTTAGCAGCGGGGGTTTCAGCGGCATCGCTGTTTCTTTCGGAATTCGGTGGAGTATTCCGAGTCAAGGCTTCAGTCACAGCCTGGGTTATGAGTGATGTAAGCTGAGCATCGGTGTATGGTCTTGTCTTTGGCGGCATGATTCTTCAATAAAAGAAATGAAGATACATGAGATTTTGTAGGAATTTGTAATTGTCACAGATGTTTATGTATAAAAGCGGTAATACATAACATCAATATGAAAAATGGCAATTAGTATGAATTGAAACAGCAAGGAATATTTGATAGATAATATGAGTTCAAAGGTTACATCCCATGGATGTATTACAAAAGGCGTCGGGAATTGTTACATCCGACCGAATCATAAAGTAGTGCTTAAGTAGTTATTAGACTACAAGATAGATTACAAGGCAAGGACTACACTAGTCTTAACGTAGATTAATCTGTTCCATCATTTCAATGAGACGGTCCACAGTATTGGCAAGTCTGCTGGCCTGTCGGGCATTGTCTTCAGCCAATGCTAGTCGTTGTACCAATCCACGGGCATATTCTTCCGTTTCCCGTGAGCGTTGTTCACATTCTTCTAGCCTGTGTTTCAAAAGGGCGGTTTCTACGCTTATCTCCACCACTTTGTTGAAAAGGACATCTACATTGTTAACGGTGGTTTCGTGATCCTCGGAGACTTGTTCGATGCGTTCGAGAGATGTAAGTCTCCAGTTTTCGTTCGTTTCCTGCAACACAACGTCCATGGTGCGAAGTTGCTGTTCGTGTTGGTTTACCCTAGCGGCTAAGGCCGGCAAGGTGAAGTGAGTGGGGTACGGGCCAGCTCGAGGCAACCTGACGTTCCTCCTTGCTACCCTTGGGTTCTGTGACCCGGATTGAGAGCGCGATGAATTGGTCGGTGTGTTTGCCATTTCTGAGACAAAGCGTTAGTAAGAGTGAGGCCTATATTCATATAGTTCCTATATAATATAGCCTATTGAGTGTCTAGCACAAACATGTTTAAGTCTCGGTCCTCTCGAGGTCAGAGTCTTCTAGTGTACCCTGTTCAGCTATAACTAATTTCAGGTCTTACATCATCTTTGCTTAATTGTACATAGTTGATCAGGCTATGTTAAATTAAACTCGTATGACGTAATCATTGAACCAGTTATACCTAATAAGGAATACTGCCTAATGGTCATAGTCTAGGCCCACTAAATGCAACCTAGTTCACTATAACCTTAGGCTCTGATACCAATCTGTAACACCCCCAAATTTAACGATTTGCGGAAGCACGATTTGGGTGTTACTAATCAATAACAAAGCACAAAGATATATAGTAAACGACTCTACATGCGTCGTTTTAACAAAATATATTAATATTGAAATGTTTACAACATTTATAGCTTTACATAGCTCGAGTTTAAATAAAAGGAGATTTCAGTACATAAGTACTTGTACAAAATATACTAATGCAAGAAAATCTCAAACGTCTGTATGATGACTCGAGCTAGAAGTCCTGAAGCAGAAACAACCTACTGCTTGGTACCTGCGATACATGCTAAATGGGTCAGCTAAAGCTGGTGAGCTCACAGGTTTGAAATCAAGTAATATAGTATGAACCGCAAGATTTAATAATGATTTGCATCCAGCAAATAAAATGATAGTAATCGTGTATACAGCCATGAGCACATAGTTGAGCTTAACTCGAGGGCCGGGTCCCCTAAAGAGAATTCCGGGCGAGGTGCCTCCACGAATGCCTAATCAACATTCGTCTTCCCAAATATTAGTACGTCCGTTTACCCGGTTAGTGCTTGCTAACCCGAACGAGGAGGGTCAATCCTATATGGTACCATATACTAATATTCACGCTACAACGTATTAACAACTTTGTTGACGGAGGACTTTAAATGATTAGTTATGAAAAACTCATGTAGTATATGAAATGTTTGTACTTGCGTTCACATGTTAAAAATGAGCAATATATCACACCCCTGAGTAAAACAGTAAAAAGAGGGGCCATGAGACTCACCTGAGTCTTGTGAGTTTAACTTAATAAACTTGAGTTGATTAGCCGAGTAATGAAGTCCAAAGACTTGTAACCTGAGGGTGTCCACGACACGCGATGGTTATAAACATGATTGAGTATCTCAAAAGATCACCCTTGTAGTTGTTACACAACTATATATATGTCCAAATTACTACGATTTGGTTGATTTGTTAAGTGTTTGAAAACGTGTACGGCCCGTTGGTGATTAATTGTAATAATAGTCCTGATGTTATCACATTGATTTCGAAGTGTTATACTTGAAAGGTATATTCCATTATGTTTGAAAAGTTGTATCATATAAGCGTTTTGAAGTCATACAAGTTTGACACTTGGTGAGAAATGTGCTTACGGAATCTAAGTACGGGGGTCCGGGGGCAGCGCCCCTAGCGGGGTCCAAGGGGCTGGCCCCTGGCTGGGGTCGAGATGCCAGGTCAGCTCGAAAAATTTTTATTTCTACTATATTGCTTTGGTGAAAAACGCATCTGGGATCTGAATTCGGGTAAAATCGAGTGATAAATTTTGAGTCTCGACACTTAGTAAAAATCTGAGTTTTCTGTGTTTTGCGACACAATATGCGACACAAAAGTTTGTCATGCGACACAAGGGTTGTGTCGTGCGACACAAGGATTATGTCGCATAAAATATGCGACACAATATCTATACGACACAGAGGTTGTGTCGCATAGATTCGGGATGCTGATTCAACAGCGACATAAGGGTAGTGTCGTATGGTATTTGCGACATAAGGTACGACACAATATTGTGTCGCATAAGATACGACATAACTGGTTTCATACGACACAAGATACGACATAAAAGGCAAAATACGACATAACATGCGACACAAGGCTTGTGTCGCATTGAAGAACATCAGCCCAGAAAGTTTCGACTGCCGAGGTTTTTCCGGCCAAAACCCAATTTAAACTCGTTTTTAAGCTATAAAACCGTGTGTCTACCACTAGTACAAATTTGTGCATTGGTCACACATGGTCGAAATCAAATCGTCACACATTAAAATATTTATGTGACTAAAGGTACGAAAATAAAAATAACGTCATTAGTTAGCCACATCTGAACTCCAATCGTGTGACCATTCTGAAATGTATTGCCACACCTTCGAACATATATGTGGCTAAAGGGCACTGCTATTTTTTGGTTGATTATTTAGTCACATATGAATTTGGAACGCGTGACAAATGAAGAGCAAGTTCGAAGCATTAGTCACGTTATACACATAAAATGTGACAAATCTATGTCACACACTTGAACACTGTGACCAAATGCCACTATATGGTCACATGAAGTAAATGTTTATGTGACTAAATCATATAGTCGAGTTTGTCACACATGATTTCAGTGTAGCCAAAATCCGGTACATATGGTCACATAATTTATTATGTGTGTCTAAAGTTTAGTGTGTTAGAATGTCAAAAGCTAATGTGTATAGTCACATTAATTTCTAGCATGATCATGTGACTATATGGCTTTATAATAGCCACACCATATCACAAATGTGTATCTAAATGATGTTTATGGCCACATTTTAGGTGATTATATGTGACCAATATATTCACAACAGTCACATTGTGAAATATTCATGTGGCTATTATTTAGAGCAAAAATGAGCAAAAACGATTATCATTAAGTTTGATATTAGTCACATTGAGTGTTAGTTTGTGTGACTAAATCAGATGCTACTATATGGTCACATGAAGTAATTGTTTATGTGACTAAATCATATAGTCGAGTTTGTCACACATGATTTCAGTATAGTCAAAATCCGGTACATATGGTCACATAACTTATTATATGTATCTAAAGTTTAGTGTGTGTTAGAATGTCAAAAGCTAATGTGTATAGTCACATTTATTTCTAGCACGATCATATGACTATATGGCTTTATAATAGCCACACCATATCATATATGTGTATCTAAAAATGATGTTTATGGCCACATTTTAGGTGATTATATGCGACCAATATATTCACAATAGTCACGTTGTGAAATATTAATGTGGCTATTATTTAGAGCCAAAATGGGCAAAAACGATTATCATTGAGTGTTAGTTTGTGTGTTTAAATCATGAGATTTTATATGTCACATGAAGTAATTGTTTATGTGACTAAATCATAGAGTCGAGTTTGTCACACATGATTTCAGTGTTGCCAAAATCCGGTAGATATGGTCACATATGGTTCGTATTTGGCACGATTGATAGACATGGTGCCAAAAAAGCATTTGGCACGGTTCGATCAACCGTCTCAAAAGTATTTGGCACGGTTGATAGGCTTGGTCCGAAAAAAGCATTTAGCACGGTTCAGCCAACCTTGCCAAAAGTATTGTGACGGTTTAGTCTCTTTTTTTAAAAGTATTTGACTCTGTTTCAATTTGCATTCTCAGTTTTAAATTGATCCAGTTTTATGTGTTACAAATACATATGGTACAATATTATATTAACTAAGTGTGCTAAACACACAAATTGAATTTAGATCTAAATCCATACAAACAAATTCTCATAAAAACGAAAAATACTTTTATTTCCACGTACATAAATTATCACTATATCAAGTCAATAAACTACAATCCTATTAAGATGAGGTCACCATTCAAACCCAATGATCAGAAAGTCCAACACGCCAATCTGCTCGCGTCTTTACAACCCTATATTATATGAATTTTGTACATTAGTAATTTGCATAACAAGATCAGAATTGATAGATAAAATAGTGATTACTGAGAGCAAAAACAAACGTAACATAATGACCAAAGCTAATCATAGAAACTAAATATACTTTAATTTTAGCTTACATAAATTACAAATATATCAAATCAATAAACTTAATAAGAGAACCATAGGGAAAGTGAGCAAGTCACCCGGGTTTGACTAAATGGAAGCCCCAAAACATCTCTTTCATGCAAACATGCAAATTGCATACTTATCTTGAATATGTGACTCCAATACTTGATTGAACCTCCCTAGCTCGAACGTTGAAGCATCCCTTCATCATCGCTCTGCAAAAAACAAAGCCATGTTCTATAAGAGACAAATTTGAATGATAATACATTCTTATATAAAGCAACATCAATTTTTTCCTTTACAAGACATCTCGGCAAAAAGAAAACAGATTAGTCATGAGGAAGGATGGTATTTATCACAAAGCCCTTAATAGAAATGAACATAAATATCAGCTAGCTTCTTACATTCTTAGGGTCCTACAACTAAAGGTATATTAATCCATTGCATGACATTTACTAAACAAAGCAGACAAGAAACATAAATAGTCTAAATCAAAACTTTTTTCAATTTAGTAACAGGACTACTAATATAAACAACGTAATATCCAAGTTAAATGAATGCAATTTAATCACTAAGAGGTTAAAGCGATACAAGATAAGGCTTGCCTTTAGTAGTACGATCCATGCACGTTTCACCAAAGGAACCGCCACTGCGAGTGTGAACAGCCGGGTCACAAGCACCCTCCTTTTGTCTTCATTTTTGGAAAACCTTCATAATTTCATCCAAAACACAAACATTTATGAACTCTTCAACTCAGTTCAAAAAAATTTGTATGTTTAAATAACAGTTATTGCATCACCTACTTATATAATGAGCATTGTCAAGTAAAACACATCTAAAAAATACCCATACACATCTTATAAAATGAAATCTGCAAGGATCTATTACGAGCAGCCAAGCAGCCCTGCCACTCCAATCTTATTCCTCGAAAGTAACTGCAAAATAGCTAAAACAAAAACCAAAAAAATCCTAATACAATAAGCACCAAATGTCAAACGATGAGCATCTTTTAATAACTGGTCAAGATGAAGAACAAATAGAAAAAGGAAATTGATATCCTCAACACGCCAGAGTTAAAAAAACATATCATTCGTAACCCATTCAAAGTAATTAAATCTCTTGATTGAAGACTAAAACACATTCCTCTAGTAACCCATTCCAGAGTTACTTTGAAACTGTTATGGCAATATATCTATTCCTGGTTGTGATAAAAATGTAAGTTAACAGACCTGAACTCAAGCTCAAGCTTTGAAACTGTTATGGAAATCATCTAGAGTCAAACTCAAGCTAACAGACCTGAAAGAAAACATATTTTAAAGAGTTATCAATGAAAAAAAAAGATCGTTATTTCTTCACAAAAAAAAAAAATCAGCTTCATTTGCCACTCACCTTGCAATGGCAATCAAATGCAAAACCGCATTGGTGGATCCACCCAGGGCCATTACTGTAACCATCGCGTTACGTAAAGATTTGGGGGTAATAACGTCCCTTAGCTTCAAGTCCATTTTGATTAAATCAAGAAGATATTTTCCAGCTAAACAGCATTCATCCAACTTTATTGGATCTTCTGTAAGGGTCGAAGAATTTTGGAAATACAGAATATACTAATCAATAATTTAGACTAGAAAAAGTCAAAAAGTAGAGGTGGAAGTTACTACCCATTTACTTACAAATGGGTCAATTTGGGCTATGTTTAATCTCTCATGGATCAAACTGACCAAATCCAAAGTTTTAGTTAAAAAGAAACCAGTCAAATGGGTCGAGGGTCACCAGAAGTGTATTCTTAATCCATACTATGTGAATTGGTTTTTGCAAAAAATAATATTAATAATTTGATAATATGGTTTCTGTAATCATAATCAGCATGCTGATTATTTATAGAAAAGAATAAAAAGCGTTTTAGGCCAACACATCCTGACCCACGGGACCTGTTATCTAACCCCGCTGACCAGTATCTTGCCACCTTCAGCACAATAGAGAGAAATTGACATATTTGTACCTATACGGAAGGGACATTCCCATTGCTTCAATGGCAGAGGCCATGGTATTCGCAGTATACATTCCACCACATGCCCCTGCCCCCGGGCAAGAATTTCTAAGCACATTTACTCTTTGTTCATCATTTATGGAACCACTTACATATTCTCCATAAACCTGAAGCAATAGTAGAAAACACTATTATGTATGTACTAAGATATCCAAGTTACAGATAATTGCTCCAGAAAGTCATGTTGCTATCCTTGATGAATATGCAAACAACAAAGATGTATAAAACATACCTGGAAGGCAGATACTATGTCAAATGTATGGCCTTCAAAATGACCAGGCTGCATGAATGAAATAAAATCACCAAACAAAAAAATATCACTATCAATCGCATGGCGAAAGCAGAAATTATTCATCAGCTAGCAAAATAGAATGGATCAGAACCTTTATAGTTCCACCATAAATCATTATACTTGGCCGGTTCAAGCGCCCCATTGCCATAATTGTACCTGGCATCTGAGCATCAAAGAGTTTGAGCAGATATAATCAATATGGAGTTATAGAATGTGCTGTTATAAACCACTTCTGAGAAAACTATACGTAGGAGTAAACATTCTTTAGAATAGAGGTGGAAATGTGGGTGACGCGTGTAGATTTGGTAACACATCAAAATGGGTACTGGTCAGAATAGGTACTTCTTTGGAAGTGATGGAAACGGACCATGTTGAACCAATTCACTATATATCTAAACATCTATTTACAAGAATAGTCTCAACTCTCAAATATGCCTCAAAAATCTGAGAATCCAAAAAATATTGTGATTATTTGAGTTCGACATTTTAGATGATTTCGTGCATTAAAATTTAAAAGTACACTTTGGGTCACTCTTGACGGTTCACCTAACTACCCTGCATCCCATCTAGCCATTTTTTATTATACTTACTGACCCGTTAGATAAACATAACCCAAATCAACTCATTTATAAACAAATGGTAGAAATGCCACCTCTATTATAAAATTGCTTTGGAGCCAGAGCAGGTATTCTTTGAAAGGATTTTACTACTTTGATATAGTTTCTTATTAATAAATTCATTAACTATGGTTTTGGCAGCGGCAAGCCTGCAACAATTACGTTTACATATAATGTAATTGTAACAATTTAGCATAAAATCATTACAAACAAGTTCATCCTCAACTAACTTAAGCATACATTAATCACAATTACATTGGAACCACATAGTCTAATAACAGCCATGAGATATAAATTTAACTTCAAAGACAACATATTAAACAAAAAAGATTACTACCCATTATAAGTAGGCTCTAAAGCAAACTATAACCATAAAAAAGTTTCAAACTTGCATATCAAAATCATAAATAAAACAGAGAATGTTAGTAGTTGACTTACATTTTTTATCACAACCAGGAATAGATATATTGCCATAACAGTTTCAAAGTAACTCTGCAAGGATCAAACTGTTTTATAACTACATTAACATCCAACAAAACAATTTCAAAGTAACTAATTGCTCGGGACGAAAGGAATCGGCCACCGTTTTATAACAATAGCTATAAACGTTAAACCCTACCCTGGAAAGCCTTCGCCTGCAATCACCACTCCTACAGCCCTAAAATTAATGCCAGTAATAAAGGAATCACACGCAGAACATCTAATTCGTATATATCAGTAAATACTTACAACTTGAGACTCCAGAGAGAGGAAGAGGGTGTTTGGGGCGGCGTTTGGGAATAGCTTTTTAGCTTTTTAAGCTTTTTTGTTATCAAAAGCTCAAAAGCAATGCCAAACACTTTTTTGAACTTTTGGCTTTTTACAACAAAAAAGCCCGATTTTGAGAAGCCGTGAGATTGGGGCTTTTAAGCTTTTAGCTTTTTACAACAAAAACTTATAAGCTAAAAAGCTAAAAGCTCAAAACAAAAAGCCAGGCCAAACACCCTCGAAGCAAAGTCGTGAGCGATTTAGGGCTGAAAAGAAGTGAAAAAATTAAAAGGACGAGAGGCAAACTCTGGAGGGAATTAGGGAAATATCAAGTGAAAATTTAGGAGGGCTTTTTAAGTTTTTAAGAAAATCACGACTCAAAAGTCAAAACTCCAAACTAGTATATCTGCATATTTAGATTTGGGGAAAAAACAGGGAGGGAAGCTTTCAAAACGTAGGCGGGATTGAAAATCCATTTCAATTGTGTGAAGTACATATTCAAAAACTTATAATCCATTTCAATTGTGTGAAGTACGTATTCAAAAACTTATAAATTGCACAAACTAAAAGAAAACTATTTATCAAAGTTAGAATTATCGCTTTTAAAAATTGAAAAATTCTGAATTTTATATAGATACAAAATTAAACGATAAACCAAGCAAAAACTTAATAATAATAATAATAATAATAATAATAATAATAATAATATTATAATAATAATAATTATTATTATTATTATTATTATTATTATTATTATTATTATTATTATTATTATTATCATCATCATCATCATCATCATTATACTTATTATTACTATGGACATTTTATCTCTACCGACATGTGACATAAGGTCACTCCCAACGGGAGTCGTCGGTTTGTGTCACTTACAACCGATGAGAGCGACATGGATGGCACGGAGGTGTCACTTTGGCTCGTCGGTTTTCCTCGTCGGAGAACAGACGCCAAGTATCACATATGCCACTATTAAACTTAGGATAAAATTAATTCATCATTTTGAAATATATGACATTATCGTAAGTTTAATAATGAAATATATGATATATGACATTACCAATATCACATACTCCCTCCGCCCCAATTTAATTGTCCCCAGATAAAAAAACATGCAGTTTAGGAAAACATCAACTTCTCTCTTACTTTTTGATAAGATTACAGTTTTACCTTTTACTTTTTACCTACTTTTTTGTCTTACATATATAAATTAGGGGTATAAAATAATTTTATCTCATCTTTTTATCTATTTATGAAAGTTGACAATTAATTTGGGACAGCCCAAAATGGAATACTGGACTATAAATTTGGGACGGAGGGAGTATATCACAATAAAACTTAGGATAAAATTATTTTATCATTTGGGCATACATGACATTATCCTAAGTTTAATAATGAAATATATGATATATGACATTACCAATATCATATCACATATGCCACTATTAAACTTATGATAAAATTAATTCATCATTTTGAAATATATGACATTATCCTAAGTTTAATAATGGAATATATGATATATGACATTACTAACATATGTCACTATTAAACTTAGGATAAAATTAATTTATCATTTTGGAATATATGACATTATCCTAAGTTTAATAATGGAATATATGATATATGAGATTACCAATATCACATATGCCACTATTAAACTTAGGATAAAATTAATTCATCATTTAGGCATACATGACATTATCCTAAGTTTAATAATGGAATATATGATATATGAGATTACCAATATCACATATGATACTATTAAACTTAGGATAAAATTAATTCATCATTTTGAAATACATGACATTATCCTAAGTTTAATAATGGAATATATGATATATGAGATTACCAATATCACATATGCCAATATTAAACTTAGGATAAAAATAATTCATCATTTGGGCATACATGACATTATTCTAAGTTTAATAATTGAATATATGATATATGATATTACCAATATCACATATGCCACTATTAAACTTAGGATAAATTTAATTTATCATTTGGGCATGCATAACATTATCCTAAGTTTAATAATGAAATATATGATTTATATCATTATCAATATCACATATGCCACTATTAAACTTAAGATAAAATTAATTCATCATTTTAGAATATATGACATTAAGTTAAATAAAAAGTAATCCTTGAATTAACTAATTTATATTAACTAATTTATATTATTAAATAAAAAGTAATCCTTAAATTTTATATTAGTAGGTGAAATTTACTAATTTGGTTACAGGGTGAATTATGCAATATACTATATATACTTCATATTTACCGAATCGTACATTATATACTACCTCATGAAAAAAAGTTATTATTTTTTATAACTGATTTTCATCAATCTAATTGTGCTATATAAAGCCCTTTTAGAAAGAAAAAAAAAACATGAATGAGCAGTTTTAACGAAAGTTTATTGAAGTATGTTATACATCATATATTTTAAAGTTAAAAACACTTTAAGATCTATTGTGTACTTCATTATAAAATATTTAATCAATTGTTGAGGCAAAGAAGCCATATTTGTTGTACAAGATCACGTTAGATAACATGTTTATTATTTAGTATCACAAAAGATTATAAATTAATAAATTGATTAAATTATTAAACAATGTGTATTACCGTATCGTAGAAGATTTTGTTTCTACGATTACTTCGTCATTATCATTATCACGTGACTTAATCACACTCCTTTTAATTTATATTTAAAAGAGAAAATTACTGTAGTGGTCGGTCAACGTACCTCTTTTCACCCCATGGTCTGTGGCAGAAGCTTTTTCGTTGATAGTGGTCACTTACCCAGTGGATAAAAACAGCCCCAGCGGAAACCGAATAAGCCAATGAAATTACAACACGTGTCCATCAATATCCACGGTCAACGAAAATATTCACAGTCAATAGATAATATCCACTAGTTTTTAAAAATCACAATACCCACATGATTTTCAAAAATCTCCACGGAGTTGGGCAAAATACAGTGGGTATTTAAGGTTAACAAACAACACCTGCCTAAGCATTTTTACTTCCTATGATACCGTATTATGTTGTCACTCAATTAACAACCATCTTTCCACATCATATCCATGAAAAAAATTATTCATTACAGTACAACTAAAGTCAAACAAAAGATTAAAAACAACATGACAATACAAATTATCGGGGCCTTGTAACAGGATCTTTCAGCTCCTCATGCGATGACATGAACTGTTCAATGTAACGACTGCCAAGTGTCATCCGATCTTTGGCTAATGCAGCTTGTGCGTCTTCTACACTTGCAAATACGACAAATGCTTCTCCTGTTGATCTTCCTTCTGAATTATATGTGATATGGATCGATTCTTCAGTCAGTGTGAATTCCTTGAAGCAATATTTATGAAAGATGTAGTCGCTGAAAATCGCACATATGCCAGAATTCGGATAAAGAAGACGACCTTGTATGTTTCCCGCTTCAAAAAAAAAAAAAAAAAACACTTTAACTTGGGATTTGGAAATACCCACTTTATTTTGCCCAACCCCGTGGAGATTTTTGAAAATCATGTGGGTATTATGATTTTTAAAAGCTAGTGGATATTATCTGTTGACCGTGGATATTTTCGTTGACCGTGGATTTTGGTGTACATGTGTTGTAATTTCATTGGCTTATTCGGTTTCCGCTGGGGCTGTTTTTATCCACTGGGTAAGTGACCACTGTTAACGAAAAAGCTTCTGACATAGACCATGAGGTGAAAAGAGATTCGTTGACCGACCACTGGAGTAATTTTCTCTTTATAAAAAAACTCCTATCTTTTGAATTTAAAAGCGCGGATCCAACCCGACCCAGGTGATTTTCGATCCTATCTGCAAAAATTAAACCCTAACTGGTGATTTTCGTCCCGCTAACCATACCGGTTCCGGCCATCGCACCACAACGGTTCCAGCCGTCGCGCCAAAGCGGCGCCGATGTAAATTGTTCCTTTACATTCACAATACACATTTCTGTACCTATATCCCCAATTTTCGGTTTTGTGCCAATGTTAAATCAATTCTCCAGTGACGGTCATTCTTCTACACTGTAAGTGTGTTTTTATTTTTTCGTTCAGATTCTGCTCGAAATTAGCGAATTGCTGTCACTGTTTGATATTATAATGCGTTTTCAGGTTACGTTATGATTTTGCTTTCGATTTTAGGTCTATTGTTGACAGTTTTATGTTTTTGATCTGTTAATTGTGATTAATTGCTTGATGTGTATAATATATTTTATTTAGATACAATATATGTATGTGTAAACCTAATTAGTATAAATGTCGATGATGTATGTTCTCCTGTGTGAATGAATTTGTGATACTTAATTGAATAATTGTATAACTAGAAGTGAGAAATTCGAAGTACTGATCGACATAGTTTTGTAGTTAATGTATGTTATTGGATGGTTATCTATTGTTGTGTGTTAAACTATACTTGTTTAGTTTATCTTACCGTTTGACCTTCACAAGCATCGTGTGTCTATTTTGAATCATGTGGGTGGAGTATTTGCCTCATGAAAAGTAGGATTGTGTTTATATTAACTTTATGATTCGGTTACTAGGTAAGCGATAGATTATATTCACATTCACAGATTCACTTGGTGCATTTATATATTGATCATCTTAAAACTACGTGACTAGGATTTAGAGTGGTACTAAACCTACTGTTATTATCGTCTATAAAGAATGACTTGTTTGATTTAGAATATGAATCGATTCTAAAGCATGACGTGTGTCTATCTTGACTAGGCAACTAGAGCATGACGTTGTTGTTGGAGATGCAGGAACAAAGGATGTCATGGACTTCTTTAAGAACAAATGGTGAGGAAAATGCTAGACCAGCAGTAGCATCTATATGTAGCTTATGAATATGTGTTGGTATGCATCGAGTGGCCCATACTACTACTAATATTAGTTTGCTCTTCATGCAGATTGTAAGATGTTAACATAAAGTGCGATTAATAATTATATATGCAACAAATCCTGCCAATATCTTTAGAAGTGACAAACTTACAAGTTTTACAAAGCTAATGGAGGTTAATCAATTATATCTATCATTTACCTTGTATATATTATATGGCCTTCATCTATTGAGCTATATGATTATTCTATTATTTCTCCTATCGTGTTTCTCGGTTAGTAAATCTTTCAGCTAATGATTTGAATGCTTTTTACAGTATGGCATTTCTCGACGTAGGACCAATCAAAAGAGAGCTCAACCTACGCCTTCACGTAAAAGTTTGATCTTAAGGAGGTATTCTGTTTAATAAAAAGGTTTTGCTACCCATACTGATATGAACCTTGGTGATCTGTCATAACTTTGTACTACAAGACAAGGTACTTTAAGCAGTGTTGCATATGGTTTATGGTGGTAGCAATCTTCCCTTAATGTTCTACTTGATAATACTTATTTTTTTATTCATGATTTTTTTGTGTGTTTTATCTTCAAAAGCATGGTTATTTTACTGAATGTTTATTTTTTAGTAAAGTATCATGTTTAGCTGCACAGCTTTTACAAGCCCGACCAACATGAATATTCTTTTTTATGTTGGTAATGCAGATTCGGATTATTAAGTGCCTGCAATATTTCTTGCATACAAGGTACAAACACTGCTATCCAGAAATCTTGAATTAATTAACTTAGGTTACCAAAGTGTTACATTGATCCATTTAAGGTAAAGCATTTGATCTGTTTTGGGCTCTTAACATTTGACGTGTTTGCAATATGTAATGTGCAGGTTACAACGAGTTCGGTTGGACACATTACGGTATGTTGTCATTATTATAAGACTTTGAGCTTTACTAAACTAGTAGCAACTACAATGGTGGCACCACTTAGCTATACTAAACTAGCGGTGGGTGATTTATTATGTGTCTGATACCCATGATGGTTAGCAAATAGATTCTCTTTAGTCCTTCATGCATGAATCTGATGATGAAAGGTCTGATTAATAAATGATTGGAAAGACTCTTCTTTTCTATTACTATTTTTTTAATTTTCATCATTTCTTATTAAATAAGCAACGCTGAGAGCAACTTGGCCCACACTAACTACTAGATGACCCACCTATAATGGGTTAGGAATGAATTAGTTATGGTATATACAAGTGTAGTACCTCAGATGTAGTTTCTCTTGTTCCTTACTTTTATCTAATTAATTATCACATTTGTAGCTGAATTTATCTACCATGGAAGTAAGATGTAATAAGGCCATTTGTTATGGGAGGGCAAACCTTTTACAAGCTTGTGAACCCAAATATGATCCAAGAAACACAAAGAGAGGAATATAGACCCTAAGCAGATGATTGCGGACCAAGGGTAAGCTCTTTTAGTTCTATTATTTATAATTATGTTTTATCAATAGGGACATACATGATGATATATATATATACAAGCTAAGCTTTATTACTTTCCTTTTTCTTTCCAGCATGTACTGAGACTACGAAGACCTCTTCAACATAACGTTGTGTAGAAGTGAGCAAGGAAAATACTGCTAGTCGATTGGTTGATTTCTACAGTCATTGATAGGAGTGTAAGTGTTGACAACAGAAATATTGAAGTCATTTGATATTCGTAGAACCAACTGTCATTGATAGTTGATCTTTGCAGCTATTTGATTAGATATAGAATTCATATGGTTGTATTCATTTGATTTATAGAATGGTTAATGCAATTTGATACAAATTATTGATTTGTTATATGTGACTAAAAGATGCACTCACATAATATGGTCACACTTCGTGGCCACTGTTTGATTAATTCGTTGTGTGACTAAATGTTACAAAACGCCACACAAACATAAATTTTAAGTGGCCATTGGACGAACAATAGTTACACAAAATATACGTTTTAAAGAGCATATGGTCACACTTATTAATACTTATGGCCACTTTTGGCTTAATATTTTGTGACCAAATTCCAAAATTAAACATTTGTTGTGTGACTAAATGTTATAAAACGCCACACAAACATAAAATTCAAGTGGCCGTTGTATGAACAATAGTCACACAAAATACACGTTTACTTGACTTTAAAGAGCATATGGTCACACTTATTAACACTTTTGGTCACTTTTGTCTTAATTTTATGTGACCAAATCCCAAAATAAGATAATCGTTGTGTGACTAAATGTTACAAAACGTCACACAAACATAAAATTCAAGTGGCCATTGGATGAACAATATTCACACAAAATACACATTTACTTTACTTTGAAAAAACATATCGCCACACTTATTAACACTTTTGGCCACTTTTTGCTTAATTGTATGTGACAAATTCCCCCAAAAAAATGCGTCGTGTGACTAAATATTACAAAATGCCACAGAAACATAAAATTCATGTGGCCATTGGGTGAACAATAATCACACAATAAACACATTTGCTTGTCTTTAAAAAGTATATGGTCACACTTATTAAAACTTTTTGCCACTTTATGATTAATTGTATGTGACTAAATCACAAAAAAAAACAATCGTTGTGTGACTAAATCATCGCAAAGGCCACATATATTATATATTCATGTGGTCAAAGGATGGACAATAGTCACACAAAATACACACTTACTTGATTTTACTAATCATATGGTCACACTCATTAACAGTTTTGGCCACTTTTTGCATAATTGTATGTGACTAATTCCCTAAAAAATACATTCGTTGTGTGACTAAATAATCGCAAATGCCACATCTATTATATATTCATGTAGCCAAAGGACGAACAATAGTGAAACGCCCTGAAAATCTGAACATTTTTTTTTTTTTTTTTTTATAACTATTACTGACTTATAACGGTCCCAATACTCTAATTATTATCTACTATTGCATTGTCAAACAAATAAGCTCAACAATATTTTGATTCTTCTGAAACACTGGGAATACGATCGTATTCTTGGGAATACGATCGTATTCAGTGGAATACGATCGTATTCTGGGGAATACGGTCGTATTCATTGACCCTTTTTGCACAGTTTTGAAACAGAACCAAATTAAGGGAATACGGTCTCGGAATACGGCGTATTCCCGGGAATCCGACCGTATTCATGGGAATACGATCGTATTCCCATGACCTGCAGACCAAATCCGAATCTGCACTATTTCATACCAAAAACCGAACTTTGAACACGCATATCTTGCAAACGACTAAGAATTTAGACATGAAACTTTGCAGGCACCTTACTATAGTCAAAAGAAAACTTTCTATTTTTGCACTTTCTCAAATTTCTCATTTTATCGGGATTTGGGCTTATGGGTCATTTTCGGCTAAATTTCAACATTTTTCTAACGTACCAAGTCTCTAACCATTGAGACTTAGGAGCTGAGACTTTAAGCCCACATTTCTATTATCAAAACAAACTTGCAAGGCTAATCATCATACTTCCAACCTTAGTCTAGCTCAAATTTGTTCATAAGCGTTATTAGGACCCGTTTGGACCCATTATGACCCGCTGATCCAAAAGAGCTAATTTGACCCATTCAATGGCTAAACACACTTCCAAATTGACTAATAACATTATTGACTTTCATTAAAACTTTCATTATGTACAAAATCAAAATATCACTTTCACTACAACTTACAACTTTCACATTCTAAACCACAGCTACTAGTCATTTAAGATTTTATACTATTACATCATAATCTATCTAGTCATTACTTTCAAAACCAAAACATGTCAAAACATTGTTTGGGCGATCTTTCAAGGTTTCAAAACGATAATTTAAAGAGAAGCTTGTGTGACTTACAACAAGCTTGCAACTCCACTTTTAGCCTTTTGCAATTTCTTTACCTCTTCCACTTTCACTTGTACCTACAACATAACTAAACTAATTAAGCAATTTGCTTAGTGAGAATATGAAAACTACTCCTTACAATACATTATTAACATAAAGCAAATAATGAACAAAATAAGGAACTACTTCCCTTTTCTTGCAACTCCACTTTCACAATTCTAATCATATGTGCACATAACTAATCAATATTTGGCTAACATAAGTTAACCACTAATCAAACAAAGCTAACCTTGGTTAGCTATTCTAATCAAAATATGGCTAATAACCATTAACCATTCTAATCACAAGCTTTTATCATAATCATGATATAATCATAAACTAATCACAACAAGTTACATGATCATGATCTATTCGATTCATAAACTCACCTTGGTTTGTAGTACAAATTGAAACAAGATGATCAAATGATGACAATTCTTCTTTAGCACCTATTACATACACATAGCACATAATCAACAACTAATTCACACTTTCAATGATTAATTATCTATTTCTTTCTCCCCCACTTGAGATTCACTAATTTCACTTTAACTAAACTAACTAACTTACTTATCATGATCAAAATCATAGCTTTATTATGAATTTAACTACTTCCATAATAATTTTAACATCTACTAATACTTTCTCTTTAAATTCATCCAATTCATGAAGTTCATAAAACCCCATGAACTCAAATCATAATCTATCCTCTCTAGCATGAAATTAAGATTCTAATCATGATTTATATGTTATACTAACACTAACTAATTAATTACAAACTCTAATTTCGGATTAATTCATATCAATTAACTAAAACCCCATAAACCTAAGTTCTAGGGTTCTTGAAGAAAGAAAATTACTTACTAGGAATCAAAGATGATGAAAAGATGGAGAATTAATCCTTTAGAGTTTATGATGAAGATCAATTGAATGATTTGAGATGATGAAAGTGTTCTTGCGATTTCTCCTCGTTTCTATTTTGAGAGTTCTGGAAATATTTGAAGTCTATCTTCAAATTACAGGGGAAAGGCACATACTAGTGTCTAAATTCTTTTAAATTTCTATACTGCACAGTCTGGAACTGGACAACTAGTTTGCGTTTTCTATCATATCTCATTATTTAGAGATCAAAAATTAAAAAGATGTATATTTTATTGTACACTAAAATAATACTGTAAAACTGAGCTATAAAAATTTATTTTTTATTTACTAAAGAAATACCTTGAAAACTGGGGTGTTACAACTCTCCCCCACTTATTATGTTCGTGTCCTCACGAACCATTCTTGGTGCACCGCAGGGTAGTATATCATCATCCACTCCTCCGGTTCCCAAGTAAATTCTGAACCCTTCCTATGTCGCCACTGAACTTTAACTATTGAAACTGATTTATTTCTGAGCTGCTTCACTTTCTGATCAAGAATTTTAACTGGCTCTTCTATATAACCCAACTTATCATTTATTTCTATTTCTGTCAGTGGCACATAAGAAGCCTCATCAGCTAAACACTTTCTGAGCTGAGACACATGAAATGTATCATGTATACTACCAAGTTCTTCTGGTAATTGCAATCGATATGCAACCTTCCCAACTCTATCAATAATTTCAAAAGGTCCAATATACCTTGGACTCAACTTTCCTCGCTTTCTAAAACGTATAATCCCTTTCCAAGGTGAAACTTTAAGTAACACCTTATCGCCTACTTGAAATTCAATAGGCATTCTCCGCTTGTCTGCATATGACTTTTGTCGATCTTGTGCCATCTTTAATCTTTCTCTAATCTGATCAATCTTCTCAGTAGTCAACTGTACTATATCTGTACTTCCAAGCTCTCTCTGACCAATCTCACCCCAACAAATTGGAGTTCGACATTTTCTACCATATAACATTTCGTAAGGTGGCATTTTAATCGAAGAATGATAACTATTATTATAAGAAAACTCAACCAATGGAAGGCGAGTATCCCAACTGCCACCAAAGTCAATAGCGCAAGCTCTAAGCATATCCTCAAGAGTCTGAATGGTACGTTCACTCTGACCATCAGTTTGAGGATGAAAAGCTGTACTAATATGCAATCGAGTTCCCAAGTCTTCTTGAAATTTATTCCAGAATCGAGAAGTAAAACGAGTATCACGATCTGAAACTATAGAAAGTGGAACTCCATGCCTAGCAACAACTTCTTTAACATAAAGATCGGCTAATTTCTCTGAAGAAGAAGCTTCTTGAATAGGAAGAAAGATAGCACTTTTTGTCAATCGGTCCACGATCACCCAAATAGTGTCATGTTGCCTAGGGGTCTTTGGCAACTTGGTAACAAAATCCATGGTGATGTGTTCCCATTTCCATACCGGTATATCTAAAGGCTGAAGTTTACCGTATGGTTGCTGGTGCTCTGTTTTAACTTGCAGACAAGTGAGACAATTCTGAACATGTTTAACTATATCACGCTTCATACCTGGCCACCAATAATCACGTTTCAGATCACGGTACATCTTGGTAGCACCAGGATGAATAGAATATTTAGATTTGTGCGCCTCATCTAGTAACTCTTTCTTTACTTCACTCGTTCTTGGTATCCAAATTCTACCATAACGAGTCTTTAAACCTCTAGAATCATCTACTAATTCAGAAAGTTGCCCCGCTAAACGTTGATTTTTCGAGTCATTTAAGGCTAGAATTTCAATCTGAGCAGCTTTAATAGAATCAAATAACTGAGGAAGCACAGTCATTTGAAGAGATTTCACTGAAAGAACAGTATGGCTAACTTTTCTACTAAGGGCATCGGCTACAACATTAGCTTTACCAGGATGGTAAAGTATGTCGCAGTCATAATCTTTGACTAAATCTAGCCATCTTCTCTGACGATTGTTCAAATCACGCTGATCAAAGAAATATTTGAGACTTTTATGGTCTGTATAGATAGTGAATTTAACACCATAGAGATAATGGCGCCAAATTTTAAGAGCGAAGACCACAGCTGCTAACTCAAGATCATGAGTGGGATAGTTCTGCTCATGTGACTTTAACTGACGTGAAGCATAAGCAATGACTTTCCCACGCTGCATAAGAACACAACCTAATCCAAGTTTTGAAGCATCACAATACACCACCATATCCTCGTTGCCCTCGGGTAAAACAAGAATAGGGGCTTGACTAAGCTTTTCCTTCAACATCTGAAACGCTTTAGCTTGCTTATCTTCCCACTTCCACTGAACGCTCTTTCTAGTCAACTGAGTCAAAGGAGTAGCAATCCTTGAAAAATCTTGAATAAAACGACGATAATAGCCAGCTAGACCAAGAAAACTCCTGATTTCAGTAGGACTCGTAGGTGGGTCCCACTTCATTACTGCTGCTATCTTGGAAGGATCGACTTGAATGCCGTGAATATTGATCACGTGTCCAAGAAATTGGACTTCTCGTAACCAGAATTCACATTTAGAAAATTTGGCAAATAACTTTTCACAACGAAGTGTATCAAGAACTTGCCTGAGATGTGCTGCATGCTCAATTTCACTTTTAGAATAGATAAGAATATCATCAATGAAAACTATAACAAAGATATCGAGCATGGGCCGACAAACTCTGTTCATCAAATCCATGAATGCAGCTGGAGCATTAGTTAAGCCGAAGGGCATAACTATAAACTCAAAGTGACCATAACGAGTACGAAAAGCAGTTTTTGAAATATCATCTTCCTTTTGAAACGCCCATAAAATTTTTTTTTTTTTTTTCTCAGCGGAATAATGATACTTAAAATTTGATTACATTTGGTCCCATATAAATTCAATCACAATTTGTTAGAAAGAGGTTCCTAAAGTCATAACATAAAAAGAGGTCTCTAAAGTGTAAAAATGTGAAATAAAGAGGTCTCTAAAGATCACTTAAACACTTATGCATTTTTGAATTTTACACAAACTTTACACAGCAACGCGATCCAGAAACAAGTCTTAGGATCGCGTTCATGTGTTCAAAATATTCTGTGATGAAAATACACTGACGAACGCGATCCTGACACCATAGCTGGATCGCGTTTGCTAGTTAAAAATCCGATTGTGGTGATTTTTCAAAGAGGAACACGATCCTGGGAATACCTAGCCGGATCGCGTTCGCTAGTTAAATTCCAGATCAGACCATAATTCAAATTTTGTCGAAATTCAAACGTGCATAATTCATAAACCGTAAGGAATTAGATTCTAAAACTTTGCAGATACATTCAAATGGTCAAAACAAAGGTTTCCCTTTTTGTACTTTTTCAATTTTCACAAAAACGCAACATTTGAGCGTATGACTCATTTTCGCCCATTTTTGACATTTTTAGTGAACAACTCAAAACACAATCCACCCATTTGCAGCTTTTACACTCTTTACCACTTTTCCAAATTGCTCAAACACACTTAAAGCAACTGACAAAGATTTCAAAACCTCGGTTAAACTCGTTATACACACATGGGTGAATGTTGACCCATTTTGACACCTACGACCCATTAACCATTAAGTAACATGCTAAGACTTCTATTTCGGTTTCAATACATACTTTACACCAGTTGTTGACTTTTAATGTCAACTAAATCCAAAACCACATATTACATATTTCTAATGTATTTCAAAACAATTTGGGCGTATTTCACAAGTTTCATCAAAACGATACCAAAAGAGAGGGCTTGCACTTACAAGCTTGCAAACCAATCCACACTACTCTTTCTTGATTTCCTTATCCTTTCTTTGAGAAATATTACCTACAATACATTTAAATGATACGGAGTAAGCATAAAATGCTTAGTGAATACATAGGAAATCAATTAAGCAATTCAATCACAAATAAAGCTATTATACTATCAAGTAATAAACACAAATAGCAATAGATACCAATTGGATCCGCGGCCCATAAGATACGATTGTGCAAAGCACATATTTCGTATTGGTTATTATTTCGTTTCATAAATACAACAATAATAACAATAACTTGATTATGTGAAATCTTTTGCTCGTAAACAATCCGAAATCACATAACCTTCACTTAATTGGTCCACAATGTACTCACCTTAATATTCGATGATGGATTCACTTAGCAAAGATAATAGTTATTCCAATCCTTTATCACCTATACATATAATACATAGAACACAACCATTATTTAGAATTTACTAATGATCATTTCACTATAATTCATGATCATTTCTCCCCCACTTTGATTAGTTCTAATAGTCACTAATCAAAGTTCTTAATTACTTGATTTCTTACTAACATAACCTATTTATACTTCTATCATCACAATTAACTACTTATTATACTAATAAACTCAATTCAAGAGGATTTTAGCAAAACCCCAAAATTTCATCATAAACCCTAATCATGATTTCATTATTTTCATAGATTTGGATGATTACTAATAGTGATAATCATGCTAGAAATCACTAATTCAATCAATTCCATACTCTAATTCCCTCCAATTTGATGAAATTCACCAAAACCCATTAATCACCTAAACCCTAAGTTATAATTTATAAAGAAATCACTTACAAAGGGTAGAGATGATGATGGAGATGATATTTAAGATGAAGAATCAAAGATTTCTGAAGCTTGGAATTGAAATTATGTTGAAGAATTGATAAAGATGATGATTCTGGCGATTTTTGTTCCTCACGGTCAAATGTCTGGAGAGTTTTAGAAACATATGAGATACATACGTATATTATATATTTATCCTATACTTTTATTTAATTTACAGTATGGAACTGAAGAATTCGATTGCGTTTTATATTATATCTTTTTATTTACTTAATATTATTTTATAAGATGTATATTTCTGGATACACTAAAATAATACCTCGAATATTGGGGTGTTACAAGTCTCCCCCACTTATTCTGTTCGTGTCCTCACGAACCATTCTTGATGTACTGCAGGGTAGTACACCATCATCCATTCTTCAGGTTCCCAAGTAAATTCAGAACCTTTTCGATGTCGCCATTGAACTTTAACAATAGAAACCGTCTTATTACGTAATTGTTTAACTTTTTGATCAAGAATTTGGACGGGTTCTTCAACATAATTCAACTTCTCATTTAATTGGATTTCAGGAAGAGGTACATATGAAGTTTCGTCAACAAGGCATTTTCGAAGCTGTGACACGTGGAATGTATCATGAATACCACTAAGCTCATCCGGTAATTGTAACCGATAAGCTACACGACCAACACTATCAAGTATTTCGAAAGGTCCAATATATCTTGGACTTAGTTTTCCCCTCTTACGAAATCGAATGATACCTTTCCAAGGAGAAACTTTTAACATTACTTTATCACCAACTTGGAATTCAATTGGTCGTCTACGTTTATTAGCATAAGATTTCTGTCGATCTTGAGCCATTTTTAACCTTTCACGAATTTGATCAATCTTTTCAGTAGTCATTTGAACTATATCAGTACTGCCTAGCTCACGTTGACCGACTTCTCCCCAACAAATGGGAGTACGACACTTTCGACCATAAAGCATTTGATATGGTGGCATCTTTATGGAAGAATGATAACTGTTGTTATATGAAAATTCCACCAATGGGAGATGAGAATCCCAGCTACCACCAAAGTCAATGACACATGCTCGCAGCATATCTTCTAGAGTTTGAATAGTACGTTCACTTTGTCCATCCGTTTGAGGATGAAAAGCCGTACTAATATGTAGTTGAGTATCCAAATCTTCTTGAAATTTCTTCCAGAATCGAGAGGTAAAACGAGTATCCCTATCAGAAACAATAGAAACTGGTACTCCATGGCGAGCAACAACTTCACGAATATAGATTTCTGCTAATACTTCAGAGGATGATGCTTCCTTGATAGGTATGAAAAGAGCACTTTTTGTTAATCGGTCCACAATCACCCAAATGGCATCATGCTGGCGAGGAGTTCTCGGCAGCTTTGTAACAAAATCCATGGTGATGTGTTCCCATTTCCAAACTGGAATATCCAAAGGTTGGAGTTTTCCATATGGTTGTTGATGCTCAGCTTTTACTTGAAGACAAGTGAGACAATTTTGAACATATTTAATGATATCACGTTTCATACCAGGCCACCAATAATCACATTTCAGATCACGATACATTTTGGTGGCACCCGGATGAACAGAATATTTCGATTTATGGGCTTCATCCAATAACAATTTCTTCACATCACTCGTTACTGGTATCCAGATTCTACTATAACGAGTTCTCAGCCCTCGAGAATCTTCAATTAATTCAGAGATTTGACCCTTTAAACGTTGTTTATTCAGGTCATTAGAAGATAATGCATCGATTTGAGCAGCTTTTATAGAATCAAACAGCTGAGGAGATACAATCATACTAAAGGATTTCACAGAAAGAATACAATGAGTAGCCTTTCGGCTAAGAGCATCCGCAACGACATTAGCCTTACCAGGATGGTAAAGAATGTCACAATCGTAATCTTTGACCAGATCAAGCCACCTTCTTTGTCTGTTATTCAAATCTCGCTGATCAAAGAAATATTTCAAGCTTTTATGGTCAGTATAAATGGTAGACTTGACTCCATATAGATAATGTCGCCAAATCTTCAATGCAAAGACCACAGCTGCTAATTCAAGATCGTGAGTAGGATAGTTTTGTTCATGAGATTTAAGTTGACGCGAAGCATAAGCTATAACCTTCCCACGTTGCATTAATACACAGCCCAAGCCAAGCTTAGAAGCATCACAATAAACCACCATATCCTCATTACCTTCCGGTAAAACAAGGATAGGAGCCTGACTGAGCTTTTCTTTCAACAATTGAAATGCTTTAGATTGTTCTTCACCCCATTTCCAAGATACACTCTTTCGAGTCAATTGAGTCAACGGGGGTAGCAATCTTAGAAAAATCTTGAATGAAACAACGATAGTAACCCGCAAGACCAAGAAAACTTCTGACCTCAGTGGGGCTCGAAGGAGGATCCCACTTAAGAACTGCAACGACTTTAGATGGATCAACTTGAATACCATGGACATTAATCACATGTCCAAGAAACTGAACTTCACGCAACCAGAATTCACACTTGGAGAATTTAGCATAAAGCTTTTCACGTCGAAGCATTTCCAGAACTTGTCTCAAATGAATTGAATGATCACTCTCACTTTTAGAGTAAATGAGAATGTCATCAATAAAAACAATCACAAATTTATCCAGCATAGGACGACATACACGATTCATCAAATCCATAAATGCAGCTGGAGCATTGGTTAAACCAAATGGCATGACAACGAATTCATAGTGACCATAACGGGTTCGAAAAGCAGTTTTAGAAATATCATCTTCCTTTACCTTCAACTGATGGTAACCAGACCGAAGATCAATTTTTGAGAAGAAACTGGCACCTTGCAGTTGATCAAATAAATCATCGATTCGAGGCAAAGGGTAACGATTCTTGATGGTCACTTTGTTTAATTCCCGATAATCGATACACATACGTAAGGATCCATCCTTCTTTTTAACGAATAACACTGGAGCTCCCCATGGCGAACTACTAGGACGGATAAAACCTTTATCAAGAAGTTCCTGCAGTTGATTCATCATCTCTTGCATTTCGGTCGGAGCTAACCGATAAGGAGTCTTAGCAATTGGAATAGCTCCAGGAATTAATTCAATTTTAAATTCAACTTGTCGATCAGGTGGAAGACCAGGGAGTTCATCAGGAAATACCTCCGGGAATTCATTGACAACAGGGATATCAGAAAGTACAGCAACAGATTTAGAGTTATCAATCACGTGTGCCAAAAAGGCTCGACACCCATGTGATAACAATCTTTTAGCTCGTGCATACGTGCATACAGGAATAGTTCGATTGATACGTTCGCCATAAACAGTTATATCCTGTCCGCTAGGTGCTTTCAGGAAAATAACTTTTTCATGACAATTGATTACACATTTATTTCGTCCTAACCAATCCATTCCTATTACTATGTTGAACTCCCCCATTTGCATTGGGATTAGATCAACATTAAATTTCGCACTTCCTATTTCGATGATACACCCCTTATACACATCAGAAACTATTACTAGCTTATTATCAGCTATTTCAACTTCTAAGGGATGATCAAGTTTAGATATAGAAACATTTAAACATTTACAAAACGAAAGTGATACAAAAGATCTGGAAGCCCCAGAATCAAACAAAACATGGACAGGTATAGAATTTATAATAAAGGTACCTGTCACCACATCATGTGATTCCTTAGCCTCCTCCGCTGTAATTTGAAAAGCACGGGGTTTGGCCCCCGATCCGGCAGTTGTCCCTTTCTTCTCAGACTCTTTTCTTTGTTGTTGCTTTCTCTGTTCTTCTTTCTTAACTGGACAATCAGCCTGAATATGATCGCTTTTGAAACAGGTGTAACATAAACGAAAAGGACTAGGGCAATCCGGTGCCATGTGTCCAGGCCTCCCACACTTGAAACATTTACAATCCCCAAGATGTCTTTTTCCACATTTATCGCATAATGGCCATTCACGAGTACGGGGTTGAGAAAACTGTTGTTGTGATTGAGATTTTTGTGAAGATTGTTGTGATGGTGATTTCGAATCAGTTCTAGTTTTCTTAAACGATGATGATTGAGATGGGGCAGATTGCTCAGCTTTTCTTTTACTAGCATATTCAGCACGTTTAGCTAGTAAATCTTTTTCTCTTACTAAGGCTCGATTTAATATCATTGGAATATCCTTATAGAATGACTGATCAATAGATTCACGGATTTCGAGATTCAAATGACGATAGAAATGATCAGTCAACAACTTCTCATTAGAAGTGTACTCCGGACAGAAACGAGATTTTTCATGGAAGGATTTGGAATATTCAGCTACAGACATCCTTCCTTGATTAATCGCAAGAAATTCACCCTTTAACTTTTCTAGTTCAGCTGGTGGTGAAAATTCACTTTTGAATAATTCTTTAAACTTGTCCCAAGAAAACTGAGATGCTGTTTCGAATCCATAGGTGTCAATCTTTGAATTCCACCATTCATGAGCATCACCTTTGAGTTGGTGAGCAGCAAACAGCACTCTCAAATTATCAGGACATTTAGATAACAGAAACGTTTCTTCCATTCTACTCAACCACCTAAGACTAGCAACAGGATTCAATTCACCTTCGAATTCGGGTGGTTTACAGCTTGAGAATTTCTTAAAATCATAGCTTTCAGCCGACCCTTGAGCAGTCATGAGTCCCGCCGTAACTGGAGGATTCGTCAAGATAGGATGTTGTTGTTCGAATTCTTTTAATTTATCACTCATTACTTCGTTAACTTTAGAAGTCACTATATTATCTACTTCGGCAATTATTGTTGGGCCAAACTCTTTAAAGGCTTGCCCAACGATTTGTTTAATCGTTGCCTCATCATCAGGATTTAGACGTCTATCACCTTGGTCCATTGATTCCATTTACTACAGTGATTAACAATTTAATCAACAGATTCCAAATTTCGTATAATAATAGAAATTAAAGCAATCCTATACAACCATTAAGAACAACCATTCACCAAAGCCATATTACATTCAAGGGTCTTGAATCACCCATGTGCACTAGTATAATACAACTGCGTTGGCCAGACGTAGACATATTATACTAATTACACACTTCTATTCATTCCTCTTGAACGTATTTAAGCAAGGCAACAATCATTCTTAAGGTTCCACATCAATTCACAAAACAAGATTCTATCACAATACAATTATCAACATAATCATAGATTCGAAATAGTTTAAGATTATGCAATCCTAATGTGGATTACGTAATTCTCTTAAACTATCGCTCTGATACCAACTTGAAACGCCCATAAATTTTTTTTTTTTTTTTTTTCTCAGCGGAATAATGATACTTAAAATTTGATTACATTTGGTCCCATATAAATTCAATCACAATTTGTTAGAAAGAGGTTCCTAAAGTCATAACATAAAAAGAGGTCTCTAAAGTGTAAAAATGTGAAATAAAGAGGTCTCTAAAGATCACTTAAACACTTATGCATTTTTGAATTTTACACAAACTTTACACAGCAACGCGATCCAGAAACAAGTCTTAGGATCGCGTTCATGTGTTCAAAATATTCTGTGATGAAAATACACTGACGAACGCGATCCTGACACCATAGCTGGATCGCGTTTGCTAGTTAAAAATCCGATTGTGGTGATTTTTCAAAGAGGAACGCGATCCTGGGAATACCTAGCCGGATCGCGTTCGCTAGTTAAATTCCAGATCAGACCATAATTCAAATTTTGTCGAAATTCAAACGTGCATAATTCATAAACCGTAAGGAATTAGATTCTAAAACTTTGCAGATACATTCAAATGGTCAAAACAAAGGTTTCCCTTTTTGTACTTTTTCAATTTTCACAAAAATGCAACATTTGAGCGTATGACTCATTTTCGCCCATTTTTGACATTTTTAGTGAACAACTCAAAACACAATCCACCCATTTGCAGCTTTTACACTCTTTACCACTTTTCCAAATTGCTCAAACACACTTAAAGCAACTGACAAAGATTTCAAAACCTCGGTTAAACTCGTTATACACACATGGGTGAATGTTGACCCATTTTGACACCTACGACCCATTAACCATTAAGTAACATGCTAAGACTTCTATTTCGGTTTCAATACATACTTTACACCAGTTGTTGACTTTTAATGTCAACTAAATCCAAAACCACATATTACATATTTCTAATGTATTTCAAAACAATTTGGGCGTATTTCACAAGTTTCATCAAAACGATACCAAAAGAGAGGGCTTGCACTTACAAGCTTGCAAACCAATCCACACTACTCTTTCTTGATTTCCTTATCCTTTCTTTGAGAAATATTACCTACAATACATTTAAATGATACGGAGTAAGCATAAAATGCTTAGTGAATACATAGGAAATCAATTAAGCAATTCAATCACAAATAAAGCTATTATACTATCAAGTAATAAACACAAATAGCAATAGATACCAATTGGATTCGCGGCCCATAAGATACGATTGTGCAAAGCACATATTTCGTATTGGTTATTATTTCGTTTCATAAATACAACAATAATAACAATAACTTGATTATGTGAAATCTTTTGCTCGTAAACAATCCGAAATCACATAACCTTCACTTAATTGGTCCACAATGTACTCACCTTAATATTCGATGATGGATTCACTTAGCAAAGATAATAGTTATTCCAATCCTTTATCACCTATACATATAATACATAGAACACAACCATTATTTAGAATTTACTAATGATCATTTCACTATAATTCATGATCATTTCTCCCCCACTTTGATTAGTTCTAATAGTCACTAATCAAAGTTCTTAATTACTTGATTTCTTACTAACATAACCTATTTATACTTCTATCATCACAATTAACTACTTATTATACTAATAAACTCAATTCAAGAGGATTTTAGCAAAACCCCAAAATTTCATCATAAACCCTAATCATGATTTCATTATTTTCATAGATTTGGATGATTACTAATAGTGATAATCATGCTAGAAATCACTAATTCAATCAATTCCATACTCTAATTCCCTCCAATTTGATGAAATTCACCAAAACCCATTAATCACCTAAACCCTAAGTTATAATTTATAAAGAAATCACTTACAAAGGGTAGAGATGATGATGGAGATGATATTTAAGATGAAGAATCAAAGATTTCTGAAGCTTGGAATTGAAATTATGTTGAAGAATTGATAAAGATGATGATTCTGGCGATTTTTGTTCCTCACGGTCAAATGTCTGGAGAGTTTTAGAAACATATGAGATACATACGTATATTATATATTTATCCTATACTTTTATTTAATTTACAGTATGGAACTGAAGAATTCGATTGCGTTTTATATTATATCTTTTTATTTACTTAATATTATTTTATAAGATGTATATTTCTGGATACACTAAAATAATACCTCGAATATTGGGGTGTTACACCTTTACTTTTAACTGATGGTAGCCAGAACGAAGATCAATCTTTGAAAAGAAACTGGCACCCTGTAACTGATCAAATAAGTCATCTATTCGTGGCAAGGGATATCTGTTCTTAATGGTCACTTTATTTAGTTCCTAGTAATCTATACACATTCTTAAGGAACCATCTTTCTTCTTGACAAACAACACTGGAGCTCCCCAAGGTGAACTACTAGGACGGATGAAACCTTTATCTAAAAGTTCTTGCAATTGTTTCATCATTTCTTGCATTTCAGTTGGAGCTAACCGATAAGGAGTTTTAGCAATTGGAATAGCTCCAGGAATAAGATCAATTCGGAATTCCACTTGTCTGTCAGGTGGAATACCTGGAAGTTCATCAGGGAACACTTCAGGGAATTCTTTCACAACTGGAATACTGGAAAGTTCTGGTACAGCTTTAGAATTATCAACCACGTGCGCCAAAAAGGCTTGACACCCGTGCGACAAGAATCTTTTAGCTCGAGCAAAAGTACAAACAGGAATGGATCTACTAGAACGCTCGCCATAAACAATAATCTCCCTTCCGCTAGGTGCTTTCAGGAGAACTATCTTTTCATGACAATTTATCATACCCTTATTCTTTCCCATCCAATCCATTCCTATAACTACATGAAATTCTCCCATTTGCATAGGAATCAAATCTATTTTGAACACTTCACCTTCTATTTCAATAGTACACCCTCTATAAACATCACTAACAATAACTAATTTGCTATCGGCAATCTCAACTTCTAAAGGGCGTTCTAGTTTAACAATAGGAGTATTCAACTTTTCACAAAATGACAATGATACAAAAGACTTGGTGGCTCCAGAGTCAAATAAAACATGGGCAGGTATAGTATTAATTATAAAGGTACCTGTCACCACGTCATGTGACTCCTTTGCCTCATCTGCTGTAATCTGAAAAGAACGACCTTTAGCTTTCTGTCCACTAGCTTCTCTTTTCTTTTCTGCTTCTTTCTTCTGTTCATTTCTTTTCATATCTTCTAGTTTAGCAGGACAGTTAGCTTGTAAGTGGTCATCCTTATAACAATAAAAGCACATTCTATATGGATTAGGGCAATTAGCAGCAATATGTCCTTGCTGACGACACTTATAACAAGCTGTACTCCCTAACTGACATTCTCCTGGATGCTTTCTGCCACAATTATTACACTTGGGAAATTCCCGAACTGGAGCTTGAGATTGACGGTTTGATTGTTGAGATTGTGACTTTTGTTGTTGTGGTTGTGATGATTGCTGCTTTCCGAAATTTCTGAATTTCTTAGATTGCTGTGATTGAGAAGAAGATTGTTCTGCTTTTCTCTTATTAGCTCTATCCTCAGCTTTCACTTGCAACTCTTTCTCTCGAGTCAACCCTTTATTCATCATCTTAGGAATAGAATCATAAATAGTTGGGTCAACTGCTTCTTTGATATCAATATTTAAATGTCGGTAATAATGATCCTTCATTAACACTGGATTCGAAGTATATTCGGGACAAAACTGAGATTTATCATAAAACATGTTAGTGTACTCAGTTACCGACCTTTTCCCTTGATTGATGGCTAAGAACTCTCCTTTCAGTCTTTCTACTTCTGCCATTGGCGCAAATTCTGCTATAAACTTTTCTCTAAACATACTCCAAGAAAACTTTGCAGCTTCCACAGCACCATGTGTTTTAACTTGTGTACCCCACCAATCCTGAGCACTATCTTTCAACTGATGGGCAGCAAACAACACTCGTAGTCTTTCTGGACAGTCACAAAGTAGAAAAGTTTCTTCTATCTTACTAATCCACCTATGACTACTAATCGGGTCTCTTTCACCATGAAATTCTGGGGGACTACAGTTTGCGAAGTTTTTATATTCAAAACGTTCTTTTTCTTTATTAATTTGCTGCTGAGCACTTAACATTTCACTATTCAACTGAGGGTTAACTAAGACAGGATGTTTCTGTTCAAATTCTACTAATCGTGTATTAATAATTTGCTCCATTCGGGTGTATACCTTAGGAGCAAATTCTTGTAGGGCTTGCCCAATGACATCTTTTAATAGCATCCGATCCTCAGGATCTAAACTTCTTTCTGAAACATTCTCCTCTTGAGTGGGAGAACGTACATTTGAACCCTCAGCTTCTTTGTTTGGTGTGGATTCCATTTACTAAACAATATAGAAACACAATTAAGACATAAAAATTTCTACTACAATTATTAAATAATGATTGCCTTTATCTTCACATATTTAACAACTTTGAATCTCCCACATGCTTTAGCAAAATATAACCTCGTTGGCCAGACGTAGTTATATTAAACTAAATACATGTTTCTATCCAAAATTCTTAAATATATTCCGAATCCCAGCAATCATTCCTACTCTAATCATAATCTACTAATCATATGCAAAACATTGCAAAAACATAACTGTAATTAACTACTACACATTTATAAGTGGTTTAAGTTTAGGCAATCCTACTGTGGATTGCTTAAATCTCTTAAACCATCGCTCTGATACCAACTTGAAACGCCCTGAAAATCTGAACATTTTTTTTTTTTTTTTTTTTATAACTATTACTGACTTATAACGGTCCCAATACTCTAATTATTATCTACTATTGCATTGTCAAACAAATAAGCTCAACAATATTTTGATTCTTCTGAAACACTGGGAATACGATCGTATTCTTGGGAATACGATCGTATTCAGTGGAATACGATCGTATTCTGGGGAATACGGTCGTATTCATTGACCCTTTTTGCACAGTTTTGAAACAGAACCAAATTAAGGGAATACGGTCTCGGAATACGGCGTATTCCCGGGAATCCGACCGTATTCATGGGAATACGATCGTATTCCCATGACCTGCAGACCAAATCCGAATCTGCACTATTTCATACCAAAAACCGAACTTTGAACACGCATATCTTGCAAACGACTAAGAATTTAGACATGAAACTTTGCAGGCACCTTACTATAGTCAAAAGAAAACTTTCTATTTTTGCACTTTCTCAAATTTCTCATTTTATCGGGATTTGGGCTTATGGGTCATTTTCGGCTAAATTTCAACATTTTTCTAACGTACCAAGTCTCTAACCATTGAGACTTAGGAGCTGAGACTTTAAGCCCACATTTCTATTATCAAAACAAACTTGCAAGGCTAATCATCATACTTCCAACCTTAGTCTAGCTCAAATTTGTTCATAAGCGTTATTAGGACCCGTTTGGACCCATTATGACCCGCTGATCCAAAAGAGCTAATTTGACCCATTCAATGGCTAAACACACTTCCAAATTGACTAATAACATTATTGACTTTCATTAAAACTTTCATTATGTACAAAATCAAAATATCACTTTCACTACAACTTACAACTTTCACATTCTAAACCACAGCTACTAGTCATTTAAGATTTTATACTATTACATCATAATCTATCTAGTCATTACTTTCAAAACCAAAACATGTCAAAACATTGTTTGGGCGATCTTTCAAGGTTTCAAAACGATAATTTAAAGAGAAGCTTGTGTGACTTACAACAAGCTTGCAACTCCACTTTTAGCCTTTTGCAATTTCTTTACCTCTTCCACTTTCACTTGTACCTACAACATAACTAAACTAATTAAGCAATTTGCTTAGTGAGAATATGAAAACTACTCCTTACAATACATTATTAACATAAAGCAAATAATGAACAAAATAAGGAACTACTTCCCTTTTCTTGCAACTCCACTTTCACAATTCTAATCATATGTGCACATAACTAATCAATATTTGGCTAACATAAGTTAACCACTAATCAAACAAAGCTAACCTTGGTTAGCTATTCTAATCAAAATATGGCTAATAACCATTAACCATTCTAATCACAAGCTTTTATCATAATCATGATATAATCATAAACTAATCACAACAAGTTACATGATCATGATCTATTCGATTCATAAACTCACCTTGGTTTGTAGTACAAATTGAAACAAGATGATCAAATGATGACAATTCTTCTTTAGCACCTATTACATACACATAGCACATAATCAACAACTAATTCACACTTTCAATGATTAATTATCTATTTCTTTCTCCCCCACTTGAGATTCACTAATTTCACTTTAACTAAACTAACTAACTTACTTATCATGATCAAAATCATAGCTTTATTATGAATTTAACTACTTCCATAATAATTTTAACATCTACTAATACTTTCTCTTTAAATTCATCCAATTCATGAAGTTCATAAAACCCCATGAACTCAAATCATAATCTATCCTCTCTAGCATGAAATTAAGATTCTAATCATGATTTATATGTTATACTAACACTAACTAATTAATTACAAACTCTAATTTCGGATTAATTCATATCAATTAACTAAAACCCCATAAACCTAAGTTCTAGGGTTCTTGAAGAAAGAAAATTACTTACTAGGAATCAAAGATGATGAAAAGATGGAGAATTAATCCTTTAGAGTTTATGATGAAGATCAATTGAATGATTTGAGATGATGAAAGTGTTCTTGCGATTTCTCCTCGTTTCTATTTTGAGAGTTCTGGAAATATTTGAAGTCTATCTTCAAATTACAGGGGAAAGGCACGTACTAGTGTCTAAATTCTTTTAAATTTATATACTGCACAGTCTAGAACTGGACAACTAGTTTGCGTTTTCTATCATATCTCATTATTTAGAGATCAAAAATTAAAAAGATGTATATTTTATTGTACACTAAAATAATACTGTAAAACTGAGCTATAAAAATTTATTTTTTATTTACTAAAGAAATACCTTGAAAACTGGGGTGTTACAAATAGCTACTCTCAAAAACCGCTCGTGTGACTATAAAGTGTTTACGGTCACTAAAACTGATTAAACCAAAATAAAGTTCCACCCAATTAGTCACACATTTTATGGTTTTGGTTACTGATTTTAAATGGATACGACCACTAACTCGTTAATGTCACCGTATGTACCCTATGGTCGCTCGACCTTTCGTCACACCTACGTTAAAAAACCAAGTGTGACTATATGCATATCGTCACACTTTTTTGGTGTAACGAAATTGCAATTTTGTTCTAGTGTACTCTTTGTAATGGACATATATAAGTTATATAAACACTAACAAGTGAAAATACTAATAATCGAAAGGTTTCGGGATTTTGTCGGAAACTTACAAAGTGTCGGATTGAAAATCCGAAAAGATAGGATGATAGATCGGGATGCGGTGAGCGTTTTCTTCCAAAGGAGTAGTGAAATCCGAGTGCGTTTGATGGTGTAATTTTTGTGATTTTGAGAGATGGTGGTGATTTTCTTTTTAGAGAGAAAATAAGAGAGGAGAGAGAGAGGGAAAAGTGAGAAATGAGAGAAAGAGAGAAGGGAGGTGGAGGTTATCCTCCACTTTCAGTCTTCGCCCCGCGCTCCGTGTGGTGTTCGTTTTCTCCGTCATTTAACGTTTTAATAAATATTTCGCGCGTTAATTATCCATTTTAAAATACAAATTTTGTTTAATAATTTAATTAAGTTGTTTTACCAATTATCTAATAATTTAAGGATTTAAAATGTGATTTAAATAATTTGCGTATTTTGTTGTTACTTTGGTAAGTTTCAATTTTACGAAACGGGACAACTTTTGGAATAAAATTTAAACAGTAGTTTGGACCCAGTAATGTTTTCAGATAATGTTTTATACTTAAATATAAATTGTGTCACCAACGTCCGTATTTATGGAACCGAAATACATTCGATTTAAATTGCGTACGATTTAATTAAATCGCAAAGTTTGTATATATTCATCAATATATCATTCGATACATTAATTAGCCTAACACAGAACTAATTACATGTATTAACAGAGAATTAGGTACTAATTACTAGTCCTAATTTGGCGGGTGTTACAAATTTCCTTTTACCATAGAGTTTGTCTTCTTCGTTTGTAACATATACAAAGACTACATAAAACTTAAAAAAATATTAACGTTATCACAAAGATAATTTATGTGTCATAGAGATGAAAACTCGTTTCGGATCAAAAAATCTTCAATGGTTTACCATAATTCACAACAAATGTGAATTATAAATTTAGTTATTACGAAAAATAATAAATCGCTAAGAGTTTCTAATTATCACTAAGATAATACGTAACAGTAAAACCAAATGATCCAGAACTTTTCACGTGGTCTATCATTTAGTACTATGGATACTCAAAGATTATTATTCAAATAATAATTTTAGCATCACGTGACTAATTCCATAATACAATTATGTTAACCAATTGATTTCAAAAAACATGTTATTTCATGCATAAACTGTTAATTTTGTGATTCTTGGGTTTCAAATCTTACATCAATACTTATACTCATAAGTATTGTACGTTTACTTTCAACAAATGAAAAGTGTATTTTCTATTTTCAACAAATGAAAAAATTAGGGATCATATCTATAAAATATACTTAAAGCAGAATAGCTTGGGAAAATCTCGGCCCTTAATTGGTTTTTCCCATCCTAATCCAACGATCTAGATTAATTTAATGATTGTTACACTTAGCACCCTTTAATATTTAAATTAATAATAACTATTCAGATTTTAATAAATCAAAACGTAAAATATTAAAATACATTAAGAAGGTATATATTAAATCAATAAATCAATAAATAATTATATATCATCAATATATCAATCTATATATATACACATCCGAATTTTCTTCCGTGATTAGCACAAATGCCTAAAATATTAAATTAAAAAATATTTAATGAAAAAAAAATCAAATATCAAATAATAATAATAAAAATCCCACGCACAGCTTTTATCCAATTTTTTCATATATAATAATAATAATAATATAATACATATAAATAATACAGTAATTACAAAATCTTCCCATGAACTACCTCACGACGATATTCATGAACAAATTCACCGTCTTAAAAACCCTAAACCATATTCCCCCTTTCTTCAAGGCCTTCTTGCCCAACCCTCAACTTCTGATCAAAACCTTGAATCCGACAAGAGCTTGAAGATGATGATGATGACGAAAGGGGAAACCGGAGTTGATTAAACCAGATGATCATGATAAGGAAGAATGGAGTATTCGAACTTTCGTTGGCATGGATTGCAATCTCCATAATGAGGTAATTATAATTATATTTATTATTTTGGTTTAATTTAGGGTTTTTGTTTAGTACAAATTTTAATTGAGTTTTGTAATGTTTTTTATTTCATCGGGTAAATAGATAATGTTCCTCGATTGGATTTAACTTAAGTTTTATTTGGTATTTTAATTATTTGGCTATTTGAATATGTTGGTTTACTGTAAAAATACAGTAAACGCATACATAGAATGTGATATAAAATTATTAAAATCGATTATAATGTTGTTCACTTTGCTATCTTTTAGAATGTATCACTTGAAATTTGCAAAAAAGCTTGAGATGAATGTTGAGTATCACGGAAATAATGAGGTAGGTAGTACCCTTAATGTTGATTTCAATTTGAGTATTTTTTGTATGGTTTAGTGTTTGATTTAAATAATTGTGTTTGTTGGCCACCGGTGAAGATCTCATTTAGGTTTTGGTCTTCTACGCACTATGACTGGCAATCGTGTTTTTGGTGCCCACAAGGTACATCGTCGTCCATTCGTGAATGTTCTTCCTTTGTTTTGTTTTGTTTTTAACAAAAATTCATTAGTTTACACAGTAGCTAGAGGGGAACTGTAGTTGTCACTTTTGCATTGTTGACAGTTTAGTAATGGACAGTAGCTTCGGTATGCTATGCCTGTATCATTTATGTGACTTTATACAACTTCACTCTATGAAATGTTGCAGATAATGAAGTTCGATTGTTATACCCAACGCTAATGGCCAGTCCTTATAAACCATATATGATGCTGAGTTCCGTACTTCTCATGACATTATTCAGGGTAAGATCAGTTAAAAAATTCGACTGTGGAGTTACATATATGATGTGAATATTTTTGTTACTTATGTTGAATTATGATTTTGCAAGGAAATGGTGTAATCCAGCAAAAAATTCAAGATTCTGGTAGGTATCATATTATCGTGCGAAGCTTGAATTTCAACAGTGGAGGAGGTAAAATAAAACTTTCCTTTAATTATAGGATTAAATTAATGAACTTTCAACTCTATAAATCAAAATCCGCATTGATGTAGTCAAGCTGCACTATCAACTTTCTACATTTATTAATTTGCGAACAGGTAAAAAAATCAATGCAAGGGCAATCAAGGTCAATGTATTCTTCCTGTACAAGAGAATCATGTTCTTCTGACAACTCCAAATTAGAAACAGGTAAGTGCATCATGTACACTCAAACATCATGCACATTTCTTAAGCAACTAATGTTACATCACTTTCAGCCTTATTAATTAGTCCGCGATCAAAGCTAGCTAATAGATAGAGTATTTTGCGGTCCTAAAATTATGATTTCCATCAAAGCTAATTGATCCTTGATATATCCCTCAAATGAAATTGGGGAGTTGATTTAGACTTCCATAAAGACATATATAGCATTCATGATCAAGAGCCCAACCAACTTTCATCACAGTTTGGTACGGAAAATATTCATATGAACCTACTTGGATTAATTACCTGATATTTTAGGAATTTGAGCTAGAGCTTCCAAAAAAGGAAGAGTAATTACCTCATATATTAGGAACTTGAGCTACAGCTTTCCAAAAAAGGAAGAGTCGATCAGTGACACCAGGATTAATTAAGGTGTTCCCATTAGTGAAGTGATGTGTTCCTTTTTTGTATCAATAAATATGTAGTTTATATTGCTGTTTATGGATTGAGTATTATATAAACTTAGATTTGTGAAGTTTTCATACATGAATAAAATTCAATTCTTTGTATTAGGATATATATATGATGGTGCTTGGCACATCAAGTTGAAGCATGAACCACGTTTTTACCTATTTATATTTGCAATGTTTACAACAAGTAGAATAGCATTTGACATGAGGTGACAAGTTCGATTAAATTCCTTAGAAATAGGATATAATTAGTTTCAGATGGGTTGAACGCGTTAACTTAAAAAAGTGTATTTAAAATTTAACGGTTCATATGGGTTGAGAGTGCCTCTGAGTGTATTGTGTTTCTGACTGTTTATAGCTTTCGAAACCATTTTATTACAAAAACCTAGATGGGTAATGGGGTATATGGTATATTATAGTTATCCGGTAGTACTTAATAATACATACTTTTCTCATTAATATCAATAGAAAAAGAAACAACAATGTTGGCGGGTCAACCCAAACTGACCCATTATTACTCCTATGAAATCTATTACTTTTGATTTCTAAACAAATTTAGACCTTTTGCCCAATCTGTTCGACGTATACACTGCACATAGTTTTACATTCTGAATGTTTCAGGGAGCCCTTGATGGTGGAATTGACATTCCTGATAGTGAAAAGAGATTCGCTGGATATAGCAAGGACATTAAGCAACTTGATGTTGAGATTCACCGCAAATACATATATGGGGGACATGTTGCTGCCTACATTAAGGTTTTTTCTCTTTCTCCACAATCATATTATCATAAAATTCATTTAAGCACTCAACCAGATATCGAATGAAGTATATCAATCTATGGCCTATGTTAATGGATGCAGATGTTAATGGAAGATGAGCCATAGAAGTACCAGTCACATTCATTGAAGAGCTTTACATAAAGGTGCATGCAGTTATTCGTGCTAATCCTACTCCTAACAAATCCAATAAGCAGCCTCCCAAGGAGCACAAGAGGTAACCAATCTAAACTTGATTAGATTCCTGCTGCACAAAAGAACACAATTTAGAAGTGCCTCCCAAGGAGCACAAGAGGTAACCAATCTAAACTTAATTGGATTCCTGCTGCACAAAAGAACACAATTTAGAAGTGGCAAACGTCTCAAAATCATTGAGATACTTCCAAACGGTAGTGATCTAATCCTCCTTGAATGCATCCACATATGTATTTGTGAAAGACGTGAAACCTTTGATGAACATAGGAAAATGCTTCAAAGCGGCCACCAATAGTTCTTTCATACTAATGTGGATCCCTTTAACTGTGGTGTGGTAGCGACGCTCAACAGCCTGTAACAGCTCTTTTGCCTCCTGTCCAACTGCATGCCCCTGCCACACTCATACATCTTCAACAGAATCCTCTGACATTTTCTCATCAGGCCTTAATGCACCATAATCTTTGTTTTTATCAGTAGGCCTCGATACACCAGTATCTTCGTTTTTATCAGTAGGCCTCAATGTACTAGAATCTTCATTTTTATTAGTATCATCAAAGCTACTTTTGGTGTGATCCTGCCACACTTCTTCAATAGAATCCTTTGATATTTTCTCATCTGGCATTGATGTACTAAAATCTTCATTCTTATCAGTATCATCAAAGCTACTTTTGGTGTGATCCTGCCACACTTCTTCAATAGAATCCTTTGATATTTTCTCATCTGGCATCGATGTACCAAAATCTTCATTCTTATCAGTATCATCAAAGCTACTTTTGATGTGACCCTGCCACACTTCTTCAACAAAATCCTACATTTTTTCATCAGGCATTAACGCATCAGTATCTTCATTTTCAGCAGTATCATCAAAGCTACTTTTGGTATGATTGTAAATACTTGCATCATCACCTGCAACAAAGTTGAATATATGATCTTATGTTCTTAACCAATTATTACGGGGTAGGATAGTTATCTTTATTTAGATACCATTAGAAATCTCAGGCCCCTTATGGATTTGAAGCTCATCGGAATATATGGCCCCTGCCAAGTACGCCACAGCATGGTCCAACGTGTAAATCATCATTTTCTTAATCTATACAGAAAGAAAACCAAACGCTTATATAAAGCAAATTTGAAATTATGTGGACAGGTTTTGGATACTTTACATTTTAGCATTTGTTTTTTTAGCTCTGTGCTTTTCTGGAAGAGCATGGAATTCGTGTTGTAAACGGGCATCCGTCGAGACTTTCAGGTGAAACATAATTGAGTTCAACACTTCAACCTTTGTATTTGACTGCATGGAGGAAATTGTATCAGCAAAATTATTATTATCAAATATTAGCAATTATAAACAATAAATTAATATATGTTAAGTGTGTAAATGTAAAGTGTTATAATTTGCATATTTATAGCTTTAACCAAAAGTTGTTTTGTTTGGACTAAAGGGTCCGACCCATTGGTGAACCTTTAGAACATGATCCTAGTTAAAAGAGTTTAGATGCAATGATACAACTGATCAGTGACAACAATGTGATTATCTTCTTATTGGTGCTCTGATTATTGTGTTAGATATAACTGATAGGAAGCAAAAGCTTATTGAGTGGTTGAATGCGTGGAATGTTGCTGCTGGAGGTAATGATGATGACGAAGATGAAGATGACAAGTGAAGATCAAGTGATGATGGTTTTTTGCATGTTGGATAATCTAGAAAAAAGAGAACTAAGAGTTTGTCGACTTGAGTTTTGTTGCTTTTTGGTGATTCGAAATATTAGTTGAATGTTTAAAATCATTTTAATATGGCAAATATTTTGCTTGCAGATATGCATATCCTTTTGGTTGATGTTGTTGAAGTTGAAGTTGTTGACTCTAATGCTTTAGTTTATTTTTAGTTCAAAGTTTTGCCATGTCAATACCTTCTTGTCATCTCACTTTCTGAATCTTTATGATGCATTGCACCTTATAGAGTTTAACAAATTTCCGCATCATCTTACTATTTTAATCATATGTATCATAAATATATGATTTTTTCATACATAATAAAAGCTAGAAGGTTATATAATATTTTAGAAATGTTATATAATCTAAAAGATTCATAGATCGTAAATTATAGTTATATACTGTTTTGTAGTAAAAGTAAATGTAACTCAGATCTCATAAATTATGTCTTAATAATCAAAATTTTTTTGCTGCAAATACAGTTTAAGTGACTGAAAGATTGGATAAACAATAAAATTGTCTATTTGATAAAAGAAATATTTATAAAACCAAATAACAAGTAGTTGTATAATACATACAGACATAGAGGTATCTTAAGTTATTTAATTATTCCATTCCACAATTTTTTCAATATGAAAAAAATACTAGGGCCCACAAGTAAGGTGTATTTCAAGTTTAGACAGTCCTGAGTGAAAAATAAGCGTGTGAATATGTGGAACACCTGGCTTGAACGCATGAATAGCTGGAAGAACATAAAACTTTGAAGAATATAATGTTATATATGCCTAAATACATGGTCTAAAAATAGACTTAATTTTCTCATTAGTTGATTTTTTTTCTCTCTTAATTTCATTCAATTAATTTTTCACATCTACCAATCACATTTGTATGTCTGGATTTAGGTCTATATAATTAGGTCTACCAATCATTTTCCAAGTTTTAACCCTACCACAAGGACTATTGTGGATGCTCTAAACTGGATATTAAATAATTAATAATTCACCTGATTAAATCTATAAAAAGTCAAGACAATTAACATGCCGCATATTATAATTATTATCACAACATCCGGTTTTAGATGGGAAATTTTTTTTAAACTTTGGGTAAACATATAGATATCCGTAATTTTTTTGTATGAATTCCACGATTTAGTATATATACAATTTGAGAAATTTCAATTATATTAATAAAGTGATAATGCATATGCAATAACATCAAATGAAAAAGGGTTATAGTCTCTAAAACAATAAATCCAAAGTTGTGATTAATTATATGTGGATATATAACGTTACAAAAATTTACTATATCAAAAAAAAAGAAAACAATATACTTAAACTTTATATCTATTATAATTTCATTTTGGTTGCCCGCGTTGTCGCGGGTCTTATATCTAGTATATAGTTAATTAAGAATTGCTTAATCCCAAACCGAATACAAACCCATATCACAAAAAGCTGTTTGAACCCATATAAGATATATTGAATTCCATTATCTAATTTGTTATCACTAAGATAATTAATCCATGCAAGCATATATATTAATGTCTAATATTGGGGTCAGTGATCAATCGAATTATTTCTTTCTCAGTGAAGCACAAAAGCAAACATGTTACATGTCAATGCTCGAGAATACAAAATTCCAATGAGCATATCCTACATGTATATCATTAATAAGAAACCAAAATTGCACACATCAAGGCTTCTGCTCTAAGCTATAGCGGTTGCACACATAGCAAATCTAGAGTATAACTCATACTCCTTAAAGTACAACCCAACCATAGATTCTTAATTATAGTGCTTTACATGCGTACTTTAAATAATTCGCACCCTTTATAAGATATCACAAAACTGATTTTTGATTATATGTTTTCAATGAGACATTAAATAAGGATTTAAAGGGTAAATTGACAAAATCGGCATCGAACTGCCACATTTTGTTGCAAATAAGCAACAAACCCAAAGTATTACTCCGGTACGCAACATACCGGTTGGTTTCGGGTTTGTATCCAGCAAACTAAGAGTTTACCGTTTGAACGTTCAAAAAGCTTACCTGGCAGCCATGTCACTTGCCACGTATACAATTTTTGCCACGTGTCAATTCCAGCTGGCAACAAAAAAAATACCCGTATCCTAAAGTTTTCATATTAATATTTATATTTATTTAACAGATATTCATTTTTTAATTAACTAACAACAAAAAAAACTCATTTTCATTGGCCAAACCACTTCCTTCTCCAAATCGATTATCACTCAAGAAATTCCCCTCATCACCACCGGACCACAATCCAAACACCGGTTGACTTCTCCTTTTCAGATCTAAGAATTTAAATAGGAAATCAGTGCGACATGGGAACAGAAGATTTAGGTTGCATTGGCGGCCTATAAAAATAAAATCCGGCCAACAGTAGCAGAATCCGGCAAGGGTTGTGGTCGTTAGAAAAGCCGGTGGTGGCATTTTCTTTGGATTGTGTTGTACCGCTGGAGGGACACCTCGTGAATTAGTTTGGATCTGGTGAAGATTTCTGCACCAACAACCCGTGTCGTCTTCTCCGATCATGATAACCTAGAGTTAAGTTTTCATTTTCGTTTTCCAGATCTACAACAGATGTTTCGATCGTGATAGTGAAGGTGTGGATTTGTTGATGAAAAAGTGGAACGAAAGGGGCTCTAATAGTAGTGATGGCTGTGGAGTCCGCCGCCACTACGAATAACTCGGAACTTTAGATCCGATAACGAAAGTCCATCACGTTTTCTTCTTTAACACAAGCTTTTTTTATCGAGTTAAATACCACCATCATAAGAACTCGTTGCTTTGCTTAAATCCAATCTGGAAGTGACTGATGTTTGTAGCCGGGTTGGCCAGAATTTTGTGATCGGAATTTCGCATACGATTTCTTTTGATGTTTTAATTTCAAAACCATTTGATTCTCAAATCTAAAAAAATTGTGATGAACATTTTTATATTTTGCTGTTTTAATTTTAAACTCATCATTTGTGGGAGTTGTTTGAATATAGGGATGAACAATGATTAGGTTTGATTTTATGTGGATTGTGATTTTTATGTGGGTTGTAGTAGGTTACCAATGGTGTTGTATTCTGGGATTTTGTTCATGTTCGAGATCCTCCTGGTGGTGTTTTTAGTGTATACTATATTATTATAATATTGAGAAAAGTAGTTAACTAATTAGAATAATAATAAATTATTTACAGGTCACATTTAAAATAAAAATAACAAATAGGTTTAAATAAAGGGTTACCGGGTGAGCCGGTAACTGGTTACCATGTTGCTTACCCAAACCCGAAACCAACCGGTATGTTGCGTACCGGAGTAATACTTTGGGTTTGTTGCTTACTTGCAACAAAATGTGACAGTTCGATGCCGATTTTGTCAATTTACCCGGATTTAAAACCATATCCTACAAGTGTCCATCGAGTTTCTTCATTAAAACTCAACTAGACAATTACGTTTGAGCTAGCAAGAGAATTGGAATCATCACCCCAAATATATACATGATGATGAAGAAATTTTTATTATTTGAAACTTCATAAAACAAGTCATGTCTTGCATGTTAACAAAGCAACAGTGAACGTACATACATACATTACAAGATTCGAAAAGAAGATACGTAGGCAACTAACTAGGCATTCTCACTTAAATAACAAAGGCTACAAACTTAAATAGTGGGTAGAAACCGATAAGAATACGTACAGAACATATCATTATCAATTATTTGTTTTAAACCAACTATCCGTATATCAAATTAGACCACTCCCAACCCTAAATCAAAGTGACCAAAACTGACCGAGCCACATCAGCGCCACATCAGCTTTTTCACAAAACTGACCAAAACTGACTGACCACTCCCATCCCTACTCGGTCACTTCAATTCTTGGGACCCACTGACCAATTAAAAAATCAACTAAAACACAATAATTTAAATAAAAATAATAATTTAAATTAAACAACTTCCATTAAAAATAAAAATTACAACAATTTCAATAAAAATAAAAGTTACAACAATTTCTAAAAATAAAAATTACAACAATTCCTAAAAATAAAAATTACAACAATTCCTAAAAATAAAAATTACAACAAATACGTTATTATCCAACAATTCCTAACTAACACGGTAATTTGGTGGAAGCTGCGCAATGTGTTGGATCAGAGCATTGCGAAGTCGATGATGAACTTCCCTATCCCGTAATTCCCGATCCATCCGCAGTGAAGTGGCAACTCTTTCTTCCCATGAGCGGTTTGGTCTATTTGCCGGCTCGGATGGATAATCTTCTTCCAGATCACACATATTTCGCCCGTTACCCTCCGTTATCATGTTGTGTAGAACAACACAAGCGTACATGATTCTTTTTATTCTATTAGTGCTGTATGGTCTAGCCGGGTTCTTGATGATTTGCCAGCGGCCTTGAAGGACACCAAATGCCCGTTCCACATCTTTCCTTGCAGATTCCTGGTATCTTTTAAAGCGAGCCTCAGCTTCAGTCAGTGGATGCCTGAACGACTTAACAATTGTAGCCCATTCCGAATAGATACCATCCCCAAGATAATACCCCTTTGTGAAATTTTGTCCAGCAATCGTAAAGTTAACTTGGGGAGCTCTGTCTTGTAGCAAGTCGGAGAACAAATCCGATTGATTCAGAACATTAATGTCGTTGCTCGAGCCGGCTGGACCAAAGAAAGCGTGCCAAATCCACAAGTCATAAGATGCAACTGCTTCGAGCATGATTGTTGGATGACCTTGATCACCTCTAGTGTACTGACCTTGCCATGCTACCGGACAATTTCTCCAAGGCCAATGCATGCAATCGATGCTTCCGAGCATACCCGGAAAACCATGCAACTCAGAATGGCGTTGATGTAAACGTTGCACATCTTGTACAGTTGGTTTTGTAACACCCTCCTCCATCGCCCGCAGGCCCAAGGAGGAATGTTAATATAAGCCATTGGGCCAGGTCTGCAGCCCAATGCACCCCAACCTATCTCCTGAACATCTCAGGTAGGTTGTTGGATTTTCGAACATGAATCCCTTTAATATTAAGTCTTACCACTTAGTATCACCAATTGAGCTGCAGCTCAATTGGTGATACTAAGTGGTAAGACTTAGTATTAAAGGGATTCATGTTCGAATCCAACAACCTACCTGAGATGTTCAGGAGATAGGTTGGGGTGCATTGGGCTGCAGACCTGGCCCAATGGCTTATATTAACATTCCTCCTTAGGCCTGCGGGCGATGGAGGAGGGTGTTACATAAAAAGTGCACTTTTTATGTAACACCCTCCTCCATCGCCCGCAGGCCTAAGGAGGAATGTTAATATAAGCCATTGGGCCAGGTCTGCAGCCCAATGCACCCCAACCTATCTCCTGAACATCTCAGGTAGGTTGTTGGATTCGAACATGAATCCCTTTAATATCAAGTCTTACCACTTGATATCACCAATTGAGCTGCTCAATTGGTGATACTAAGTGGTAAGACTTAGTATTAAAGGGATTCATGTTCGAATCCAACAACCTACCTGAGATGTTCAGGAGATAGGTTGGGGTGCATTGGGCTGCAGACCTGGCCCAATGGCTTATATTAACACTTCTCCTTGGGCTTGCGGGCGATGGAGGAGGGTGTTACATAAAAAGTGCACTTTTTATGTAACACCCTCGCTCAGAGCCCATCCGCAGATGCAGGCCTGCATCGAGCAGTGTTAATATAAACCCATTGGGCCAGGTCTGCAGCCCAATGCACCCCAACCACATCACCTATGGATTTCACCAATAGGTAGGTTGTTGAGTCTCGAACCTGAGACCCCTTTAATACTAAGTCTTACCACTTAGTATCACTTGGTGATATCAAGTGGAAAGACTTGATATTAAAGGGATTCATGTTCGAATCCAACAACCTACCTGAGATGTTCAGGAGATAGGTTGGGGTGCATTGGGCTGCAGACCTGGCCCAATGGCTTATATTAACATTCCTTCCTGGGCCTGAGGGCGATGGGGGAGGGTGTTACAAACACTGCTCGATGCAGGCCTGCATCTGCGGATGGGCTCTGAGCGAGGGTGTTACAGGTTGGTCGGTTCAAACTGACCATCGAACTGACCAAAGGGTTGGGACGAGTCTTATCATGCAATTTCATCCAAATTAATAAAGAACAACTAGCCATCATTTTGTTTCAACATATTCGGCACACAGATAGATATACAATTTTCACATAACCGGGAAATAAACATATGGCTCTGATACCAGTGTTGGAAATAAAGGATTCAGTACATACCCGAATACTATAGCAGAAGCGATCGAACCAACGTTTAGATCACCGGTCGAGGTGGCGATCACGATACGGAAAGCTATCGAGATTCACAACCTAAATTCCCTCATCCGTTTGCACCGAAACGTATATACACAACTCAACGTGTGCTAACACGTATGTATGTTGCCTCTCATATGTTTAGTATGTGTGGTGTTCACTTGTCTTACCAAATGGACGTACTAACCCACTTATATAACCAATCACATAGTAACCACCAAAGGGTAACCAATGGTCTCTATTAACCACTAAGTTAATAGGCATTTATGGGATATAATGTGTATTTAACCACAAAGGTTAACACTTAGTTAGTGGGCGGGTTGGATCCGGGTCGAACCGGATCCATGTTCCAACAGTTCCTATATATTTTTGTACTACTGATTTTCCCTATATATCACTAACATTGTGAAGATTGTACCAATCGCAACGAAAAATTATTAAATTGATAAATATTAAATCTTTTAGTTACCATTTTTGATCTATAACATGTTAGAATTGTTATGACTCTTTCTTAATTTATTACTCCATCCGTCTCAGTTTATTTGTTTATCTTTTCATTTTGATATGTCCTAGAATAATTGTCATTTGTCAGAATCAACAATCAAAATATTAAAGATGAAATTCAATTAGTGGTCAATAGTAATAAATTCATTTTTTTTGAACCGTGTAACTCATGTTTGGTGATAATAATTTTGGAACAAACCGGTGCCACCGATATTAATGATGGTATGAAAATAAAGAGACGGGCATAGGTGGGCCCTGGCTCTTGCTCAAGTTGTCAATAATACATTACTCTACTCTATATATGCTTTAGTTTTCTTGGAGCAATTCCGATGCTAAAAATTTTAAGACGTTTCATTTATAGAAATGTATATAAATATTTGTTTGAGGTTTTCATAAAATAGTTGTTTGCTTCAATATCAAAAGGTTTTTAAAAGCTCTATTCGAATTAAATTACATTAGATTATTACAAGAGATAAGCTAAAATTTATAGGATAAAACTATAACCTATATATGTTTATTAAAATTGATTTTTACATGTTCTCTCTCATTTAAAAATATTATTATATTTATAATAGCTAGAGCTATTAAAAGCTTTTTGTCGTAGAAGCAAAAGTTATAGTTTACTAGTAGTTGTTGTTCAAGTTATTCAACATCGTCAAGTGATCCACTGTCTAGATTCAATGTACAATACGTACACTCTCTAAATCCTTGCATGAAACTTGAAAGTTTTAAGCTATCAATAAGACTACTTTGATAAGCTATCAAACTATCTAAATACGATGGCAGTATATCCAAATACGTTACAATGGTATTGTAATCTTTATAAAAATAAAAGATTGTTAGTAGCCAAAACGACTTCAAGACTAATGTGGTATATGAACAGACTTTTAATGATAGTAAAATTTAAATAAGTTACAATGATTAAAACTGAAAACGGGAACACTATTATTTGAAGTATCAAGTATGTGAACAGCTCATGATGATAATCAAGAGGAATCGTCATATGTACTTTCAATCTTGACAATAACGTGTATATCGAAGTACTTTTGTCTATATATAACCCTGTGTTACACAAAATCAACAATCGGATAATTCAAAGTATTACTCAAGTTTCAAAGCATGTGTTCACAAGAGTAGAAAAACACAGAGATCACCATGGGTTCCCTTTTGAGACCAAATGGCAGTCAAATAACAGAATATCGGTTGGGAATGCAAGGCTTGGCCCCTAGACCCGCTATTTGTGGGGTCCAGATTCATATAAGTTCATCAAGTGTGCATTTTGCAGCTCCTAACCCTTAGTAAAACTTGATATGAAATCCAACATTTGGTCTCGTGAAAATCTCAATTACCTTTAACACTTGATGACCCTATAGTCACCAACATCCATCACACCAAAAATACACTAGTTTTAAGACCCGTGAATACACAGGCTTCTGTTAGAAATCTTTGTAACATTGATTGGTAGTTTATTTTGTATAGTTAATTGACTCGTGATAACACGGGTTTGTTAGAAAGATACTTAAGAAGTTAGTTACAGGAATATATTAAAATAATAGTTTATATATATTTTTATGTATATTACATATACAATACAAATAAATTACATATAACTTTTATGTATTACGCTATGGAGTGTTGTTAATGATTAAGTTAACCATTGTAACACGAAGTTAATACAATTGGCAACATAAAACACAAATCAAATCATGCAAATCTCAAAGAAACTTAAACATAACAGAAACAAACCATTCTAACTAATCTACAACTGCCTTTGAGGCTTTAATTGCTAGCTAATAAAAGATAACCACATACTTTTTTCTTCAAACTTGCATCACCACCTGACCAGTTCCAAAGAAACAAAAATGGACGAAAATGTGGATATCACATATCCATTACTATCACATAATGCATCTCCTTATAGCCTTAACTGTCAATACATGACCCATTAGCTGCAAACAAAACATGTTTATGAAAGAGCCATGAGATATGATTTTAAAGTTTCAACTTCAAAACCTAGCCCAAACGTCTAGCATGTTTAAACCGGCATCAAAATATGACATGTTTAAACCGACCCTGTTTTGTGTTGTTACCCAAGTACGCAACCCAGCCAAGTGATGCACCATGTAAGGCCCCATGAGTGATGACAACGTAAACAATCAAATAGGTAACCACATAATTAGCAAAGTTTTTCACCATCATTTTCCACCGGCCTTACATGGTGACATGCTAAACAATCAAATAGATAACCACATAATTAGCAAAGTTTTTCACCCTCATTTTCCACCATTAATGCAGGTGATAAAGTATGCCGGTAATACTTTTTAGCTATAAAACTTGTTCCAAAACATCAAGTGAATTTAAAAACAAAAGAATAAAGGAATAAGTCTTTGCCTTGCATCCTTGAACCATTACATCCTTTGATTATCTGTTGTGTACAAAAATGAGATCTGTCTTTCAAAAGACAGATCATCCTTTGATTATCTGTTGTGTACAAAAATGAGATATATCGATCTGCTAAAACTTACAAAAGAAGTTTTAATGTGATTGGTTTATCTGTCATTTTCAGTAGCATCCTTTCATTGGAAATCAAATCACCATTTTTACCAATAGGGCTTTGCCTCAGTGGTACCGTCGCCGCAAATCCCCACGCCCCACCCGGGTTCAAGCCTCTGGGAGTACAAAAAATCCTATGCTCCGTGTGTGGGGTCACTGGGGCCAGGTGTTTAGCCGGACGGGTTGCCTCTTGCGGGTGGGGCTCCGTGGATCTACGGATCCGGGGTTAAAGGTTCCCTCCAATAACCTTTTTTTTTTTACTTTAAGATAACTTGAGATAAGACATCAAAATGCAATCATATTAAATACGTTTAAAATCTAATGATACTAAGCTACCCAAGTGTCAAGGCTAATCAATCATCATCATCATCAAACAAAATAAAATAAATGATAAAAGGAAGTCAATATATGAACCTCAAAACTGAACCGACCACATGATGTTTGGCAAAAAAAAACTTGTATCTTGATGTCTATGCATATAGAAAGAAACCTTATCCAGATACATATATATATAATAACAAAACTATATAAGTCATAAGTCTATTACAAAGAAAGGAAAAAACTCTTACACATTTCATCAAACACTTGGTGTGCAGCCAAACGTTCAAAACCTCATATGACCTTCAAAACAAAAACAAATATTGAAAATCGCATTGATTATATATGTACCTAGTGTACACATACAAATTCAACAAATAAATATAGATATCAGATCAAGAAACAAACATTATAATTTGACAAAAAAAATAGTAAAATAAAAATCCACAAACCTTGAGAATTAGAGGAAGTGGCTCGGTTTTGTGTAGATCCATCAATTGTACCTTGAATTAGTCGACAACATTTTGGGCTGCAGTGGTGGTGGTGCACACTTTCAACGGAGGTACTTGTGATGGTTTTAGCAGATGAGAAAGATGAAACCCATCTTGGAAGATCCGTAATTTCGATAAGATGAGGAAGATGAAATGATCCGGTAAATATTGCTCCATCAAATGGTGTGTAAAAACCCTAAAACTGAAAATCGAAAATAATATTACCAGGAAGATGAAATTTTAAGAAAACTAAAATGAAGAGGAAGAAGATCTGTCTTTCAAAAAAAAGAGGAAGAAGATCTAGATAGAGATCGGTTAGAGAATAATTTGAAAAAATGGTGATTTGATTTCCAATGAAAGGATGCTACTGAAAATGACAGATAAACCAATCACATTAAAACTTCTTTTGTAAGTTTTAGCAGATCGATATATCTCATTTTTTCAAACTGGAATAGGAAAATTAAATGGAGTAATAATTACCAAAAGAATTATTTTTATAGATTTTTAACCCATTTTAAAACTCAATATTACATATTCATGACATCATCCTTTTAACTACAACTTGACACATCAGCAACAAAACCTATCTAAGAAAGGGACACATCAGCTTTATGACATCAGCGTAACCCCCTTTATTGGTATAGATAGATTTTCATAGGATTTACAAATGGGCTAATCACCTAAATATACAAAAATGGGTTAGCATTTTACATATTATCACCTCAAATTTTTTTTCTCACAAAATATCAAAATATTTTCGCAAATATGGAGAAAATCGCAATATCTCCATTTCATTTCGCAAAATATTATTTCGCAAATATTATTTCGCAATATAGTTTTTAGTGACGAAAAAGTCGTCGCTAAAGGTTTTAGCGACGACTTTGTCGTCGCTAAAAGCTATATTGCGAAATGAAACTTGCGTATTGCGAAATCTATATGAAAAAATGAATGTTGCGAATATCCAAATCCTTATTGCGATTTTTTTCCTTTTGGTCGTCGCTGAAGGTCTTTAGCGACGACTTTGTCGTCGCTAAAAGCTATATTGCGAAATGAAATTGAGATATTGCGATTTTCTCCATCCTTGCGAAAATGTTTTGATATTTTGTGAGAAAAAAAATTTGAGATGATAATATGTAAAATACTAACCCATTTTTGTATATTTAGGTAATTAGCCCTTTTTACAAATCCAGGAAAACAATAAACAATACCAGTTCAGAGTGCTTTATTAATGACAAACACCGGCTTCCTTAGGTGCACTAAACATATCAAGCATAGTTAAATGCACAAATCATTTTTCCTTGCATTAATACAATCGTTAATCTTTTAGAAAAGGGATCAGGAGTTTGTGACCTCAAACTTGAAGATAGCTACAGCCCTACAAAAAAAAAACCAAATAAAGGTACTCTTTATGAATTGCTAATTCTGTAAATGGTGCACCAAACCCAGTGAATTGGGGCATGCAATCACCTTCAGGAGCACCTCTAACCATTGTTCACACCCTTTTGTTACATTTTCTTAGAAAGCACCTGCAAAACAAGGATGTGAGTGAGCTTACATTGATATGAAAAAAAGGTAAGGTCACTTCAGTAATTCAAGTAACTGAAACAGTCTCCAAGAATGAGCATATTATAGAACAAACCATCATATGTCATACATAGAACTCAGATTGATGACAGTGAAGGGATAGCAACATTTATATATACATTTATAATTGGTCACAAGTACACAAGGTTAATGCAACCACACAGTTACTACATACCCTTAAAAATTGTGTACATACATTGATTATCGATAAATTGGTTATATTATTTATGAAATTATATAATAGACCTGAAATTATTCCAATGTATACACAATCAAGTAATCCTGATCCATAATTGACCAAAGACGATACATTTTAAGTAATAACAAAACTTGGAAATCTTAAGCTATTAAAAAGACCACTTTTATAAAAAAATTAAGAAAAATCAAACTTATGTAAAATAAAATTACTTAAATACGATGGTCGATAATCCAGATATGTTACAAGGGTAGTATAATGTCAACAATGTTAATCACCTGCAGCCTCAGGTGCAAAGTAAACATATCAAGCACAATTAACTGCACAAATCAATTTTACTTGGATTAATACAATCATGGTGTAACATCCTCAAATTGGGTCTAGAAGTAATAGGTATTTTCTGTAAATTTTAAATGTGATTTAAAATTGTTATTGTGTTTGATTGTATAATTAATAGGTCGATAAGCCTCAGGAAATATTGTGGCTAGTGAAATATTGATTGTTTTAAATTTATTTAGTTGACGGTAAAATAAAATTGTATTTCCCCGCAAATGGTTTTTAAGTTCCAGACAATAAAAAATACGGGGAATGAAAATTAACACTTATATGGTATATTATATGTGTTGGATCGGTTTTTATTCCCACCCAAATACATACATACGTACGTGCATACAAACACATAAACCCTAGATCATTTCACTTCCTCTCTTCAAATCAAAGCTTCCAATATCAAATTTAAGCTTCAAACACATGGATTAATGATTCTTCAATCTTTCTTATTGCTTGGTAAGTTTGATTCTTTAATTTTAAACCCTAGAAATTGGGGGTTTTTGGTGTTCTTGGTGATAATTCGAAATTGGGGTTTGATTTTGTGATATTGTTGTTAATTAAGCTTGTTATTGTTGATTACTAACATGATTCATGCTTAAGTTATAGGTTTAAATTAGGGTTCATGAGTTTTATAGGAAATTTGATGATTTTGATGGGTTAATGGTGATTATTATAAATTAATGATTGATATTAGTTGAAATGGTGTTAATATGTGTTAGTATGAAGGTTAGTAGCTTTAATATAACCTAATAATGAATTAATCAAGTTGTGTGATTATAATTCAAGTGGAATTTGTGAAAGTGTGATGATTAGGTGTTAATCACCTTGATTTATAATAACAAGAGGTTGTTATAGTGTTATTAGTGAAAGATGAACTAGTATATGAAGTTTTTATTCATTGAAGCTAAGATGATTATGATGATGATCATGAGTTAGTAATGGAATAATGAAAGAGATAAATAGTGAATTCTTAATATATGAGGTTAATAGTTTAATTATATTGATTAACTATAGTTGAGGTGGATTAACGTGATAATGTGATTCTATGATCATAAATTTGATAGTGATGATGAACTAATGAAGTTAATAGTGATAATTCATATTAATGGAATGAATTATGTGAAATTACTACAAGTGATAACTAAATTGATATATAGTTGAAAAGTGGTTAACATGATATCTAATCATGATTAAGAAACAATTCAAGAAGTATGAACTTGATGTTTGTGATGATAGTGATAATACATATGAATAGAGATTGTTGGTATAAATCTATTGGAGTAATGTTATGTAGATTTGATACAAGTAACTGACTTGTGTATTTTGTTGTATTTCCAGATATGGAGAAGACTCAGTGATATTAGACTACTGAGTGGGCGACTATGGTAGTCGGTGAGTGGACTTTGATCTCTCACTATAATTTAGTGATCACTATTGTGGTTACTTCAAGTGTTAAGTGTTATTCATGTGTAAAGTTGAATTGTGAATTGTGTTAAAGTGTGAAAGTGTGAAAGTGTTAAGTGTTAAGTGACCTATTTGGTAACTGTGTTAATAGAGGTCAACTATGTTGGACTGTGTTGTTACAGGTTAGTCAACACAAGGGTTGTGAACATTCGTTGTGAGTAAGGCTTGTGTTGACTAAAGGTAACATACAGTTATCGGTTAACCACTGTATTGGCCTGCAGTTGGTGTAAGTGTCGCTTGGTGGGCCACCGCGGCTGAGGGCGCCACAAGGGCCACCGATCCTCTGGTGATGTTGAGTCAAAGTGTTAAATGTGGTGAACTCATAGTGTTAAACTAAGTTGTATTGTTAGTGATGAGTTAACTCACTTAGCTTCGTGCTAATCCCTCGTTGTTTACTCTTTGCAGGTTAATATCTATTGTTATGGGCGGGTCAAGGAGTAACTGAAGAATTTTTGACTAGGATTACTCTGATATTATTTAATACAGTTTAAAATGTTTGATTATATAATGCCTAGGATATAAAGGATTGTTTTGTAAACGGTAATAATCAATACTTAGAACTTAGGTAATGGAAGATGACGACTTGTCATTTTATGTATATATATGTTTTGGGACTTGAGCTTCCGCATTGTAAAAAAAAAAAAAAAACAGTTGTAAATTTTGGGGCGTTATAAGTTGGTATCAGAGCATAGGTTTGGGCGAATTGAACAATGGTTGGATTGTTCAATCCCAAGCCTAGTGATAGTGGTCAAACATTCCGAGGTGTGGGATTAGTGTTGGTATGAGCAAGTTGTTGTTAAATGTGAACTAATCTATAACAATGTGTTAGATTGTTGTTTTGTGTGCAGAGACGGAGGATAGTGAGGAACCGATTGGTATTCTCAATCCTCAACACTCGTGGGCCTAGATGTGCCAGGTAATTTCTGATAAACTTTGTGAATTTCAATAAATTTTAATTGTTTTACTTTACTATGTTATGATTATTAGTAAAATAAATTGAATTGTTGGTGATTATTACTTGCTAATAAGGTGATAGAGCTATTAGTATGTAATTAAGAAGTTGAAATTGTGTGTAGATACATTGGTGACTAATGTGTAACTGTTGTGTTATGTGGAATTAAGTGTATGTGTAATGTGGAAATGCAAGTGTGATTATAGATCCTTGCTAGGGAAATAATTGATAAATGATAAGCTAAATTGGTGTGACTTGCTATAATGAAATAAATGGGTTGCGGGTGTATCCATTTATAAGTTTGGAGTTGTATTGTTGTGTGACTTAGAATGTGTCTAGTTGTTGAAATATATGCTATTGACTTGGAAAGGTCAATGTTGAATGTAATTGTGTCAAACTCGATAATTGCCATGATATGCTATGCTATGAAGTGAGGAATGTGACTAAAAGTCTAAATGTTTAGCATTGATCATGATTAGGGTGAATTATGATCTTTGTATTACTAATAGTGTAGTAAGAAAGTCAGAGTGGTCAATGAGTCTAAATGTGCGGTGACGAGTTTTTGAAAAGTCAAATTGGAAATTATATGTTGAAAGTGGTTTATATATGATGAAATTTTGTGAACTTGGTGTTTTAGGGTGATAATATGAAACTAATGATGAAAGTGGGTTAGTTTGATTTGGAGTAATCAAAGAAGTGTGGGTTGGGTGTTGGAATGGTGATTATATGGTCGTAAACCCAAACGGGTCATTTAAGTGTCCAAATGGGTCACTTAGTATTAAAATGTATATAATTTGATGTGGTATGTGTATGATAACTTTTAAAGTGACTTAAAGTCATAAGTATAGATAAAAAGTGGATTGAAAATGTTAATGTTGTCATTTTGAATGAAATTGGTGAAATTGTCCATTTTGACCCCTAAACGGGTCAACGTGTTAAAATAATGTAGAATGAGTGTTTGTATATGATGAATGTGCCTACACGTCATAAATATATGTAGAAACATGTTGGCAAAGGGTGGAACCCTGAATGTATGCCGTTTGGAATATAGCGTGTCAACTAAAACGGTCGAAAATGGTCTAAATTGACTCATACGCCCATTTTCTCGTAAAACGTGTAAATTGAAAAAGTGGAAAAATGGAAAGTTGCATTTTGATTATATGAGAGTGCCTGCAAAATTTCAGAGTCTAACTCTTTGCGGTTTAGGAGATATGCGCATTTGAATTTCGTGTTTTTGCACTAAAATTTCTGAGTTGCTGCAGCATACTGAATCCGGACGTATTCCCTTGAATCCGTACGGATTCCCATGAATCCGGGCGGATTCCTTGACCGGATTCCTTAAAAATGGTTCTGTCCCAAAACTTGGCCTTGAATACCGCGGATTCCCCGGAATCCGGGCGTATTCCCTTCAATCCGGGTGGATTCCCTTGATCCGGCGGATTCCCCTTTTATTAAGACATTTCTTGTATTATGTTGTAACACCTCGCAAATTTAAACGCGATTAATTACTTTAATCACTTGCATTATTAGGCTAATTCCCTACTTGAGTGAATTCACAACATATTTTAGAGGTAAGTCTAGCATAGCCCAACTAGATAATACGCGTAGTATTACGTATTCGTAATTAGTTGTAATTACGTACTGAACAAATTAAAAACAAACGCGACAAAAACATACGACTGTTGGTGAACAAAATTATTTAATAAAACGAAATTATTAAATAACGTGGTAGCGAATAAATATTTTGTCAAAAATATTTACAATTTATTTTATAACACAAAACGTCAAAACGTATAATTTAAAATAAAACAAAGATTAAAAATCTTATAATTAAATTAAAATGGTCTTATAAAATATCATAATTAAAAAGGTAACAAAATACGTATTTGAAAATATACAAGTTAAAAAGATTTGTATTTAACGATCGAGTAAACAAACATGGGACAAAAACACAGGAGATGAAAAGTGGGACAAAACCACCTCCCATCTCTATTCTTCCTCTCATTTCAATTTCATCCTCACCAAAAACACACACTTCTCTCTCTACCAAATCCACACCAAAAATTCGGATTCGCAAATCAACCCACGAAATCTACATTTTCGGAATCACCATTACGCAAGGAACAACATTAACAAAAGCCGTATCATCATCTTCTTCCACAATCGGTCCCGATTCGCAATTGTAAGAAATTTCTAAAAACTTAGATTTACTCGTTTTTATGTGTTATATGGGTGTAATATTGAACATACAACTTTGTTTTAACTATATAATGGAAGAAATCAAGGTTTTATGACCGGAAAACATGTTAAAATCGGGTTTTGGCCGGAAAAATCACGGCAGTCGCTGCTACTGCCTGGGTGTTCATCTTTGCGACACAACGACTGTGTCGCATATTATGTCGCATAAACCATCCATGCGACACAACCATTGTGTCGCATGTTGTGTCGTATAAATCATATTATGTCGTAGCTTATGTCGTACCTTGTGTCGCTATTGAATTAGCATCGATCGCCTATGCGACACAACCCTTGTGTCGCATAGCCCTTGTGTCGCACCCTTATGCGACACAACCATTGTGTCGCATAACCACATTAGTGTCGCATACTGTGTCGCAGAAAACAGAAACTTCACAAACTATTTTTACACTAAGTGTCGAACTTAACCGATAACGAACACTTACATTCGATACTGTATGTGGACTTTACGAACAATACAAACATGCTATTTTATTGAAATTAAAATTTCAAACTATCACCAACGAGCCGTATACATTTTCACAAACAACGAAATACAAACGTAAACGTTTAACAAACAATTTGGACATAACTTGGTTGTTCAAACACTAGCATGGATGATTAATATAGACATCCACATACTTATAAATCTCATACGTTTAGGACGTTAGGAGATCTCGGACTGTACTTGGGCTTAGGTTTGCTAGCACTCGCACAACTACTTAACTCAACAGGTGAGTTCACAGCCCCTACTTTTACTGTTCTTAACTACTTTTGGGGTGGAAAACATAGTCAACTGCTTTACTGATTGCCATAACTGCTTTTACTATATGATTATTTATCATACTGTTTACTCGAACAATTAGAGTACTTGAACTGTTAAACTGTTATACAAACTATCACATAACTGCCTTTTGGTACAATTATACAAATTGCCTATAACTGCGGTCAACTACTACAACTGCCCGTACGACATGATATTCCAAACAAAAACTATTATTACTATGTGAAACAAATTTTGTATCTTACCGGAGAACGACCGGTACATATTGGTAACTTGTCGGAGAACGACCGACACTAACATGGTATCTTACCGGAGAACGACCGGTACTAACAGTATATCTTACCGGAGAACGACCGGTACTAACAATGTATCTCACCGGAGAACGACCGGTGCTAACTTGGCATCTTACCGGAGAACGACCGGTACATTTGGTAACTAGTCGGAGAACGACCGACTCAAACTTTAAAACTACTGGAGAACGACCAGCAATACGTTTTCAAACATATGATTTGGGTAACGTCCCAACACAACTATTTATGGGCTACATCCCACATGAACCGTATTTTGGGAAACGTCCCAACACAACTATTTATGGGCTACATCCCACATAAACTGAAACTTTTGGGCGAACAACCCACTAAACTTATACTTTGGATGACGTTCCACTAAACATTACTCGACTATTATGGCAATTACTATTTATGAACGTATTTGGTCCAACAAATGTGACTACAAAACTTGAAACAACTATATGCAACATAAAACCTGTGAATTCACTCAACCTAGTTGTTGACTTTTACTATGTTTTTCAGGGAATTAGCTGCGCATGTAAGATCGCCAACACACATGGAGAATTAGGCGACCCTTGAAGCTTAGGATGCCAACTTTTGGAAACATATGGATTTCTTTAGTATAACTGAAATGTTTTGGTCATATTTCAGAAATCTACTTTTGTAAACATACTACTTTTAACTTGTACGATTCGATGAATCGTAAACTTTGTAATTAATAACTTTTGGCATCTTATTATATATTGTTCTGTTGTAATCATAAGCTCTGATACGTATGCATGCTTTGTTATTGTGACACCCCAGTACTTAAACTAAACGCTTCCGCTAAACAAATTTGGGGGTGTTACAGATTGGTATCAGAGCCATTGGTTATAGCGAACTAGGAAACTTTAGGTGACTTAGAAACCTAGAGACCTAGACTATAGCCTTGGCTAGAACGTACATGCATACATACATTTGCATACATCTAAACTATCGTTACGATACCTCGATACGCGTGAACTGTTCACCACATTCGACTCGTTCATTGTACTCTGATCTCATGTGAACCTGATCGTGATTAAACGGTTGATGAAAAGAAGTATGTATTTGGCATCATATAATGACGCCTGGCCAACGTGATTATATAATACTAAGTACATATGGGTGTTTCATAGTCGTAAGATACGTGATGGGGATTTGACAATTTCTCTTGATACTTGAAAACTTGAAATATGTGAAACTCTATTCCTCACATATTTTTCATTGGCATTGACTTCTGCATCTTTTCATCGCAGAACGTCAGCATGCCGCCTAAACAAAGAAATACTCGAAACAGTCGACGAAATATTCCCCCTCCACCACCGCCTCCAGAAACAACCGAACAGATTATCGAACGCCGAGTGGCTGAAGCCATCGCACAATACGAGGCCAGCCGAAATCGTGAAAACCTGACCAACAATAGCGGAGCCACTCCGGTTAACAGCGAAACCCCAAACAATACCCAACAGGGGTGTTCCTACAAAACCTTCCAGTCTTGTAAACCCAGCACCTTCACCGGGACCGAAGGGGCCATCGGCCTGGTCCACTGGATTGAGAAAACGGAATCAGTCATCGACATCAGCGACTGCGCCACCGATAAAATTGTAAAATATGCCACCTGCACTTTAGCCGGCAAAGCGCTAACCTGGTGGAACGCTCAAGTCCAGATTATGGGACGCCCAGCTGCTTACTCCATGACCTGGGTAACTCTGAAACAGATGCTGATGGAGGAATTTTGCCCTCCCAACGAGATGCAGAAACTCGAAACCGAATTCTGGAACATACAAATGATCGGCGCTGACATTTCCGGTTATACAACTAGATTCCAGGAGCTTGCACGTCTGGTACCTCACATGGTAACCCCCGAGAGCAAACGCATTGAGCGTTACAACAGGGGTTTGGCACCACAGATCCGAGGCATGGTTATGTCCTCCAAACCCGCCACTTTTAGGAGCGCAGTTGATCTGGCTCAAAGCTTAACCGACGACGCGGTCGAGATTGGAACCCTGAAAGCTATCACAGGGAAAACTGAACTTACCCGTACTGATGCGGGCGAATCTGGAACCCACAAACGCAAATGGAACAGCGAGGGTAACGACCGTCAGGGTCAACAAAACAGAAACCCGGGAAACACCCGAGCCTTCGCCGCGATCACCAACCCTGGACCCAAAACCTACCTTGGCAACAAACCGAGGTGTGACAAGTGCGGGAGACACCACGATGGTGATTGTACATTTTGTCAAAACTGCAGACGTCCCGGTCACTTAGCACAGAACTGTAGGACAAACCTACCTCCTCAAGCTGCCCCCGAGGTACAAAACACCGGCTGCTTTAGGTGTGGTGATCCTGGACATCACCGAAACCAATGCCAACAACCGAACAACAACCGCAACAATCAAAACGACAACAACCGCGCCGTTAACAAAGGCTACACTCCAAGCCGCGCATACATCCTCCGTGCACCAGAAACGGTCGCGGATCTCAACTAGAACGGTACGTATATTGCTACGATTTAACATACGTTTTACTCGAATGTCGATTTGAACACAACACTTGGTAAACTCTGACCACGAAACGAAACACACAACATATTGAACTATGCCGCGAGCATACTTAAACTAATTGAAATTTTTATGGCAACGATTGAACGCCACGCAAACTATTACTATTGTTAACAACATGACTCATCGGAGAACATACGCCGCGGGCGATCCGACTTGATTTTAAATCTCGGGACGAGATTTCTCTAACATGGGGAGAATGTAACACCTCGCAAATTTAAACGCGATTAATTACTTTAATCACTTGCATTATTAGGCTAATTCCCTACTTGAGTGAATTCACAACATATTTTAGAGGTAAGTCTAGCATAGCCCAACTAGATAATACGCGTAGTATTACGTATTCGTAATTAGTTGTAATTACGTACTGAACAAATTAAAAACAAACGCGACAAAAACATACGACTGTTGGTGAACAAAATTATTTAATAAAACGAAATTATTAAATAACGTGGTAGCGAATAAATATTTTGTCAAAAATATTTACAATTTATTTTATAACACAAAACGTCAAAACGTATAATTTAAAATAAAACAAAGATTAAAAATCTTATAATTAAATTAAAATGGTCTTATAAAATATCATAATTAAAAAGGTAACAAAATACGTATTTGAAAATATACAAGTTAAAAAGATTTGTATTTAACGATCGAGTAAACAAACATGGGACAAAAACACAGGAGATGAAAAGTGGGACAAAACCACCTCCCATCTCTATTCTTCCTCTCATTTCAATTTCATCCTCACCAAAAACACACACTTCTCTCTCTACCAAATCCACACCAAAAATTCGGATTCGCAAATCAACCCACGAAATCTACATTTTCGGAATCACCATTACGCAAGGAACAACATTAACAAAAGCCGTATCATCATCTTCTTCCACAATCGGTCCCGATTCGCAATTGTAAGAAATTTCTAAAAACTTAGATTTACTCGTTTTTATGTGTTATATGGGTGTAATATTGAACATACAACTTTGTTTTAACTATATAATGGAAGAAATCAAGGTTTTATGACCGGAAAACATGTTAAAATCGGGTTTTGGCCGGAAAAATCACGGCAGTCGCTGCTACTGCCTGGGTGTTCATCTTTGCGACACAACGACTGTGTCGCATATTATGTCGCATAAACCATCCATGCGACACAACCATTGTGTCGCATGTTGTGTCGTATAAATCATATTATGTCGTAGCTTATGTCGTACCTTGTGTCGCTATTGAATTAGCATCGATCGCCTATGCGACACAACCCTTGTGTCGCATAGCCCTTGTGTCGCACCCTTATGCGACACAACCATTGTGTCGCATAACCACATTAGTGTCGCATACTGTGTCGCAGAAAACAGAAACTTCACAAACTATTTTTACACTAAGTGTCGAACTTAACCGATAACGAACACTTACATTCGATACTGTATGTGGACTTTACGAACAATACAAACATGCTATTTTATTGAAATTAAAATTTCAAACTATCACCAACGAGCCGTATACATTTTCACAAACAACGAAATACAAACGTAAACGTTTAACAAACAATTTGGACATAACTTGGTTGTTCAAACACTAGCATGGATGATTAATATAGACATCCACATACTTATAAATCTCATACGTTTAGGACGTTAGGAGATCTCGGACTGTACTTGGGCTTAGGTTTGCTAGCACTCGCACAACTACTTAACTCAACAGGTGAGTTCACAGCCCCTACTTTTACTGTTCTTAACTACTTTTGGGGTGGAAAACATAGTCAACTGCTTTACTGATTGCCATAACTGCTTTTACTATATGATTATTTATCATACTGTTTACTCGAACAAGTAGAGTACTTGAACTGTTAAACTGTTATACAAACTATCACATAACTGCCTTTTGGTACAATTATACAAATTGCCTATAACTGCGGTCAACTACTACAACTGCCCGTACGACATGATATTCCAAACAAAAACTATTATTACTATGTGAAACAAATTTTGTATCTTACCGGAGAACGACCGGTACATATTGGTAACTTGTCGGAGAACGACCGACACTAACATGGTATCTTACCGGAGAACGACCGGTACTAACAGTATATCTTACCGGAGAACGACCGGTACTAACAATGTATCTCACCGGAGAACGACCGGTGCTAACTTGGCATCTTACCGGAGAACGACCGGTACATTTGGTAACTAGTCGGAGAACGACCGACTCAAACTTTAAAACTACTGGAGAACGACCAGCAATACGTTTTCAAACATATGATTTGGGTAACGTCCCAACACAACTATTTATGGGCTACATCCCACATGAACCGTATTTTGGGAAACGTCCCAACACAACTATTTATGGGCTACATCCCACATAAACTGAAACTTTTGGGCGAACAACCCACTAAACTTATACTTTGGATGACGTTCCACTAAACATTACTCGACTATTATGGCAATTACTATTTATGAACGTATTTGGTCCAACAAATGTGACTACAAAACTTGAAACAACTATATGCAACATAAAACCTGTGAATTCACTCAACCTAGTTGTTGACTTTTACTATGTTTTTCAGGGAATTAGCTGCGCATGTAAGATCGCCAACACACATGGAGAATTAGGCGACCCTTGAAGCTTAGGATGCCAACTTTTGGAAACATATGGATTTCTTTAGTATAACTGAAATGTTTTGGTCATATTTCAGAAATCTACTTTTGTAAACATACTACTTTTAACTTGTACGATTCGATGAATCGTAAACTTTGTAATTAATAACTTTTGGCATCTTATTATATATTGTTCTGTTGTAATCATAAGCTCTGATACGTATGCATGCTTTGTTATTGTGACACCCCAGTACTTAAACTAAACGCTTCCGCTAAACAAATTTGGGGGTGTTACATATGTGTTATATTAAGTGAATTTAATATGAAAATTTGTAAATTTCGACGTTCGTCGTAACGTTCGACGTAGAATTTCCGTTAGAAAATTTCGGTGTCCGATTAAGACGAAATTTACATGTCAACTCAAAAACGGGCCAACGGTCAAAGCTCATCGCTTTGCCATGAGCCCTGTCAGTTTTCGGCACTTCGGGGTCGTTTGGGGCCCGAAAATCGCGTTTTATTGTTTTTCGGACATTATTTCGGACTTTTAGCTTATGAATTGTATTGGGCTTTTGTTTCTTTGAGCCTAGAGATCATTCCTGTGACTATATGCAATATTAAAAGTTGTTTTAAGAGGTTTATATGGTTCTTTGTGTAGGAGTTGTTTGTAGGCAGTTTATTTAACTGCAAAGTATATCAGTAAGGGTATTGTTGATTGTTACTTGTTAGGGTAAATAAATATTGATTATGTAATCAGGTTAATTACATGATGTGAAATACTTTATTTGATTGAATAAGTATTTGTAAGAGTTGCAGAGTATTATAGGAACTTACTCTTGCTTGATAACTAAATATGGAAGGTTATTTATTAATCAACTTAGAAATTATATATTGATTAATATATGTGGAATATGGCCTGGTATTTTAACAAGGTACTTAGTGTTAAATGTTATATAGAGTATTATACTTGATAATTAAAGTGTTAAGTGATTGATATTGAATCGTGTAGAGAGGATGTTAAATTGATTTAGTTGTGTTAAAACTTACACATGTGCTAATAAGATAATGAGGAATGTGTTAGATGATAGAATTGTTATGTTTACTTAATTTTGTGAGTAGTTTCACATTCAAGTGATAAATGAAAATAGTAACAAGTTAATACTTGGTCATAAACCTATTACAAAGTGTTACTATATGGGTGATAATTATTGATTTTAGCATTGTGATATATGTGAGAGTAAAAGTTAATCATTTTAGAGATTGATGGTATGAAGTGGCCTGAGAATTAAGTGTGACTGACATAATATGACGACGTCTGGCCAACGTATTTATATTATGCCATTTCACATGGAGTATTGAGGCTACCAAGTACCAGAGAAATTGATGTGACCTTAAAAATTGTAGGTTTTTGATGTTGACATTGAGATAGTTATATATAAATATATATAGAGAGCCTTTTGATTGATAGTTATATTATTATTAATTGAGAATTGTGTGAAAATTTGATTGTTATTATATGCATAATATCAAAGTGAAATGATAGGTTGCGTATAGAAATTGTAACATCCTCGAAATGGACCTAGTTGTTTATATATTATTTCTTGATTTAAATGTGTTTGGAAATAATATTGTTTGAAATAGTTGAAATAATTGGAATAGGAGTCGAATATTTCAATGTGATAAGTGAATTTTTAATTGTTGTAAATTAATATAGTTGACGGTACATTAAAATGTTTGGACTCGCAAATGGTTTTCGGGTTCCAGACAATAGATTGAGATGGGGTATTAAATTATACCCGTATATTGAAGGCGGTTGGATGAGCCGACTTATATATATCCTTTCCTATTTAGGAAAGTTATTCATTTTATTCTGAAACTCACAGAAACTCTCTGAAAACCTCCAAATCAAACTAGAAATCAAATCAGGAAGTTGTGATTCTCGTGAAACTTCATCATGATCAGATTATCATCATTATGCTCTTCAATCAGTAAGTATTCTTGTGTATTTAAGAATTTGATTTTGATTGAATTTGGGTAAATTGATGATTTGAGAGATTTGGATGTTAGAAACAGGTTATAAGTGTTACATATTGATTATGTGATGATATTTGAGGTTTATAACCGTTTAAAAACGAGTTTTTGGTGTTTTGGGGATTAAACCCGCGAGTTAGGGTTTCTGCTGTTCGTGCTGGGCTGGGACGAGGCCAGAAGCCGGCGGCTTCTTTGGCCAAGCCGGCGGCTTGTTCTTGTTAGCCGAAGCCGGCGGCTTCATAAGCCAAGCCGGCGGCTTGTGATGTTTTGTAGGAAACCGGCGGGTATAAACCCGACCCGGCGGTTGGTATAAGCTTTAAAACGGGTTTTAGTTCTGTTACCACATTTGGTAAATTACCCGGCGGTTGTTGAAGTGAAGCCGGCGGGTGAGGTTAGGAAGCCGGCGGCTTCTAGGAGGAAGCCGGCGGCTTGAAGGGCAGGTACAACATTTATTGTTTGTTTGTAAATAAGTAATATGATTGCTAATTGATATATGTTAATAGATGATAATGATTATATTATAAATCATTAGTGGATAGTTAGGAACTAGTAATCTTGATGTAGATTATGTTAAGTTCCTAATGTTAAAGATTGATATAAGTTCAGTATTTATGATTTGATTACTAACTTATATTTGATTGGTTGATTCTCAGATGTGGAGAAGGCTCAGTGATATTAGACTACTGAGTGGAGGTCTGAGGTAGTCGGTGAGTGGATCTGTAACCTCAGTGTGATTTAGTTGTAATGATTTGATTTACAACAAGTAATTATAGTCTTACTTTGATAGAATGTAATTGTTGAGATATCTTGCCATGATAGTTTGACTAGTTGCTTACTTGGCTGTTTGAGCTAGTATGTAAGATTCTGAGGTCAACTTGACTTGACAGTTGGACTTGGTTGTTATTGTAGACGACAGGAGATCTTGAAACTTGAAATGTTGGTTTGGAGATCTAGGTCGTGTGTGATTAACAACTGGTTACCGGTAATTCTGTATAGGCCAATACAGATGATTGATAAGAGTTCCTTGATTACCAAACCGGTATTAGGGTATCTCAGGAGCCACCGGTCCTCATGACGATTTATAATGTTTGATTGGTGTAGCTTGACATTGATTGGATGTCGAGTGAATGATTGATTTTCTGTTTATTGTTATTTGATGTAAACAGATTGTTATGCTAGGTTGTATTGTTGCTTATAGTTTCATTCACTTAGCTTTATGCTAACCCCACCACAGTTCTTCCTGCAGGTTAAAATAGAGGGGACATATTGGGCAGGGCAGGAAGTGTTTGGAATTGATGGAATGTTTGACAGGCTGTTACTCTGATGTTATTTTGATAACTATAGAAATGTTTTGAATTATATAACACCGAGTTTGTTGAAATGTCATGTATTAAATTTGAAAAAGTTTATTGACATTTTGAGTACATTGATAGTATGTTTTAAATATACGCTTCCGAGTCGCAAATATTATATTAAATGTTTATAATTAACGAGGGGTGTTAAAGAAATGATGGAAATGTGAAATAATCTAATGAGAAGTCATCGTAATAAATTGATTGATGAAATGTTGATGAAAAATGTGTGTGTGGTTAACACATTTTGATGGAATGGTACTTGCGCTTGAATGGCAATGTACCCGTTGATGGAAAAACTTGGTAATTATCCAATTTGAATTGGTACTAAGTGACTTGGTGATTAAGTGATAATGGTTTTAACCATGAGAATTGACTTCTATTTTGAGTGTTAATATGTGATTAGTGATATATGAATTCGAGATACTTTTAAATAAAAGATTATCAAATACAGTAGTGATATGTGGTACTAGCCTAAATGCTAGTAATGAATTGAAATTTAAATTTCATTGTTGTTGGGTGTATTGTGATTTTCATAATCATTGTTTTGTTGTGTAAAGGGGTATAAATCATATATCTATTTTAAAAGATTCTAGCACGTCGCTAGTTTCTAGTGTTAAGAGTATGTTATGTGTATGATGATGTTATTCACTTACGTCAAGTGATTACCTGTTTAAAGTGATTAATTGGGAATAATTTCCTTAAGTGATCATAGTATGCATGAAGATATGATTTAGATACATATCATATGTTAAGGTAAGAAATAGAAACATGTACATGTGGATATGTATATGTAGATAGAATTTAAATTGTGTGCATATAATTAAGAGTTGCTCAAGGGAGTAATTATTGTAAGTGATAATATCACGCTTGTTGTTGAATAATGTGAGTAGTATTATACTATATGCAAGTTAAATTGAGTATAAGACACAATGTATGTGTTTGCGTGAATGCAATTGAGATGCACACTGGTGGTGTGTAAATTGATAAAATAACATATATCTATATAAATATATGTAGGTACACGGTGTATGTAGTGAAATGTATGCATAAGCATGTCATGCATAGGTGATTTAAGTTGTGTACACACTTTAGGTGAATATAGTGATGAGTAATTACGATGTTAGAGTAGTACGAAGAGTGCAATATTAATAAACTGAAAAATGGTGATATTAAAATCTCATAAGGAATGAGAGATGTCAAGTAATTGAGTTCTTTAGAATAATCAAGGTTGATTAGATTTCGAGGACGAAATCTCTTTAAGGGGGAGAGATTTGTAACATCCTCAAATTGGGTCTAGAAGTAATAGGTATTTTCTGTAAATTTTAAATGTGATTTAAAATTGTTATTGTGTTTGATTGTATAATTAATAGGTCGATAAGCCTCGGGAAATATTGTGGCTAGTGAAATATTGATTGTTTTAAATTTATTTAGTTGACGGTAAAATAAAATTGTATTTCCCCGCAAATGGTTTTTAAGTTCCAGACAATAATAAATACGGGGAATGAAAATTAACACTTATATGGTATATTATATGTGTTGGATCGGTTTTTATTCCCACCCAAATACATACATACGTACGTGCATACAAACACATAAACCCTAGATCATTTCACTTCCTCTCTTCAAATCAAAGCTTCCAATATCAAATTTAAGCTTCAAACACATGGATTAATGATTCTTCAATCTTTCTTATTGCTTGGTAAGTTTGATTCTTTAATTTTAAACCCTAGAAATTGGGGGTTTTTGGTGTTCTTGGTGATAATTCGAAATTGGGGTTTGATTTTGTGATATTGTTGTTAATTAAGCTTGTTATTGTTGATTACTAACATGATTCATGCTTAAGTTATATGTTTGAATTAGGGTTCATGAGTTTTATAGGAAATTTGATGATTTTGATGGGTTAATGGTGATTATTATAAATTAATGATTGATATTAGTTGAAATGGTGTTAATATGTGTTAGTATGAAGGTTAGTAGCTTTAATATAACCTAATAATGAATTAATCAAGTTGTGTGATTATAATTCAAGTGGAATTTGTGAAAGTGTGATGATTAGGTGTTAATCACCTTGATTTATAATAACAAGAGGTTGTTATAGTGTTATTAGTGAAAGATGAACTAGTATATGAAGTTTTTATTCATTGAAGCTAAGATGATTATGATGATGATCATGAGTTAGTAATGGAATAATGAAAGAGATAAATAGTGAATTCTTAATATATGAGGTTAATAGTTTAATTATATTGATTAACTATAGTTGAGGTGGATTAACGTGATAATGTGATTCTATGATCATAAATTTGATAGTGATGATGAACTAATGAAGTTAATAGTGATAATTCATATTAATGGAATGAATTATGTGAAATTACTACAAGTGATAACTAAATTGATATATAGTTGAAAAGTGGTTAACATGATATCTAATCATGATTAAGAAACAATTCAAGAAGTATGAACTTGATGTTTGTGATGATAGTGATAATACATATGAATAGAGATTGTTGGTATAAATCTATTGGAGTAATGTTATGTAGATTTGATACAAGTAACTGACTTGTGTATTTTGTTGTATTTCCAGATATGGAGAAGACTCAGTGATATTAGACTACTGAGTGGGCGACTATGGTAGTCGGTGAGTGGACTTTGATCTCTCACTATAATTTAGTGATCACTATTGTGGTTACTTCAAGTGTTAAGTGTTATTCATGTGTTAAGTTGAATTGTGAATTGCGTTAAAGTGTGAAAGTGTTAAGTGTTAAGTGACCTATTTGGTAACTGTGTTAATAGAGGTCAACTATGTTGGACTGTGTTGTTACAGGTTAGTCAACACAAGGGTTGTGAACATTCGTTGTGAGTAAGGCTTGTGTTGACTAAAGGTAACATACAGTTATCGGTTAACCACTGTATTGGCCTGCAGTTGGTGTAAGTGTCGCTTGGTGGGCCACCGCGGCTGAGGGCGCCACAAGGGCCACCGATCCTCTGGTGATGTTGAGTCAAAGTGTTAAATGTGGTGAACTCATAGTGTTAAACTAAGTTGTATTGTTAGTGATGAGTTAACTCACTTAGCTTCGTGCTAATCCCTCGTTGTTTACTCTTTGCAGGTTAATATCTATTGTTATGGGCGGGTCAAGGAGTAACTGAAGAATGTTTGACTAGGATTACTCTAATATTATTTAATACAGTTTAAAATGTTTGATTATATAATGCCCAGGATATAAAGGATTGTTTTGTAAACGGTAATAATCAATACTTAGAACTTAGGTAATGGAAGATGACGACTTGTCATTTTATGTATATATATGTTTTGGGACTTGAGCTTCCGCATTGTAAAAAAAAAAAAAAACAGTTGTAAATTTTGGGGCGTTATACATGTATCTTTTAGAAAAGGGATCACGAGTTTTGTACCTCAAACTCAACATAGCTACAGAACCACCAAATAAAAACTCTACGTCTTGCTAATTCTGTAAATGGTACAACATACCTTGTTTGACACCCTTTTGTTATATTTTCTTATAAAGCACCTGAAAAACAAGGATGGGAGAGAGCTTGCATGGAGATATGAAAAACAGGTAAGGTCACTTTACTGATTCGATTTACTGAAACAGCCTCCTAGAAGGTGCATGTTAATAACAGGCCATTAATCATCAAAAGTAGAACTCAAATAGGAAACACAGAAGTGAATAGCAACATTCATATTTGCTGTATACAAGAGAAAATAAGATACTTTTCATTTAGTATTTATGGTTTATAGTTCCAGTACAACTGTAATCTAATTCTGCATCTCAAGACCCAGATAATTGATCCTAAACAAGTTGATCAACGAGTCAAGAAAAAGAGTACGGGATCTTATTGATAGAAAACCACACGAGTCAAAAAAATTACTACTACTCGGTTAATTATCCACTTCTAGATATCTACTTAGCATCTTAATCAACATGTGTCTGTGTGAGTGGTTTGATGGTCAATGAGTCGCACAGAAATAAGCATATCACTGCAACAAAAAACTTATTTATTCACACCTTTTTCTACACACTTTTAAAAAAATGTGAACTTTTTTGTCCAATTTTTCACACTTATAAATGTGTATAAATTTATAACATTTATAAGGGTGAAAAATCATCACATGTTCACACATACAAGTGTATGAAAAAAAAGTTCACACTTATTGGTGTGTACAAATATAAACTTGATCACACCTAAAAGTGTTAAACTAAATTTGTGACACCCAATTTGTTCACACTTTCTTTTGTGTGAGGAAATGAGGTGTGACAAGTTTACTTTACATGTTTAAGTATGATCAAGTTTATGTTTATACACATTAATAAGTGTAAACTTTTTTTCTTACACTTTTATGTGTGAAAATGTGATGATCTATCACGCTTATAAATGTTATAAATTTATGGGGCCTATTAAAGCTACCCCTGTCCCACCCTTTTTTCCTGCTCCTACCCCCTGGCCCATCATTTTTTATTTTATTTTTTAGGTATACCCCCATCTCAGCCTTCTGTTTAGTCAAAAACTGAAACTGATTCTGTACTGAACTGGATCAAATTTAAATAAAAGTAGGCCGAAATGGTGGGCCAGGGGGTAGATCCAGACTTTTTGGGGTGTCTTTAGATTCCCCCTAAATTTATACACATCTATAAGTGTGATATATTTAACAAAAAGTTCACACTTTTTAAAATTGTGAAGAAAAAAAGTGTGAACAAATAGCATTTTTGTTGTAGTGTATATACAGAAATCTTGGTTAGATGTTCTGTATAAACACTCATTCAAACATATTGATCAAACGCTAAATTACGCAAGACCTGATTGGAGACTTACAAAAAGGTGCAGTAGTTTGAAAAAGTAGATAGATACATCCTTTGGTTACTGGTATCATGCTAAATGTCTTAGTGTAGCCACCAGCCAGAATAAGGAACAAGTAGCAAGCTTCCAATGGAAAAAAATAACTATACACGGAGGTGATTTTATAAAGACATAATAAAGAACATGTATATTCAGAATGAAATGCCAAACATTAAAAAGAAAAGGAAGAAAAAAAAAAACACAGTTGCCAAACAGCTTACTTACATGTACCTGAAACACTATAGTGGTTTTCTTATACATGGCTTGTCGTGTATATGTACTCTTTCTATCATGCTTAGTGTTAGATTGAGTTTTATGTGGCTTGCCACATCTTTGCACTTTTTACGCTCTATTTTTTGATATATATATATATATATATATATATATATATATATATATATATATATATATAGCCAAAAGTTCAAACGAGAACCAAAAAAAAATACAGAACTGCAAGAACCATTTTATTCTTTAATAACACAAGGGCATTTTAGTACTTTGAACACATTACTATCAATTATTTATAATTTTTATTAAATAACGAAAAAGTGAATCCCATGATTTCCTCGTCAGTTACATACTTACATAGCCAGACTAATTTATTCTATTCAATTTTTGATTTTTAATAATTCGTATACTCTGTACGTCGGAATTATAATTCCTCCTGCAATTTACATACCCAGACTTATTTTAATTAATATCTTCAAGTTTTGATAAGTTGTTCACATGATCAAATTTCAGATGTGCACAAGTTCATATGTGCACATGATCCACACACAGTTTGTTTAGATGTGCACAACAAGAAATTAGCACAAGTTGTTCTTATGTGCACAATCATTAATATACAACGACATTAGTTCATCAATTGAATATTATATACAGAGTATATCGTTAAATGATCGTATGTGTACAAATCCATACCATTCAACTTTAGATCATATGCGACATATAAAAATTTTGTTTTGTGAATTCTAGATTAGTTGATAAGCAATTGAATACGCCATGTGATTAAATCAAATTCCTAATAATTAGCAAAACTAGATTAAGTCCACTCCGCTTTATCATCGGTTTGAAAATTTAACCAGACGTTCTCTATTTCAACACAATTGAAATGGACTATTTTACCCTTTACTTGTGAACATGCATTATAATTCAAATTCAATATTTACAGTAATGACACTAAATTTCAAGCCGTTGATGTACATCATCTTAGGGTTATAAATGGTTCTCGCAGTTATGTATCTTTTGTTGGTTCTCGTTTGAACCTGACCCTATATATATATATATATATTGCCGGGCTATATCCCTTTTACCCACATGTACCTGAAACACATCTTTCCAAGCAATCAATTAGGGGCTTATTGTCTATAAATGTATCGAACTTGTCACGAAATCCTTTTGTATGCATTCATGTTCAAAATGTTCTATTATATGCATCGAAATTACTAATCACTCCTATTGTATGTAGTGATTAACATTAAACCAAAATTTCGCTTACGTGGCACCAGTTAATCATTTTTTGTCCACGTCGTACGCCACGTAAGTGCCACAAAAATGCATAAATGTATTGAACTTTCTATAAATGTATCAAGCCTTCTTTAATCTTTATTACTTCTATTACCTATTACCTACTAATATCAATTAAGAACCTTTATGAATAGTAAACTTTTGTCTTATTAGGCGACTTACATAACAATATATATAATACTCCGTATGTTTTCTAGACTTTAACAAAAGTGAAGGCTTGGTTTGGTGGTCTCAGTGTGTTTAACCTTTCAAAAGGTTTGGAGTTCAATTCCTACCTCCTTATTTTCATTCTAATTATTTCAATTTTTTACATGCAGCCCCTTGAAGTTTTTTCCTTTTGTATTTTCATTCCAACTATTTCAAATTTTTACCTGGAACCCCCTGAAGTTTTTTCCTTTGTGTCAATTATAAGTAGGTCATAAAAATCTATCCCTCCTTAATATCAATTGAGACATAGTATGAATAGTAACATTTTTTTTTTTGTCTTTTATGACATATTATTAATATATACTTATGTTTTGATCTTTACCCTTTAATTTCAACTAATAAACTATTATGAATATTAACTACTTTTGTCTTTTGTGACATATTAATTTGTATATATATTTTGATCCAAAATATATTATCATAAGATAGTTGTAGTTTGATGAATTGATATTAGATGATAATGACTTTTATTTTTTATGGGTTACATGAGTTTAAGCCTTTAGTGTTACATTGCTTCTTTTTATTAATAGATTTAAATTTCATATGGGCTATATGAGTTTAAGCCATTAATGTGATATTGTTTAATTATATTATTTTGAATATTCATCTAAACTTTTTTGGAGTTGTATAAAAGTGAGATGATATCTGAATATAACTTATATTTACTATTATTATTTTATCATACTATTAGCTATCTTAATATTTATCATTAAATTCTTACGTTTTATCAAACGAATAAATTAATATATATATATATATATATATATATATATATATATATATATATATATATATATATATATATAGGGGTTGGTTATTGTAGAATAGAGTTTTGAGTAGAATAAATAAAATAAATCCTGGACCATTGGATGAATCTTGTAATGAATTAGACTTTTTAGATGGTCAAAACAAATTAAATATCATTCAAGGGCAAAATTGACATTTGAAAAAAAAAAAAAAAAAAAAAGTTATTGGAGGGAACCTTTAACCCCGGATCCGTAGATCCACGGAGCCCCACCCGCAAGAGGCAACCCGTCCGGCTAAACACCTGGCCCCAGTGACCCCACACACGGAGCATAGGATTTTTTGTACTCCCAGAGGCTTGAACCCGGGTGGGGCGTGGGGACTTGCGGCGGCGGTACTACTGAGGCAAAGCCCCATTGGTAAAAAAAAAATTGACATTTGGGACATGCAATAAACACTACTTTTCAGTTTTATTTCTCTTTTGTAGCATAAACGAGAAATTAAACAATATCAAGCAGTTGAGTCACAAAGTTACTAGCTTGATACACAATTAAAATTAATAAACAAAAGTACACATATAACGATAATGGAAAATTGAATCGGTAAACAACTTCAATTAAATTAATTTCACACAAATTTTGTTACAACCTGATTCACAAAATTTTAAAACAATACATTGATGCACAGATTAAACATTGATTCACAACTATACAACTTGATCCACAAACTCAAAAACTTGGTGCACACTTGATTCACACGCATCTGGTTCATAACAAAATCCTAAGAGCAACAAATATCCTGCTACGATTATGACTATTGACCCGCAGTTGTCGAATGCACGCGGTCCGATCAAAATCAGTAGACGGTGTTTTGCCAGTTGTGATCTTCAATTATTCTTCAAGCAATGTTGATGGCAACCCAAAAAATCATGGCGACTGTTGTGGAAGAAGAGATTACGAATTGATGCATGAAGTTGGTGACTTGATGCACTATTGCAAATATTAAACAGATTTACACGAAAACTTTGATGATCGAAAATCGAATTGGTATACATATAATACATTTGAATCACAATTTTATGCAAGTTGAATCATGAATCTGCAAAAAAAAAAAAAAAAAAACTGATTCACAATCTTATCACTGATTCACAAATCTACAACCAGATTCACAAAAAACAAAGACTTGATCCACAAATCGAATACATGAAAACTAAATACATCAATGGATAACAAATCCTAAACAGAACAAAATCCTACGAGCATTTGCATTCAAACTACAAAACAAACAAAATTGTGATTATAAAAGAATAAGATGATGGTGGTCCGATTTTGACGGTTTCCAGGTGATTGTTCCTATGGATACGCTCCGATCGAAATCTACAAAACGGCGGTTGTGTCTTTAGTGGCCGGCCGTTCGGGAAAACAGAGTGAGATAGGCGGTAGGCCGTGGTTTTATGGAATGATGAGTGGTGGGCGAGGTTAGGGAGAAGCGGGTGGCGGGCGACAAGTTTTCTTATGGGAATATAGATGAAGAACGGTTTAGGCACAAGAAAAACGAGTAGGGGGAGTTTTTTTAGGAATCAATAAAAGTTTGAGCAAAATGTCAAATATAGCCCTTGACCCAATTTAATTTTTTTACAAATATTAAAGTTTTATTTTTATTCTACTTATTCTATTATAAGGTTTATTCTATTGGATCCAAACCCTATATATATATATATATATATATATATATATATATATATATATATATATATATGATGAAGGTAAAAATTAATCAATAAGTATATTGTACTACCACTTGATGTTATATTTTGTGTTTTAATTTTAATATTTAAAAAAAAATCGATTAACTCCGATAGTAATATATATAAGTTAAAAAAAAAAAAAAGACAGTATAAATAAAGTTATGAAATATTATATTCATAGTTATTACTTTTGCTACGATAAATTTAACTTGGATAACTATCATCAATGTTTCCTTATTATGTTATTGCTATTTAGATAGTTATATCATTGGTATTCTAAATTTTTTTTAGTAATTTACAGTTACAAAAAAGTATGGACAATGATTCGTGCACTACTATTTTTAGCCATACACCATCTAACATGCTATAAAATATTGTATCGTACAATACTGTAAAGCACATTTAGTGGTGTATGGCAAAAAACAGGTGGTGTACGAATCACTCCCTAAAAAGTATAAGTTCATAACCTTTTGATTAAGGTTAAAAGAACCAAAACCAAATTTAAGGCTAAATATTTATGTAAAAATATCAACTTTTAAAACCCGTCGCATCGGGCGCGCAATAGAAATCTTATTTTAATCAATTTTAATTCTTTTTCTGTATCATCATCTTTATCCTCTTAACATCAAACTTCAGATGTCCTTCTCCATTTTCATATCAGACCTAATTAATTCGATTGCATCGTCCCGAACTCTCCTTGAGATTGTTGGCCGACCTCCACCATCACCGGAAACCTGCAAATTCCGGCCAACCTTCCCTCCACCGTACTTGTAACCATCGGAAACCACCACCATCTCACTAGATCTGAAACCCAAACCCTACACACCACCAACACGTAGCTGAATCTGAACAAAACAAATAAAAATCGCTAGATCTAAAATTACAAATTCACGAGTATGGTGACGTCATCAATGTTGGGATTCTTTGATCCGACCTCCGACGCGACCATCGAAGCAATCTTCAGCGGGTTTAGATTTTAAATCATAGGTAAAATGATTTTAAGGGTTACTTTTGCTCGATCCGCCACGGCGATTTCTGGTGCGATCTCCGGCGGTGAAGATGAAGTTTCAATCGGACAACACATGTAGTAGGTGGTGGGTTTCTTTTCAGTTACTGACAAATTATTAGAGACAGATATGATGAAATCAATTTTCGAGAGTTAAAAGTGTAGATCCATATTTTGAATGAGAAGTGGATGAATATGAATTTGGTGGTTTGCAGTAGAATAAGTGGGTGTTTGGGGGAGTGTTAGTGGAGGGCTTTTTAGCTTTTGTGTTATCATAACGCAGAAAAGCTTTTTTTTTAGTGTTTGGATTGAGGAGATTTTCACTATTTTAAAGGGTTAAAAAGCGAAAAGCTAAAAAGCCATGAATTTGGAGCTGCAAGCTAACGCAGAAGCTCAAATCCAAACGCCGCTCCAAACACCCTCTAATTATTTTTTGCAGGTTTGTAGCATTTCTAGAAGACAAAGAAGTATGATTGGTTGGTCAAGTTTAATAAAAAGTAAAAACGAAAGTTAGATAGTGGGTTGGCATGTCAAAGCAATATTGATACTTTTATAGAAAGTTCAATACATTTATGCATTTTTGTGGCACCTACGTGGCGTACGACGTGGACAAAAAATGATTAACTAGTGCCACGTAAGTGAAATTTCGGTTTAAGGTTAATCACTACATACAATAGGAGTGATTAGTAATTTCGATACATACAATAGAACATTTTAAACTTGAATGCATACAAAAGGATTTCGTGACAAGTTCGATACATTTACAAATAATAAGCCCTATAATTAGCAAAGCAATGCGTAAGCACACTGATGATGGCAAGTCTCGAGGTCTTGGCGTATGTTTGGAATAGATAATCAGATTGCTATAAAATCAAGAAGCAACCTGATTTTCCATTCCAAACGCACCCCAAGACCATCACTAGAGTACCAAAGGTAGGCATGCACATAGAGCAGTGGTGGTTGCTGTGGTGTCAAGTTCTGAATCCTCAGATGTCTGTCCTGAATAAGAAATGTCATTCCTGAATCAGAATTGAAGAGGCATATAAAAATAGAATATATGATTTCAGTCAAGTTTGTTGCAAAAGGAATTCAAAAGGCATATATGAGTGTAGAGTGAGATGCACATTTAAATGAAAGGAGCATTTGATTTTACTAGCTTTACGGTTCAGAAGAGGTTTAGGATGGATCATTATGGTGCAAATAAGTACTAGACAAGATGATCAAAAAGCCTATATAATTGGCATAAACTAAAAACATCTTCATCTTCATCTATAGATAAAAGAAAAGAAGAAACTTGATGATTTGAACGGATCCCAATTACTCTATTGATATCAAATTACGAAATTCAAGTTAGCCACTCAAACCACATTCTCTAGGCACATAAGTCATCTGCTCATAGAGCAATACAAAATACCATTCACAATATAAACCCTATGAAAGTCAACGATACCAGTTCAAGGTGCATCATCAACAACAAACTGCAAAGTAAACATATCAAACACAGTGAATTGCACAAATCATACCCAGTGCAGGGCCATGCGATCACCTTGAAGAGCACCTTCAACCATTGTTTGACACCTTTCTGTTACATTTTCTTATAGAACACCTGCAAAACAAGATGCAGGTGAGCTTACATGGATATGAAAAACATGTAAGGTCACTTCATTCATATATTCGAGTTACTGAAACGGCCTCCTAGAATGTGCATATTATAGTCAAAAATAGATCTGAGATAGGAAACAGAGAAGTAGATAGCAACATTCGTATTGGCTGTTTATGAGAGATATCAGATGCTTTTTGTTTAGACTTTAGTACTTATGCTTAATTCCAACACATTTGTTATCTAATTCTGCATCGCAAGACCCAAATAATTGGATCCTAAATAAGTAGATGGGCCATGAAAAGTATATGGTAACTTGTTAAAAGAAAACCACACGATTCAAAAAATCAAAACTACTCTTATAATTATCAACTTCTGAAAATCAGATTAGCATCGCAACAACATGTGAATATGTGAGTGGTCTGCTATTCAGTTAGTCATACAGCAGATAAGCATTGAAATGTAAACAAATCTTGGTTAGCCGTTCGAGATATACGCTATTTCAATACATATTGGCCAAACAGTAAATCACACAAAACCTGGTTGGAAACTCATAAAATGTGCAATACTTTGAAAAGTAGATAGGATACCTCCTTTGGTTGCATAAGAAACAAGTAGCAAGTTGTTCCTATGGATAGAACTAACTAGATAGAGATGTGATGTTACGAAAGGACATAATAAATACCATATATAGATTAAGAATAAAAGACCGAATGTTAAAAACAGAGCATACTTGGCAAACAGTCCATTACATACCTGAAACACATATTTTCTAGCAACCAAGAGTGGCAATGGCAAAAGGGACAAAATTTGTAGCACTGATGGTCATTTTGCGGCTTTTGCCCAATAAGCCAAATAATGTATAAGCAAACTGATGATGGCAATCTTGCGTATGTTTGGAATAGAAAATCAGATTGCTAGACAACCAAGAGGCAACCTGAATTGCCATTCCAAATGCACCCCAAGATCATCACTTAAGTACCAAACATTGGCAAGCGCATAGATCCAGTGGTGTTGTTGTGGTGTAAAATTCTGAATCCTCATCTGTAGCCCTGAATAAGAGCAAAAAAATGTTGTATAAGGAAACAGTATTTCGGTCATGTTTGATGCAAAGGAACACAAGAAAAGATAGAACTGCAGAGGGAGACACACATTAATGTGGTAACAAGAAAAAGAGATACTAGACAATCTTAAAATTCAGCATTCCTGGTTTAAGATTCCATGACGGGGTTCAAGTTTAGTTCTGCACCTCCTATTTACTTGGCATAAACTAGGCACCTCTTCATTTAAAGTAACAAGATGAACGATTTAAACAAAGCCTATTTACTCTATTGACTATCAACTTTTGCATTTGAGTTAGCTACACATACCAAATTGTCTAGCAACTCAATTTACTTGCTCATAAAAATAATACTCATTAAACATTCACATGTAAACCCTCTACAAGTGCTCTCATCTCAACACAAACACTGTGTACATGTCTTTTCATGTTTGCGGGCAAAAGAGCATAACAGGAAAAGAGAGAATTACAGATCAGCACGCATAAATGTGTATTCAAGAAGTACTAGACAATGTTCAATCCAATATTAACAATTCAGGTTTAAAGACATGTAATATTCAATTATACATTTTTGGAACACAAAAAAATTATCATAATCAACGCAAAACAGAGCATCTTGAGGCATATATACTTTTGGGATTGCAGAAAAGTATTATGCTAGAGAAGTAGTCAGATCTTAAAAGTAGGGAGGGACACTATAAGAAGCATCCAGATAGGTTCCAAAGGGATTGACCAACTACATTGATGCAACCGGAAACCAATAGCTATTTACAGTTAAGAACAAAGATCAAACATCAAAAGTTCAAGTTTGGTGCTGCACCTCCAGAATCCAATTTTGCATGATATGAACAAAGCCAAGTTACTCTACTGACTATCTTTGCATTTCAATTTAGTGACTCAAATAACATTCTTTAGCAACACATTTGTATATGTTCATAAAACAATACAAAATAACCGTTCACGTGTAAACCCTCTAAAAGTGCCATCATGTCAACCGAAACATTGTATACAAGCGTAGTCATGTTTATAGGCATAAGAACATAACAGGAAAACAGAGACCTACAGATCGACATGCGCATATATTTCATTAAGTATTGATGATTCTGGCTTAAGGATAGAGTCTATGTTAAATGATACATCTTGAGAGCCTAGTAGCCAAAAGTAAGGAATCCCAACGAACATGCCTAAAGTTCACACGGGTCAACAAATGTTCCAAGAAAAGATATATCATAACTCCCTAGCAGCATAGCACAAGTAGCACCCTTGAGAAGTTAATTTGGTCAGAAGTTATAGTTGGCACTTGGCACGCTAGTAAGGACGCTAGTAAGGACTTACACGGGGCACACAGGTCATAAGCAAAATCACAACAGTACAGCACACAAATCCCTAATTTTGTTTTCTACAACGAGCCACAATCATTGTCCCAATAACAAACAATTATTCCATCCCTAAGGCGATTCACAAAATTTAATGTAACATCATATGTACTAAGAAGGTAGATAGGTCCAAAAAAACCTTAAAAACAACTGTAAAAAAATCATACAATAAAGTGAATCACAATTTACAACCACAACAAAGGTGAATCGGGATGTTACAAAATGTCCACCGCTCAAACTCACATTGGTCACGTGTCGCTCATCTACATATAACCCAGAAGTGGCAATCAACAAATTCACTAAGTGGATTACTTAAGGAAAAACAAAAGCACCTATTTTAAGTAATAGGAACACAGAGGAACATAGGGTGGCCCAACCAGTAAAAGCTTGGGACCTTATCACTAAACAGCGAGAGGTCTCAAGTTCGAATCCCATTGAGTGCATTCTTATTGGGTGAAAGTGAGTTTTTGTGACACGTGACACATTCTTCCCAATCGTTCAATACAGATACCAGAGTTAAAACCAAAAGGCACAGGCAGCATATTCTTCCCAATCGAACAATAATCACATAAACGGATGCGTTATCAAAACCTTTGGCAAAAAGGCGAGTTTCAACGACGGAAGTGAGGAAGTACATTACAATAGCGGATACCGAGATCGTGAGGGCACGAGGGAAAGGATCCATTTGGGACTTGATTTGAACAAATCCAATTAAACAAGTGATAATAAAGGTAGGTGGAAATAAGGGCAAGATGAACTCAATGCCTTCACTAAATATGAAGACTAATATAGGTGCAACTATACCTCGGTGTAGTGCTGATACGGCTAGGCTAAACCAGTAGAAGATAACAGCGGCGGTGCGAGATGTGTTAGTTACGGGTGCAATGGGGTGTGCTTCTACATCAACCACGATACTAGCTGATTTGCCTGCTGGGTTATCAATAGGTGGAGGCAACATCGTGTTTTCTATCCAAATTTATAAACAATAGGATGGTGGAGGTTTTGGTTTTACCTTCCTCTGTCTTTATTGTGGATGATGATGTATGATTGCACGGCCTTTATATACTTTTTATAGTCAACGAAATGAAAGTTGATATTTGAGTCGGGGCGGTGGTCGCCTGTTTTTTTTTGGGTATACGTTACTTACGTAAGTCCAACTGATAAGATTATGAAATCGTCCCCGTGGTCTTTAGTTTTTGCAGCTTTCGTCCCTCTCAATAGTTGATTATGGAGACCGTCCTCGTCGTGGCTATTTTTTTTCTCGAATTAGTCCTTTTCACGTCAGCTTTAACTAAGGCACAGTTAAATCATACGTTAATGACCAGAATATCCTTAAATTCATTTATCTCTTGAATCGATCGCAATGCTTTCTTAACTTATTGTCTGTTGCCTTTTTTGTCACAAAACAAAGGAAGTTTCACCCAAACCCAAAACATAAATAAGATCGAAGTGCAACAGCAGCAGCTGTGATGGGGGTTAGAAATGAAGCGGCGGCGACCTTGCTAAATCGGAGTTTGTGGTCTATGGAATGGTTGGTGGTTGAAGAGCTTGCCGACGATTTTATACTCTTGGATCAGATCGGTGTATGAACATCAAGAAAAGCTTAGGGAGACAAATCCAGATTACGAAGCTTTAATTTTCTTGGAAACCCAAAATTTGTTTTGTTACTAAACCTATTACAAGCTTATGTTTATACTACGTATTTCAGTTCATCTATGTAGAGGTGATGGTAATTTGGTTGTTTAGGGTTTGGAAATGGGACGAAGGAAAGGGTATAATGGTCTTTTAAAATGAGTTAATGGACTTATTGTTGTATTTAGCGAATGACGGATGAAGGGGTTTGTAATTAAATCATGAAGGGATTAAAGCTGCAATACTTTAAAACCCCAGGGTAGCAATTTAAAACCCATTTTCACACGAACGTTTTAAAGCGACGAACCCACGAAGGATACTTCTAGGAAGCACACTTTTGGTTTAGTTATCGTTTTTTTTACAGGGAAAAGCATTTCATTGAAAAGATCCACCAAGGGACCGAAGGTACAAAAAAGAGAACCGATAGATACAACATGAATTTAATTGATACAATAAAATTGTGCATTACTGGCTTGTACTATATGCATTAATTATGCATAATTTTGTTATATGAATTAAAACTTGTGTTGTATTTATCAACACCCAAAAAAAGACAGCCTTATACCATTTTCTAAGTTACAATTTTACATGCTATTACGGTATTTTTTGTTAAACATAACGAACATCATACTCCGTATAATTTTATTACTCCGTATTAATTTTATATTATATTTATATCTTTATTTATAAATGAGCAATATATACCCCTTTTAAACTTTCATTTATAGTTATCAAAGTTTACGTTTTATTTCATCTTCTCCTTATGCGTTATAACTAGTAAGCAAGAAGGGTTGTGGACGTTGATTACGTTGATGGTGTTTTTCATAATGTTATATGTATATAATCTTATTATAAATTGACAAGTAGCTTGTAACAAAATGTAGCATACGTTAATAAGTATTTTCTTGTATAAATAGAATAAATAATTATATTGATCATATAACCTATAGGCTACAAAAATATTTTCCCCCCTTATAAATTTATAATTCTAAGCAACCATCTTAACATGTTGATGAACTTGATTATAGCTAAATTTTAGATATCTAAAGGAATATAACTTATCAAAAGAATTTTTAAAATCAAGCGATATTGAAGTTTCATATTGATATTCGATTAACCAAAGGGCTATTGTTCTATAGTGGTACCGAGATAACCCATTAACCTTGAGGTTGTCAGTCAAGTACTTGGTGAGACTATTTGTAAATATTAGTGAAATTATGTATATATTCGTGATATGGGTATGTGAGTGTTTGCATTTTCTAAAAATAATAATATTGATGTTCAATTTTAGTTATATATAATTTTATTATTTAGAATACATATATACATTGATATAATTGAATATTTATCATATATTAATTAAAATCATACTGTAATAACTTGTAATAAGAACTCTTGTAAATAAATTATGCTTTAACATAAAAGAAAATTTTAATTAAAAGATTATTATTATTATTATTATTATTATTATTATTGAAATGAAAGAAATGGAAAAGAAAATGAAAAAAAGGTTGATGATGTGTCAACCTAAGAAGGCATGTTATTTTCTTTATATATATGTTAATATGTTAAGATAAATATAATAAGATTGATGTTCAATTTTAATTATATATAATATCATTATTTAGAATACATATATGCATTAATATAATTGAATATTTATCATATATTAATTAAAATCATATTGTAATAACTTGTAATAAGAACCCTTGTAAATAAATTTTGCCTTAACATAAAAGAAAAATAAAATTAAAAGATTATTATTATTATTATTATTTATTTAATTTATTTTTGAAATGAAAGAAATAGAAAAGAAAATGAAAAAATGGTTGATGATGTGTCAACCTATAAAGACATGTTGTTTTCTTTATATATATGTTAAGATAAGATAAGATAAGATATGTAATAGTTAAATATAAAATTATATTTAGTGAATTTATATATGGGTTTTTCTAAATGTGCCTCATTACATACGGTAATGTATATTTAATGAAGTCAATTTTTTTAAATATTAGCATTTGCATTTAATAGTCATTAATTCAATATAATATTTACCTTTTTATGCATATATTAATTACAAATTCAGATACTTGTTGGCCTTTGACGACAAGAAAGTCCAAGCGTCTTTGTCGCACTACTTCTCAATTTTAAAGTACCACATTTTCTAAATATACTAGTTGAAAGCCAGCGGTTCATAAAAATCAGTAGGCCCACATCATTTGCTTATAACATCGCAACCTATTAAGCTTGAATTACTACGGTAAATTATAGGCTCAATCATCTCTTGTAAAAGAACAAAGTTACCTAGTTTGAACAAAACCATATCTTGTTAACATTTTGAATGCCCTTTAAGATCACCATATCTACATTAGCCTGCAAAAAAGTTATTAACAAACTTATCAAAATCGAAGGTCACTTATATAATCACTAATAACTGAAGTAAATATCTTGAATGCTCAATCATATTTTAAAGTTTTGAAACCACAATACCTTACTGGAAAGAACAATGTTTCTAATTTATAAAACATTAATATTAGCAGCTTAATTATCAAAAGGAGATCCAATAATCTTACCAATAAGAAGCTCCTTCCGTTAGGCTTAGTTTCACCGAACATCCATGTGAATGAGATTGCTATGACTGCAATCATCACTGCAAAAAGTGCTTCTAGTTTCCTCATGCCATAGTTTTCAAGAAATAATAAGAAGATGAAATTGCATTGAAGATTAGAAGAAATCAAAATATTGAAAAAACACCAAGAAATTAATATCAAATGATCTATTGAAATCAAACACAAATTGCCCACCTTCAGTATTTAGTACATAAAACAGCATAAACAGATGCCTACCTATAACAACTCTACACATAAAAAATAGCGATAAAACAATATAACTCATACTTAATATAGGTAAAAAAAAAAACCTCTAAGAAACCGGTCTAGCAACTGCATTGTCATAGATTCTCATTCGACCACCTCGCCACAATGTCCACCTGTAACCCCTACTTAATGGGACCCACATATAACACCCCAAATTTTGAGGTATTATTTTAGTGCGCGAGGGTATAATTATTTATACTATTATTACTTTAAGTGATATAAAATACTAGAAATCGTGAATGATTTCTCAGTTCCAGACAATAGCAATTAAAGGGGATCAAACTATTTTGAACATACATATTCTGGAAACAAACTCCTCATCCATTCCCCAAAATACGTTCCAGAAAGAAGAAGAACTAAGAAGAAAATCGCAGGAGCTATTAGACACAAGAAATCATCTTCCAATCTTAAGATTAGGGCTCTACTAATTCAACTCTTTCCTTTGTTGATCATCATAAACCATAGGTAAGCGAATTTCTACATTCTTATAACCTAGAATTGGGTTATTAGTGAGTTTTACATGATTAGTGTTCATAAATCAAAATTAGGGCTGGAAAGTGATTAAATTGATGTTAGTTAATAATATAATGATTATTGTTTATCTTTGTACATGATAAAAATGAAGAATCACAAAAGAGTATTCTTAGTGATTCATATGGTTAATGTTAAAATACTATTTTAAGTTGTGTTGGTTAACCTAAAGAGTAATTAGAAGTATTGTTATTATATAAAGATGATGTTTTAGTAAGAATTTGAGTAAAGGTGTAAGTAAATAAGTAAGAGTGTTGGTTATGATCATAGAAAGAGTGAATATGTTAGTTAGGTCATACTCAAACTAAGTTGACTCAAAGTGGGGGAGGGTTGAAGATCATTGTTAGTTAAATTTGGTGATTTGTGGATTCTAAATATGTTATTTCGTTGTTATGTGTTATATGTTTAGGTGTTAAAGGCGTGGAAACATTGTTGATCACTTGTAGTAATTCATCACTTAAACACCAAGGTGAGTGTTATAGGGGTTAATTAAGTAATGATTGTGTATTCCGGATTGCTTCCGAGCAAGAGGTTGCATAATCAAGTGGCATGTTTCTTGTTTCGTTTCTAACTGTGGATTATAATGGTTGTGTATTACCGGATTGCTTCTGAGCAAGAGGTTTGCACAATCAAGTGGTAGTTGCTTGTATCTTATCTTGTTTCTAATTGTGAATTATCATTGTTGGATTATGTGGAATGGACAATTTTGTAGAGATTAGCTAACTTTGTTAGCATAGAGTTGTTGAACTTGGTATTCATATCGACATGATATGGTGCTAATTAGTGAGCTTGTTTCTATTGACCGCGGATCCGCATAGTGTTTGATCTCTACATATTATTCAAGTAGTTATTTGTATAAGTATACTTGTTTCTTGTTGCTCGTTTCTTATTGTTGAATGATTTGGTGAATTACTTAATTAATTGCCTATATGCTTATTAAGCAATGTGTTTATTCTTTCAAGTGTTTAATGTTTTAGGTGATAGTGGGCAAAGAGAGGGCAAAGCGATTAAAAAGGAATAGCGTGGATTGCTTTTTATTAGTGAGTGGCAAGTCTCTTTCTCTTTTAATTGTCGTTTGATAATGACTTGTGTAATGCGCCCAAAAGTTCAAGTTTTGGAAGTCAAACATAAAGTGTGTAGTTTTGGTTTCATAATATGTTGACTTTGAAAGTCAACTATGATGTAAAGTCTTAAATATATGTTTTTGGGAAAGTTTGAACTTAACATGAATGTGGCTAGTTTCATTTTGTTAATAATATAGTAAATTGTCAAGAATGAGTTGTTGGTTGAAATTGATGTTGACAATTAGTCAACTACTTTGAATTGGTCATTTTAATGTGGAAATTATAAGTGTCATGGTTGAAGTATGGTTAGTTTTGGTAAACGGGTCAACATGTGTCAAAATGGGTTGTTAAAATGTTTGTATGCTAATTTGGAATGGATTAGTGTTATGATACTTTTGTTGCATGCTTTAGATTTGTCTTGGTATGTTAATGAAGTGTACAAAAAGTCTTGGTCTAATTGTGAATGGTTTGAGAGTTTGGTTGTCACCAAAAAGTGGTCAAAACGGCCATAAATTGGTCATACGTCCAAAATCTTCGTTAATGCGAATTTTGAAAAAGTGTAAAAAGGGAAACCTTTATATTGTTATAGTGGATGTGTCTGTAAATTTTCAGGTTTTAACTCTAAACGAGTTAAAAGTTATGCTCGTCCGAAATTGGCTAAAAATGTGAGTTTGGTACAGGTCTGCTGTCATGTGTAATTACGCGATCCCAGAGGACGTCCAGGATCGCGTAATATAAGGGATTTTTGTCATAGTCGAGTTTCAAGGGTAAATACGCGATCCCAGGACATTTCCAGGATCGCGTATGTGTGAAGAAACTTGTGTAGATTTCAGAAATGCATAAGTGTTCCTAACACTTTTAGTCACTGTTTTACTTCACAATTTTTGTGTTTAGCATCACCTTTGTGTGACGCTTTTATCTCACAGATTTTGGTACCGATATTTAAGATATATGATAAAATTGCATATAAAATTTTTTTTTGGGGCTTTTCACCACAAACCATTGCTTTTAGGCGATTCCGTTCAGCCCTAGAGACAATCACCTGACCCAAAACATAAGCTGCTAAGGTAAAAGTCATAGCTGATTTAGGATTCAAAACCTAGTATTTTAGTGGTCTTTTAGATATTGTTTTAACGATGTTGACGGCTTACATATGAAATGTTAGTATGATAGTTCAAGATGATATAAACATATAATTGCAATAAAGTTACTAAATTGGAGGTACAAACTGAAGGTAACTTACCGACAATGGGAGAGCCATGGATGGGGAGAAGGAAAAATTAATTGGTTCGTTAATATTCCGCAAAAAAGGGCAACTAACAGTATTTGGTTGGGAAGTTGATGATTCCTTGGAAGTTCATCTTTTTAGCAACTTCTCATTTACATATTTAAAATATTTTTGTAGAGTAAACAACAACTAAAACTTATTTGTAGAAATATAAATAGATTTAATGTTACTTAATAGCAAATAATTCAACGCAAAGAGAAGTTTTAGATTGTTAAAAACATCAGCCCGAGAGCCTTGTCTTCTGTGTCCTAGTCTGTAAAAGTATCAGTCCTTGGACCGGGCTACTTACATTATTGACTCTTAGTTATGTCCCCAAATCTTCTTGTGTAGTAATAGTAATAGCAATGAACCGATGACCAACTGTTAACAACTACCAACCAATACCTCAACTTTATAACTGACTCTGCATACGTAACATTTCAAAAAAATTTTAAAAATGTGGAATAAAAACTAAACTTTAACAGGATAAACATCAAAGGCAATTACATGTAGAAAATATATATCCATATAATGTAAATAAAAATAACAAAAATAAGTGTGCATTGTATATAATTCTTGATGTTAGAAAGTCAACTGTACTTATATTCATATTCACACCTTATCAAACACAAAGAAAATCAGGCTTCACATACATGGAGATCATAAAAGACTTTCGAAAACACCTTAAGGCATCATAAAACAAATTTCATTTAAAACCTCAGCATGAAACCAAATAGATAATGAAAGGCTTGATTAAGCCTCATGCCATCAAAACATTTTATAAGATCCAACAAAGCCTTGATAACAAAGTTGGTCAAAATTGTAAAGTCTAGACTATGACATCACCAAAAATGACCCATTTACAATAGGTTAGATGTAAAATACAGTTAAGCAAGGACTAAAACCAATATTAGCTTTCAAAAACATGCCTCTTCATAACAAATTAAATTTCTTAAACACAACTTTGACTTAAACTTCCTAACTGGTTTTTAAATGCTAAACTTCCTAACTGGTTTTTAAATGCCTTCTCATTCTACATTTCCAGAACAATGATATTTGTCATTATTGCTTTGACCCAATAAAGTCAACCTGCAAAAAAGAATGCCAAACCTGCAGTTGCAGCAAGCCACTATGTTCTCACTCTTGTCCCCGGAATTTTCACTATAACCACAAACATCGCAATGATTTCCCAATTAACCTACGACTTGTTGTCAACCTACCTCAAGACTATCCCTTTATATGCATCCCAATTACAACATCAGCAAAACCCAAACCCAATAGCAGTACATCCATCACCATGAAAAAAATTCTTGTTTAAGCAATATTGCAAGTGCCTTACATATAAGATTTCACGATGACCACATAGAAGCATTTTATAGAAGAGGCAATTAAATGTACCTAGCATATGAAGTATTAGCTGATAAAAGTCACTTTCTTATTTGCAATTTCATGAGCTTCTGGATGGTATTGTGCATAGTACCTATCATAAAAAAGATGATCAAATAAAATAATAGCAATTATACAAATTAAGTAGATTTTTACAGCTTATAGCCAAAATATACCGCTTACCAAAATAAGTAGAATTAATAGCTTTCGTGTGTAACAACTATATCTCTTACAATTCATCACTTGCCACAACCTATGAATCAACCAACCTATGTTAGCCACACAACCTCCATTTAATCAGCCACACAACTTCCATTGACCATGGTCACAACCTATATTAGTCCCCAAGAATATAAAATTTAAAATGTATTGCAATTAACAAACAAATCAAAGATTTGATAAACATGAAGCTTCAAAACCCACCTGCACAATTTTTAGCATTCAATTATATGTTTTTTCCAAATTCCTAATTTCAAAGTAGACCCATCGAACAGCCTTATATTAGATGTTAAGAACATGAGTTTACCATTAAAGTTCTAATCACATAGAAAAAAAATTCATAACAGATACAAACAAAAATATCATATATTAGTTCACTTACAACATTTTTTATGAAAATAACAAAGTCCGAATGTTCGTAATTGTATATTTAAAATATATATTAACAAAATGGACTTAATTTGAAGGTGTACCTTTCGAACCGTTATAGAATCAATAACGTTACCTCTGTCTTCTTCATTTAATCAATCCATGTCAACAAATCCCTGTGATTAGAGAGGTGCCATGTCATCTGAAGAAGCTTTCACAACTTTGCCATACATCTAATCAATCCATGTCAACAAATCCCTGTGATTAGAGAGGTGCCATGTCATCTGAAGAAGTTTATACAACTTTGCTATACGGTCTAGACTTTTAGTTCTATATGGCAAATCATCAAATCTATGAGAAGCTCTTTGGCTGATTTCTTGCTAACCCTATTCATGTTGACCGATTTGAAGCAATACAACAACAACAACAACAATAACAATACCCGTACTGTAGCAATATCTAATGTAATTGACCGAATTAAGCAATATCTCTTCCAATTGAATACCTAAATTAAAAGGTCATATTAATTAGTCACGGAAAATTTACAGCATTGGAAGAATTAAAAAGTGGATGAAATTGAGAAAGATGAAGAAGAAGACGTAGAAAAGTGGATGAAGAAGAAGAAAGAGTGAGGAAAGCACGGACCTAACAGATGGGAGATAAAACAGTGATAGCAAATTGAAATATTCCTCTGTATATTTTTGAATTCAAATGCCTGAGAGGTGCAATTGATGATGGAAAAAATTATTGGGGAAGAAGGGTGGTGTAACAGGTCATGCTAACGTGCAAATCAAGTAAATTTAAATTCTTGGTTGTAGAGATAAAAAAAAGCGTGCAGAGAACTTAAATTAAGGCATGCTTAGGAAATTACACAAAAGTGAAAACACTAATTTTTTGATTTATATAAAAAATTCAAAATCACCAGAAAATTTCTTGCACCTAAATGTGACACGTCATCATGGTTAACATCTTAATAATGTGCCAAATCAGCTTAATGATATCAGCTTCAACTGCCCTTTAATATATAATATAGATATAATATATATATATATATATATATATATATATATATATATATATATATATATATATATATATATATATATATGTGTTGGTTAAAATAAGAAGGCTAATTTTCGTGAGAACGTAGGAAATCATTCAAAATCACTTTTTAACTATACGAAACACATTATTCTTCAAAACTTTTTCAATGATTACTATAAAAATAACTTTTGGAAGCTATGATATAAATATAAATAAAAAATATTAACTTTTTTTTCGAACTTTTTTTACAGTTGTTACTGTTGTGATTATCATGTGTTCGAGATAATCATAAGATATGACATAATAATCACATATTATTCATGTGATTATCAAGTTATAAAATGTGATTATTGTGAATAAAAAAATAAAAAAAAACGTCAAATTTTTTTTATTTGAAAAATAGATTCTAAAAGTTATTTGAAAAAGAAGCTACGAAGAAAATTTTGTAAAATAACGTGGTTTGGATAGTTAAAAAGTGATTTTAAATAGTTTCTCACATTCTCACGGAAATTAGCCTTCTCATTTGAACCTGAAACTATATATATATATATATATATATATATATATATATATATATATAGTTGTGAGTTCAAATAAGAACGCTAATTTTCGTAAGAACATAGGAAACACTTCAAAATCGTTTTTTAGCTATCCAAACCACGTTATTTTACAGAATTTTCTTCGTAGCTTCTTTTTAAATAGCTTTAAGAAGTTATTTTTCAAATAAAAAAAATTTCGACGTTTTATTATTTTTTTAATTATTTTTTATTAATATATTTATTCATAATAATCACATTTTATAACTTGATAATCACATGAATAATATGTGATTATCATACCATATTTTGTGATCATCTCGAACACACGATAATCACATTATATTAGAGAATAATCACATGTGATTATCATGTTATATTTTGTGATTATCTTAAATAATCACAATGGTCACGACTGTAAAATAAGTTCGCAAAAAAAATTAATATTTTTTATTTATATTTATATCATAGCTTTCAAAAGTTATTTTAATAGTAATCATTGATGTCGCACCCCCAAATTCCGGTTGCGAAAGCGGTTCGGGTCGGGGCGCGACTAATCAATAATCAAAGCATAAAGATATAGCAAACGACCTCTAAATGAGACGTTTGAAAATAGTTATTACATTTCCCAAAATAAAACGTTTACATTGTTGTGAGTTCGCAAAAGAAATTCCAACACATAAATTGTAGTACAAAAGTTATGCAAGGAAATCCAAGTGTTTGAAATCATGCGACTCGAGCTAGCATATCCTGTAGCAATCCTAATCCTGCTGGGCACCTGAGAACACATGCTAAAACGAGTCAGCTAATAAGCTGGTGAGTTCATAGGTTTGTCAGTTGAAAACATGAAGTATAAACTGTGTATGTTTGAAAAGTAGTTCAGAAACTACGATTTAGATTTACAGTATTATACAATTTTGGTGTGTACCTAAGTACATCGAGGGAAAATGGCATTCCATGCCTAGTTACCTATCAGGTGTAAGTAAGTCTACAAATGTGAGGCAATACATGCCTAAGTACTATCGAGTAAGTGTATGACCGAGTCATATCGAGGAAGTGGCAGTCCATGCCTAGATACCATTCAGGTATGAGTAAGTCAACTAATGCCAGGCAATACATGTCTAAGTACAAATCGAGTAAGTGTATGACCACGTCATATGATAACAAGTAAAAGCATTACTTATTTAGTAGTAAGGTACTAGTGTGCCACCTGGCATAGTGTGTTGCTTCCAAGCAACATGTGAGTGTAGTCCCGCAGAACTATAATTGAGTATTTAGCCAAATACTGTAACATCCTCTCTCGTGGTCTGGTAATTTCTAATATTTAATCGATTGTCTAATTGTTTTAGAAATTATTCGATATTAATTATTTAATTGCGAAACTTAGGTAAATAAGTCCAAGGACTTATTGTGAATAGTAAATTGTTGCTTGTTTTAATTTACTATAGTTGACGGTAAAATAAAATAAGTTTCTCGCAATTGGCATTTAGGTTCCAGACAACAGATTTAAGACGGGTATAAAATACCCAAAGTATGGAGTCGGTTTAATAGGAGATGTCGACCTATTTACTATTCTCTTCTCAAATAAGATAACTAGCTCACTTATAACCAAATTCAAAACCTTGAGAAATTTTACATAATTACAATCAAGATTGAGGCTGTGATTCGAGTAACAGACAGAGTTCTTGTGGTTTGATTCCTTCATCATCATCACCATAGTTCTAGCCTTCCATTTGTAAGTGTTTTGTTAATTTTATCTATTACCTTGATTGAGTTAAGTTAAAGGTGAATTAATGAAATTGATGATTGAATGATATGTATAAGCTATAGGAACTGAATTGTGATGATTTATGATGATTGTGAACTGATTGTATAGCTTGATTCATTGAGTTATGATCTTAGGGTTCCGCCAAAAAGGGGTTATATGAATTTGACATGAAAGGTGGATTGATTGATGTTTTATGGGATTGGTTAGTTGTAATATGATGTTATTGTGGTGTTAAAACATCCCCTTGTCGATTTGATAATTGGAATGTTGATATCTTTTAAGTGTGATTCGTATTTGGGGGGTTTTGTTGGTACTGCGCTGCTGCTGCTGTATCTGCATAAGAAGCCGGCTGCTCCCATGAGCAAGCCGGCGGGTTCTGTGTTTAGGTTGGGGAGCCGGTGGGTCAAAGACCCAAGCCGGCGGCTTGTAACCTTAGGCTGACGGGTTGTTTACTCCAGCCGGCTGCTGTTAGAGGCTTTAAAAATCAACTTTGTTCTGTTCCCTCAAAACCCATTGTACTCGGCGGCTAAGTGATGTGAACCACCGGGTGGTGACCTGAAGCCGGCCGGTCCTAGACCCCAGCCGGCGGGTTATTTGGCCAGTCCAGCATCCATTCTCACTTGTTAATTTTAATGTTACTTGTATTGTTATATGATATAACATTGATAAACCAGTATTAGTACATGATAATAACTATGTTGTGATTAATAATATATAATTAGGAACTTGTAATTTTGATGTCGACTGTGTTAAGTTCCTAGTGTTATAGATTGATATAAGTTAAGTATTGATGATTCTGATTACTAACTTATATCTGATTGTTGATTCTCAGATCCTCCAAAAGATAAGTGACACCTAGATTCTGAGTTTGTGAAGACAAAGGTATTGGTGAGTGGATTTAGAACTCACTATTTGATTTAGTTGTAACTATTTGGTTACAACAAGTAAACGTAGATATAAGTGTTGAATTATTTAGTTAATATTGTTGATTATAAATCTACGTGTTATGTGTGGCCTTCGGGCATAAGTTGTTAATGAGGTCAACAATTTGAACTGGTTGGTTGAGCTAGTTGATTATTATGTGAATTACACAAGGTCTTACTTCATTTGTTGTGTGTATAGAACCTGTGTTTGAGTATAATAGACACTAGCTATCGGTCTCGTCCATTTTGGCCATACGGATATGGTTGGATAAGTGTTCTGGGAAGCCACCCAGGTATTATGGTATTCTCCAGACCCACCGATCCTCATTATTGTATTGTTGACCGATAGTATCATGTGTTTACGGTTGTTTGATGTAAACAGGTGGTTATGCTAGGTTGAATTGTGTGTGATGAATGCATTCACTTAGCTTCGTGCTAATCCCTCATTTTACTTCCTGCAGGTTTATTATGGGAGGTGGGTAGCAGGAAGGGTATGCTCGTGGAGCAAGGAACGTTTGACTTGCCGTGCTACTCTGATATATATTTTGTAATGAACTAGTTTGAAACCATATAATACCCCGCTTAATGTTGTTTGTTAGTAGTTTCTTAAACAGTTTTTATAATGGTGTGTATGTAGAACATATAAACAGTTGTGTACATTATTATAATGTGCAGTAAAGAAATATGTTTTAATTCCTACGCTTCCGTGTTAATAATATAATATTGTTGTTCTAAATGAGGGGTTTTGTAAATACTGTGTCAACGATCTCGAGTGTAAGCTCTCCGATCTGTTGATGAGTGCGAGTATCAACTCGTATGTTTACCGATGTTTTGTATCACTTTACCGCGATATCGTTTTGAATCACTTTACCGTGATCTCATTTTGTATCACTCTAACTGTCATATCGTTTTAAATCACTTTACCGTGATCTCGGACAGTGTTGCTCGCAGGCAATGTATGTAATTGAGAGCCGGCAGTACTACAACATGCCCGACTAGAGTAATTGAGAGCCGGCAGTACTACGACATGCCCGACTAGAGTAATCGTGTTTGTATAAGTATATGTATATCAATATACATAAGTAAATCGTAGGTAGCACCGAGTACTTGAGATTAAGTACGAGTATGTATATATATATATATATATATATATATATATATATATATATATATATATATATAAGCCTGATCAACAAACACATCCAACAAAGTATCATGTATCACATGAAATGATTTAACGTATCTAGGTATGTATATCTAATACTTAGATATTAGGTGTATCGCATTAAGCCTAGGTATGAATAATCATCACCTAGTTGTTTTGTATTAGTATAAGGAACTATACTAACATACGTTACTATCGTATACTCCTAGCCTCCAGCCTAGCAAGCATATTGAGGTCTCGGGGTAATGTTCACTTAAGTACAAGTCCATTCGAGTAATCCTGGGATATATTGACAGTCTTAGTTCCTAAAAGGAAAACTAATCATGTAAAGAGTATAGTTGTTGGCCAGCATAAGTAGAACTAATCAGTTCTAGTATATTCGATAATATTGCCCTGCGACAATATGGCCAAAGTATAGTGATAACTTAGTCAAGTTATGTAATGGCATTTGTTTTTCAACAATCTAGCAGTGTATGATGGTAACCTATCTAGGTCAAATAGTGATATTGTTCTACAACAATATAATGGGTGCAATTACTAAGTATTACACAGTTTGTATTACATAACAGTAATAGAGTTAAGTGTGAATTATAAAAGTTTATCAATATAATTCGAAAACAGTATTTGTGCATGCGTCTCACCCCGAAAATAGTAAAACAGTTGAAAGAGTGGAGCTATGAACTCACCTATGAGTTGTTAGCGATCCTACGATACGCGTGTCGTCACAATGGTAACCTCCTAGTGCCCTAAACACGTGAGGTTATATATAAGTAGGAGAGAAATCAGTTTGTCTAAGCGAGTTGTGTAAATATTTATTCGTCGTTCAGGTTCGGAAATCGTGTACGGGGGTCCGGGGGCAGCCCCCTGGTAGCGGGGTCCAAGGGGTGGCAACCCCTGGCGGGGTCCAAGGGGCAGAGCCCCTGGCTGGGGTCGAGCTGCCAGGTCAGCTTGGAAAATTTTTTATTTCTACTATGTTGTTGCAGTGAAAACGTTTCCGAACTACAATTTCGGAGTAAAATCATGTGGTAAAATCTAATCCCGACACTTAGTGCAAAACATAGGTTTTTAAGGTTCTGTGATTTGAGACACTAGTAGCGACACTAGGTGCTTGTGTCGCTATATGCGACGTCCGCAATATAATGCGACATAGTGTATTGTGTCGCTATGTGCGACGTTCGGATTTGCTGCGACATAATGGCTTGCGTCGCACAATGCGACATAATTTATTTATTGCGACATAACCTGCGACATTGGCTATGTCGCAGCACTGTTTTTGGCCTCTGCGACACAACTGTCTGTTCGACGATTTTTCCCTCAAAATCAAGATCTAAACTATTTTCGGGCCAAATCTAGTTGATGTAGTGTTAAAACATGTTGTTTTGAGTATTTCTAACACGAAGTAACAAGAAAAGGGAAGTAATTTCTTACGATTTGGAAGATCGAGTGATGATGATAATGAACACAATGATGATGAAGAAGATGATGATGTTGATGATGATGTTGTTCTTCTTGTTTCCTCCTTCCTGATTATGATGATGATTCCGAAATTGATGATGATGGTGGCGGTGGTGTGGGTGTGACCGAGAGAGAAAGAAGAGAGGAGGAGGGTGGGTTTGGTGAAAATGAAATCAAAATGGGGATAAGGGGTGTTGGGTCGGCTTTATGTTTGGGTGGGGAGGACATTGTCTTCCAATTAGCAGTGTTAAAAGCCCGTATTTTTTTACCCGATCGTATAAAAATGTATTATATTCGATTCTAAGAATTTATTAATATTCTTTCGAAATGTTTTCGAGTCGGAACATTTTATAAAAATAAAATGTTTGTGTTAAAATTTTATAACTTGTTTTCGCACGGTCTCAGTTTAGTAAAACACATTTTTAAATGAAACGAAATGTGTTTAAATATTTTCGGTGTAACTAAATATCGTTTGCGTTATATATATTTATATATATATAATTTTGAATACTTTGGTTTTAGATGCGTACAAAGTACGAATGTTTAAAGTTTAAATTGGGTGCGAGCATTGTACTTTTTGACCGGGTGTCACAATTGAAAAGGTTTTATAATGTGTTTCGATTAGTTAAAAAAGTAATTTTGAAGTGTTTCTCACGTTCTCACGAAAATTAGCCATCTCATTTTAACTCACTTATATATATAGCCAAGATTACAAATCTAAATGCTTTATACTTTTCACTACCATATAGGAGTATAGGACCCACTTTTTATGCAACATCTTTACGATACAAGTTCACAATCTACTTCCTAACATTCATCCTCAATCCATTTAGAAAAGAGTAGAGCATAAAAAAGATCAGAGGATAAAGCAAGCAAGGGCGGGGTTGTGTAAGCAGATGCCCACACAAGATTTTTTAAATTACATAAAAAGGAAAAAAAAGTTAAGGTAATAATGGCATTTTAAAAAATTTCGCCCCCAAAAAACTATAAAAGAAATAAAAATAATTTTTTTTCGTCGCCTCCGGTTGGACCTAGCTCCGCCCCTGAAAGCAAGGTGTTTGAGGTTTCAATTACAATGTTTTAACTCATTTCATACTAACTTCATATAGTAGTTTTTACGTGTTACAACATTCAATATCAAGAATTGTATTCAAGATGTAAGGGTAAACGGACCCTCGTAACGGTTTCACCGACCAGTTTCATAACCAAAATGACGAGGGAGATAAATCCATAATTAGTGATTAAAGACGTGGTGTTCACAGAATTTTGTATCTATTTATGTCACTTAAAAATCTAACTGCAATTCCTTTTGTAATATTCAAAATGAATGCAAGAATGGTACTTGTAAGAACTAGATTTTTAAAAACACATGCTGCCATTTTGAGATCAATGCTCCTTACACATTTTTTACTGTTCGTCCACAAAAATTGTAAACAGCAGTTCATTGAATAGTCCAAAGGGGCCTACTATATATACCCCAATTTCCCCTTTTTTCCATCCCATACCCCCTCCACCCATCAAATCAATCACGTCATACTTTTTCTTTTTACTTTCTATCCCCTACCCCCTTCTTTTTCTAATTCATACCCCCTTATTATTGTAAAACTGAACTGGTTCTGAACTGGACGGGGACCGATATTAGAAAAGACCGGACTAGAAAAGGACTGAACTGGGCCTAGACTGAACCTGGGGGTATGGGGTAGTAAAAAAGGGGGTAGGAATATAATTCCCCTAGTCCAAACTGCGGTATCCCCCTTTTTTCTTTCATGTATACCGGAACCGTTGAATTCATTAGATAGATGCCGATTCTTGTCTCGAAAAAGTGTTTTCCCCTCTTTGTTTTTGATTTCTTGTATATCTTCTTTCATCTTCTATAGCTATAATCTATATGAAATGAAGGCTCATACTCGATCCAATCAAAAACGATTTTATCATTTCTGTATCCTCAATTCAATATAGGTGGATACATACCCTATACAATCTGTCTCTCTTACACTCATTTCGCCATAAAATTTTGAATACTTGAACGGTCGATTCTTTTTTCTTTTCTTTTTTTTATCAAATTCAAATAATTTAGAATAAAAATTGAAATTCTATATCGCTAGATCAATCATTATGTTCTATAATATTTAACAGTTAAAGTTATTTGAAATTCTATTTCTATTCTATATTATTAATTATTATTATTTCGTTAATATATTTAATTTAATATAATTATATTATGAATATCGAATATGATTATGAATATCCAAGAATGAAAATATTTAAAAGCAAATACAACGTGTCTAAAATCCACAGAGTGACATATGATCACGATACGAGTCACGAGTCGACAACTATGCCATAGTTGTTAGACTCGTACGAGTCACGTGTCGATTCGTACGAGTCGAGTCAAAAAGGCATAAAAAAGTTCGACTCGGATTTTGACTCGGTGATTACTCTGACTCGGATTATGACTCGTGGTTCAGGACTTGACTCGGTCCGAGTCTAGTTGACTTGCAAAAAGAACGAGTCTGTGAATATACATACACTTACAAGCTTTTTTTCGATGAAAAGATAAGTTTCTAGATTCGCTATCATGTATTATAAGACAATGAAGATAAACAACTTGTTGCAACTGTGGTGGCCTTGTGGTGGCCTTCATCGCTGCTTCATTTAGTGAGGCCACCATCTACATGTTTCTGTGTGTATTTTGTTTTTGAAGACTGAAATTGTGGTAGTGTTTTGGTGGAGAAGAGAGGTGGAGAAGAAAACTCGGCTGAAGAAGAAAAGTGTTTTGACTCTATTGAAAAGGAAATTGATTACTCTTTTGAAGCAAATGACTTTTTGATGTGAAATAAAGTAACAGAGTAACAGCTTTTAACAGCCGTAGAATTAAAATGAGAGGTTAAAATTAAATATCATTTTCTTTTTACTTTTAATTTTAATAAGTCTTTTATCTTTTAGATATACTCATATACTCCCATTTTCTAATAAGTCAACTACTACTACCTACAAGGCTACAACTATTACCTACTCTACTTAGTACCTCGAATTCCCTAACAACATAATTTCATCAGCCCAAATTTAAAATTCTAATACTATATGAAAGTAAAAATTATTATTATATGTATATATGGAACCACTTCATCTTACCTGTCTATGGGATGAATTACATTCAACATTCTAGTTTAAAGTGTGTATTATATATTATATAATTTTATTGACATGTTAACTACTATAACATATACTGATAGAAATATATGAAAGTTACGTTCTTTTGTTCTTTTCTTTATATATAAGAGTTATATATAACATGTATTTATTAATAAATATACACACATGTGTATAAAATCATCTCTATATATAATTAAATATATAAAATTTACATATATTATGACTCTTACGAGTCGAGTCATGATACGAGTCACGGGTCAAAAAATGAAAAAAGAGTCACGATACAAGTCACGAGTCGACAATTATGCATATAACCATAGAAAGATTTTTACTTACTCCTTAGACTATAAAGCCCAACGTATAAATTAGCACAAAAAGAAGTAAATCCCTGGCGGGTCTTATATTGGGCAGATAGTTAAAAAGAACAAATTATTAAACTGAATGCATCTTGTTATGACTTATGACTTTATGAGGTCGACCGTGCAAAATGTCCAGGCCCAACTTAACTATTATTTTATTGGGAAATTAATCAAAATGCCACTTTTTTGGAACGTATTTTTCGTTTTGCCACTTCTAAAAAATTTTTGCCGATTTGCCCTACCCGATCGCAGGTCGCATCATGCGACCTGCGACCCGACCAATGCGACCCGCGACCAAAGTGGTTACCGAGTAAAAGACAAGCCAAGCCGCAACACGACCCGTTCACCGATCGCCGGTCGCATCATGCGACCTGCGACCCTATCACGGTGACCTGCGACCCGTTTACGATGAACGAGTAACGATTAACGATGAGCGAGTAACGATTAACGATTAACGATTAACGGGTAACTAGTCGCAACTCATGTTCACTAGTCGTAACTCTTGTTCACTATTCGTAAGTCTTGGTCACTAGTCGTAAATTACCATTTTCAGATTTTTCAAAATAAGATTTTTTAGATTTTTCAGATAAGCTTTTATGACATTTTTAAGATTTTCTGGATTTTTTGTACTTTTTGGATAACGATCTGGATAACTTATTATTTTTTTGAGATAAGATATCTTATCTTTTTGGATAAGATTTTCCTTTATTTCCAAATATGTTTTTGGATATGATTTTTCAGATTTTTTAGATAAGATTTTATGACATATTTAAGATTTTCTAGATTTTTTGTACTTTTTGGATAACAATCTGGATAACTTCCTTTTTAACAATATCAGATTCTTGTAGTTCCAATAATTTCCATTTTAACATCCATCTCCGAAATCACTCACAAATTCTGCACTCCTCTCATCATCCGTTTAACATATCATTCTCCAGGTAACATTTTTCACCCACTCAGTTAGTGTTGCGTTTTGTGATGGATAAGTTTAAACTTTTTATCTGTTATGGGGTCGTTTTGAATATGTTAACAACATACCAATGTATTTGCCAATAGAATGTAGTAGAGTGCCGTTAAAACTTCCAGTGGTACCAGAAAAGCCCATGACGTGCAAAGTTCTGTTGAAAAATGTTTTAAAAAAGTTAGGTCTACCACTTGATTCACCGGTTTGTCTAAAATATAAGCTCGGTCAATATGTTGTTGATATAAATGATGATATTGATGATTTTGGTGATTTTCTGTGCCATGCAATTAACAATGCTCCGATAGAAATTTACATTGTTGATATTGCACGAAATGTTTCTGGTAAGGGTAGCAATCAACCTAGTAGTAGTTCTGGTTTTCAACCACAGTTTCACCAACAACAGAGTACTGAATATTACCAACAAGCTCAATATCAGTCATTTCAACAACCCTTTCAACAACCACAATATCAGTCATTTCAACAACCCTTTCAACAACCTCAATATCATTCATTTCAACAGCCCGTTCAACAACTTCCGTTTCCTTATCAACCACAATATTAATTTCATTATCATGCTCCTCCACAAAATACAGTTTTCCATCCAACAAAACACCCGATGAACCCTTCATTTAGGGTAGTTGAAGAGACCCAAGATAATTCTAAATTTGATTCGGATGTTCTATATGATCAATCTCATTCAAATTACTATGTGGAGGAGCCAGATCCAGACCCACATCCTCATGATTATGATCATTATGATGAGGAAAATGTCAATCCACCAAAGGATCATGACCATCCATTTTGTAATCACATTGTTGAAGATGATAAGGATGATGAGGAGGAAGAGCCTGATCCAAGAGATATGTACGACAAACCCATATCAGTAAAATCAGCCGAACCTGATATATTCTGGAATATACCAACGCCGTTAGGAGAGGAAGAAAAAGAAGTTCCTAAAGGACCAGTTACAATGTATGAGAAATCTTGTCGGATTCGAGAGGGCCAAACATTCGTAAGTAAAGAGGAATTTCTACTTCAATTGCAGACCAAGTGTCTAGAAGAGGGTTTTCAGATTAAACCAATAAAGTCAGACAAAAAGAGGTACATATCAAAATGTAATTTGCCTGATTGTGATTGGAAGATAAGCGCAACGTGTATCCAATATTGTGACAACTTCCAAGTAAGAAAGTTACGTGACGCTCACATATGTTCTCGCACTAAAATCTTGGCAAATAGTCGTCATGCAACCAAGAAAGTGCTTGGTAACCTATTGAAGGAGGCGATGACTTTGGAAGGTCGTGTATACAGAGGCAAAGAGATCAAACTTGATATGACTGAACGCTTTAAAATCAGCCTTACATACAACCAAGCATGGAAAGCAAAGTGTTATGCTATAGAACTGTTGAGAGGTAGTCCCGTTGAATCGTTTAAGAAGCTTCCCATTTACCTGCACAACCTAAAACTACATAACCCGGGGAGCACTACGAATCTCCGTACAGACGATGAGGATAAATTTGTAATGTGTTACATGTCCATCGGAGCAGCTGTAAGTAATTATTATTAGTCAAAGACATACGTACATTATTATATAATTTACATATTTTCTTTTCTGAATTTGCAGATACGTTCATTTGTCAACCATACACGCCCAATGATAATCTTAGATGGGGCACATTTGAAGGGTGGGTACTTGGGTACTAACTTAATTGCTGTGGTGATGGACAGTAATAATGGCATCTTGCCACTGGCTTATGGCATTGGTGCGGGAGAGACGACCGACGTGTGGACCTGGTTCTTGGAAAACTTACGTGACGCACTTGAATCTGCTGGTGGGATTGACAACCTCACATTCATCTCTGATAGGGCTCCAGCAATTGCAGCCGGTATTTCAGATGTATTTCCAGAGACATTTCATGCCCTATGTGTTGGGTTTTCTATTCCCTAACTAGATTAATATACGTAGCGGAATATATAACAAAATTAATCTAAGGCAATTAGGAAACTAAACCCTAAGGGATCTTAACTTGAATAAATAAAATAAACAAGATAAATAAGAAATTACTAACCTTTGAGAAAACAATTTCTCACGCGTAGACCACCTTGCAGAACCTTCTTGCTTTGGAGGCGAGTGCCCAAACCAGAACACCTCTAATGCTTCACACCCACGAACCAAGAGAAATTCCCAAACTCCTAGGGTCCCGATTCTAATTCGTGTAAACTCTTACAAGGAGTAGGAATGAGAAAGAGAGAAAGAATTGAAAGCTATTCAATCCTGGGATAGATCTGAAAGCATAGGGGAGGTCCCTATTTATAGGGTAGGAGGAGGCCCAGGGTTTCATCCTCTGGCCGATGTGGGACAAACCTCCAGGAATTCCAACCGGCGGTTGGACCTTCCAACCGGCGGTTGGACCTTCCAACCGGCGGTTGGACCTTCCAACCGGCGGTTGGATCTGTTTCCAGAATATTCTGTTGGTTCGTTCCACTACCTTAACTCTCTAGACTCAGTATCCTGTGCACAAGTCATTTAAGAGAAGTCCAGGATCCTTACACATAATCTGTATAGTAGCTAATCCGGGATCCTGCATGGTTAGTGAAAATTCTACCCACAACATAAACTAAATATAATATTAATTCCAATTAATATTATTTCTCTTACTGTTCATTGAGGGCGACCCAAAAAGGACTCCACTTTTAATGATGTACTTACCAATTAGTTATGATATTGGACACTATTCCAACAGTCTCCCACTTGGACAATTCATCAACTATTATTGGTCTAAGCGTATCCATTAACCAAGCAGAGAGTGCCATCCAACGCAACTGCCGAACTCTGATTCTTATCTTAGAGTTAGCCTTTTATTTAAGTGATCAACTATTCCTTTGTTCTACTGATATCGTATGAATCGAGACATGGATTTTAATCGATCTCAAGATTCATAATTAGTTTTCTGATTTCCGAATATTTTGACTATATGAGACTATTGAACTATCAACTTAGTCTCGGCCAGGCCTAGCACTTTAGAGTCAATCTTTAATCATCAGAGGGCCCAAGATATCGCTTTTCCCATTTAGGCGAAAAGGAACAAATAAATTTTGACTACATAGCACTAGTCAACTCATCATGTCATACCTAGCATACCCTTTATGACTGGCAGTTACGCACAGCGTTTGAATAGACTAAAGTATAACAGACTTGAAAAACTAGAAACTCAATGTATCTCCATTTTAATAATAGAGGATATTACCATCTTAAAATCACTCGTGATTTAATCCATGAAGTGACTTCTTTAAGTACGGGTCTCTTCTACACTTAAATCTCCATTAAGTACCCATGAGTGTTGCAGCATTCTCCATGCAATGTCTAATCTTCATAGACAATCTACTAACACTCCATGATAGTCTTGACTCACCACTTACTTCCAGGAGTGTGAACGACTGAGGAGGTTTGAGTAAAAACTGTTTTACTCGGGAAGTGGTGTCTAAACATGCAAAACAGAAACACAATGACAAACAATAGTAAATAGCATAACTCCTTCCAATAAATAAATCTCCATTATTCAATCACCAAGTCTATTACAATTTCCATCATTGTTTACAACGTTTCAAAAATCAAACTAACAACTAAAACTTTACATTATCTCTTAAGCCTATGCTCCTAGCATGCTCATCATGTTTGGACTTTCCAAGTGGCTTTGTGAACGGATCAGCCAGATTGTCCTCTGATCTTATGCTCTTCACAATCACGTGTCCTTCTTCTACTTTTCTTCGAACAAAATGGTATTTTCTCTCAATGTGCTTTGACTTTCCGTGATCCTTGGGTTCTCTACTCAAGGCGACTGCACTTTCGTTGTCACAGAATATTTCAATGGGATCCTGAACCGTTGGTACAACTCCAAGATCTCCAATGAAATTCTTAATCCATATAGCTTCCTTTGAAGCCTCGCAAGCAGCTATGTACTCAGACTCGCATGTTGAGTCTGCCACCATATCTTGCTTGGAACTTTTCCATGTCACCGCTCCCCTATTCAGTAAGAATACCCAACCAGACTGTGAACGACTATCATCTCTATCTGTTTGAAAACTTGCATCACTATAACCCGTTACTCTAAGTTCTTCTTCTCCACCATAAACCAAGAACCTGTCATTAGTATTTCTCAAATACTTAAGAATATTCTTTACAGCTGTCCAATGACCTTCACCAGGATTCTGCTGATGTCGACTCACTAAGCTCAAAGCAAATGAGACATCAGGCCTCGTACACGTCATGGCATACATGATCGATCCTATAGCCGAAGCATATGGGACTCGACTCATTCTATCCGATTCTTCCTTAGATTTCGGACAAAGATCCTTACTGATCTTAATGCCATGATGTAAGGGTAGATTCCCTTTCTTAGAGTTCTCCATTTTGAATCTTTTCAAAATTTTATCTAAGTATGCGTCTTGGCTAAGTCCTATGAGACGTCTCGACCTATCTCTATAAATCTTTATACCGAGAATATATGTTGCATCTCCCAAGTCTTTCATAGCGAAACATTTTCCCAACCAGTCCTTTACACCTTGTAAAGTTGGGATATCGTTTCCTATGAGTAGTATATCATCCACATACAATACTAGGAAGACCACAACACTCTCACTGAACTTAACATATATACAGGACTCATCTTCGCTTCTAGAAAATCCAAACTCTGTGACTTTTTCATGGAAGCAGAGATTCCAGCTACGAGAGGCTTGTTTAAGTCCATAAATAGCCTTTTGAAGCTTGCACACTCTATTAGGATACTTTGCATCTTCAAAACCCTCCGGTTGTGCCATGAACACATCCTCTGTCAGTTTCCCGTTAAGGAATGAGGTTTTGACATCCATCTGCCAAATTTCATAATCATGAAATGCAGCTATGGCTAGCCTAATCCTAATTGACTTTATCTTAGCTACTGGTGAGAAGGTTTCCTCATAATCAATCCCGTGGGTTTGAGTACAGCCCTTCGCAACCAACCTAGCTTTATAAGTGTGTACTTTCCCATCCATGTCTGTCTTCTTCTTGAAGATCCACTTACAACCCACCGTCTTAAGACCGGGTGCAGTGTCAACCAAATTCCAAACTTGGTTGTCATACATAGACTGAATTTCGCTTTTCATAGCTTCCTTCCACTTGGCAGCCTCAGGGCCTGCCATCGCTTCCTTGTAGTTAGCAGGTTCATCTAAGTCATTTAGTGTACCATCACTAATTTTATCCTCTTATTCTATATGGAAACCATAATAGAACTCAGGAGGCTTGCTAACTCTACTAGATCTGCGAACGGGTAAGGATATGTCTTCTGGTTCAACAGGTATTTCCACCTCTTGTTGAAGGTCAGTGTTTACTGTAGGTTCTTCATTGGCCGACTCTTGAATTTCTTCAAGATCTATCTTACTCCCACTGTCCTCTTTAGATATCATTTCTCTCTCAAGGAACACTCCTCTTCGAGCTACAAAGATCACATTATCCGCGGGTCTGTAGAACAGATATCCAAATGACTCTTGTGGATAACTGACGAAAAGACACTTTTCAGATCTGAAGTCTAGTTTGTCCTGAGTTTCTCGTCTAACGACAACTTCACAACCCCAGATTTTGATGTGACCAAGAGAATGACGTCTTCCCTTCCACATCTCATAAGGTGTCTTTGAAACGTTCTTGGTGGGTAAAAGATTTAAGATGCGAGCGGCTGTTTCTAATGCATAACCCCAAAAACTTATCGGAAGTGTAGCCCGACTCATCATAGACCGAACCATGTCCAACAAGGTTCTATTTCTTCTCTCAGCAACACCATTAAGCTGTGGCGTTCTAGGAGGAGTTAATTGTGAAACTATTCCACAATCTCTAAGATGATCGAGAAACTCGATACTAAGGTATTCTCCTCCCCTATCGGATCGGAGAACCTTTATTTTTCTGCCCAGTTGATTCTCTACTTCGCTTTGATATCTTTTGAACACCTCAAAAGTATCTGACTTATGCTTAATCAGATATACATGTCCAAATCTACTGTAATCATCAGTAAATGTAACATAGCATCGATTTCCATCTTTTGTGGTGCATCGGAATGGTCCACAAACATCTGTGTGTACCAAGTCCAATAGTCCTTCACCTCTTTCACACGACCCGGTGAATGGTGATTTAGTCATCTTGCTCAATAAACAAGATTCGTATACATCATCCGATTTGAGGTCGAATGATTCCAACACTCCATCCTTTTGGAGTTGGCCGATGCGTTTCTTGTTTACGTGACTAAGACGATAATGCCTCAATTTGGATTTATCAAGCTCATTAGACGAATCAACATTTAAAATCAAATTGCTAACACATTCAACATTTTCATATATGTCATTGTAAGGAGAAGCTTTAAAAATAAAACAACCATTAAAATGAACCAAAATATCACCATTCTTATTGTCAAATGAAAACCGATAACCATCCTTAAACAAGGCATAAAATGAAATAATGTTTCTAGTCATTTCTGACGAATAACAACAATTATTCAAATCTATTCTAACTCCAGACTTCAGCACGAGCTCATACTTTCCAATCTCGGTAACAGGCGTGATTCCTCTGTTTCCCATGACTAGATTAAGCTCCCTATGCTTCAACTTCCTACTTTCCTTTAGACCCTGCAATACAGTGCAAATGTGAGTACCACACCCTGTATCTAGAACCCACGAATTAGAAGTTGTGGTATTATGGAATTCGATCATGAACATACCTGAGTGAACATTCTTTTCAACCTTGCCATCTTCAAGGTCTTTCAGGTACTTAGGGCAGCTACGTTTCCAATGCCCCTTGGTGTTGCAGTAAAACCACACTGCTTCCTTCGGATCATTCACTGGTGCAATATCAGAATCAGTCTTTCTTTTGGACCCACGATTGGACTTTCCATTCGCAGTCTTTGCTTTCCAATTTGACCTCTTTCTTTTCTTTGCAGTTTGACCAATTGCCAACACAGGAGCTGCTGAGCTAGAGGACACATCATCCTTTTTGATTCCTTGCTCAGCGGTTTGCAGCAAATTATGGAGTTCCATTATTGAGCCTTTTCTCTCATTCATATTCATCTGATATGAGATTACAAACTGATTGTAGACAGCTGGCAGACTGGATAAAATTATGGCGATGGAAAACTCTGTGTCAGACATCATATTCAATGATTTCAACCTATCAAAGTACCCTTTCATCTCCAAGACGAAAGCACAGATAGATGCTCCAGGTTTGGGCTTGCAAGCCATGAGTGACTTAACCACATCAAGGCGTTCTTTGCTTGCCTTGGCCTGAAACATTTCCTTAAGCTGTTGGTTCATTTCATAAGCCCAAGTGTTCTCAAAAGTCTTTTGTAACTCAGGGCTCATGGAGGATGCCATGATACAAGACACTTTATTCGCATCATCATAATGTTTCCTGTGTACCTCAATCTCCTCTTGGGTTGAATCTTCATCAATTATGGGAATCTGCTCATCGAGAACATACTCCTTGTTCTCGTACCTCAAGGTAAACCTTAGGTTACGCATCCAATCCATATAGTTTGGACCAGTCAGTCTTTCCCTTCCAAGAACCGAGAGTAGTGAGAAGTTCGAGTTATGTGCGGGATTGGGGACGGGAGGATTATTACCATTTGCAGAAGAAATCTATAAGATAAACAGTTTTAGTTAGTTTGAATATTCCTTAATTAATTACCCAATTACAAAATTAAAGCTAGGATCCATATTTTAGATTCGTTTTATGAAAAGGTTTGCCGTAATCATATTGCGAATTTATTTTAGGTAGACAATGCTCTTGTTAATTTCACTCTCTATGAAATTCCTAGTTCTTTTGAGATTCATTGATTTCCATCAATGGCATGTTAATCTCGAATATGCTCATCTACCATTCATGACTGGTATGCTGAGGATCATGAACAAGATGGTGAACTTAACCATGCAAAACCCGCGTGGTCCCCGGCCCGAGTACGCTCGAAAATCGCGAGTTCCATATCACCTCTCAATATGATCTCATATTAATGTGCCGGTAAACCACACACGCTCCATTAACAGACCATACGAAAGATGTGCGATTTTCACGGGTTAGCATACTATTCACGTTTTAGTATCTAGAACGGGATTTTGTTTTAGTACTTTTAGGTCATACTTTTGATCATGACATCATCCTATCAAAAGTCCTCGGTAGCTCCATTGAATGCACAAAGAAGCGGAGAAGTAGGTCAGCGCGAAGCCTATTAAAAACCTGACTTCTTTAGGGAAGCAGAGCGACCCGCCTTATACCTCTCTTATAGTTTGTTCACTATGGGTGAGCCAATTTATCAATTGACTGATGATGTATTTAACTCTAATGATACATATACTTATAGCTCATAACATATGTAAGGTCTCTATTTAAACTCTTAAAGTCTACGGTTCTATTTTAAAACATTTTAAAATTTAGGGTTATATTTTAAACATTTCAAAATATAGGGTCTAAAGTGTAAATTCTTTCTACCAATTTAGACAAGCCAATTTCCAATTTATCTTTACCTACATACTATTGCAGATAATTAAATGCTAGTATTTATTAAGCTATGACTCTGATACCACTGTTGGGTTTTCTATTCCCTAACTAGATTAATATACGCAGCGGAATATATAACAAAATTAATCTAAGGCAATTAGGAAACTAAACCCTAAGGGATCTTAACTTGAATAAATAAAAGCAATAAAATAAACAAGATAAATAAGAAATTACTAACCTTTGAGAAAACAATTTCTCACGCGTAGACCACCTTGCAGAACCTTCTTGCTTTGGAGGCTAGTGCCCAAACCAGAACACCTCTAATGCTTCACACCCACGAACCAAGAGAAATTCCCAAACTCCTAGGGTCCCGACTCTAAGTCGTGTAAACTCTTACAAGGAGTAGGAATGAGAAAGAGAGAAAGAATTGAAAGCTATTCAATCCTGGGATAGATCTGAAAGCATAGGGGAGGTTCCTATTTATAGGGTAGGATGAGGCCCAGGGTTTCATCCTCTGGCCGATGTGGGACAAACCTCCAAGAATTCCAACCGACGGTTGGATCTGTTTCCAGAATATTCTGTTGGTTCGTTCCACCGCCTTAACCCTCTAGACTCAGTATCCTGTGAAGAAGTCATTTAGGAGAAGTCCAGGATCCTTACACATAATCTGTATAGTAGCTAATCCGGGCCCACAACATAAACTAAATATAATATTAATTCCAATTAATATTATTTCTCTTACTGTTCATTGAAGGCGACCCAAAAAGGACTCCACTTTTAATGATGTACTTACCAATTAGTTATGATATTGGATACTATTCCAACACTATGTAGCCGTCATTTGTTGATGAACCTGAAAAGCAAATCTGCAAAAGTCAAGCACTTTGAATGGCATTACTGGAAAATGTGTAAGGCTTACCGAAAGTCGGATTTCGATGAACATTTTGATGTCATTTCTAGACATTTACCAACTTCAGCTAATGTTCTTAGAAAGGTGGGGAAAGAAAGATGGTCAAGGGATCATTCAACAAAGACACGATATGCTTACCTCACAACTAATAGTGCAGAGTCCATTAACGCCATGACCAAGCATGCAAGAAAACTCCCGGTGACAATGTTATTGGAGTTTTTTAGATCTTCAGTACAACAATGGTATTTCAAACATCGAAACACTGCCGCGGCCGTTAAAACACCTGTCACGCTATATGCCGAACACAAAATTGGTAAGAGGGTTGGCAAATCACTTAGCTGGAAGGTCAACCCATCCACAAACATGATATGTGAGGTGGTGGATCGGCAAAAGAATGGAACAGTCAACTTGGAAGCAAGAACATGCACTTGTAAGCAATGGCAACTGTCTGGTTTACCTTGCGGACACGTAGCGGCAGTGACACGTCACTTTAAAATGGACAATGTGAGCTGCTTTGCGGAGAGGTATTTCACCACGGAAACATATCGGGCAGCCTACAGGGAGGCTATAAATCCAACACCTCATCCTTCAGAATGGGAAGATCCGGGTAATCTGCAGATTTGCTTACCGCAGGTACTTGTGAAGAGGCAATCTGGCCGCCCACCTGGCCGTACTCGTATTCCTTCGAAAGGAGAGGAGAAACGGGAATACAAAAATCAATGTAGTCGGTGCAAGGAACGCGGTCATAATCGAGTTAATTGTACGGCTCCTTACGATAGAACCGATGAGCCAACCCGATCAAGAACCCCCGCAAAATCAAACTCAAGGTCCAAATCAAGATCCAAATCAAGATCGAAGAAAGTAAGTTATTAAATTTATTCATATTAACACATACAATTTACATTGTATTATTAATACAATCGTCATTATTTGACTTGCAGCAGACGTCCACAAAATCAACGAAAAGCCAGTTCGAGGAGGATGAAGGAGAGCCATCCCAGGCGACTCAAACTTATCCGAGTGTACATTTGAGTCAACCTTGAGTCACATTTGGAATTGTTGTGATGAAAAAAAACTATGTTATGTACTTGTTAGCAATGTTATCTATGTTTGCATTATTGTGGTATATTTGATTAACTTACTTTGTTTGAACATTACTAAACCTATCATTACATAAGGATTAAAAATCATAAAATTACATTAACAACACAATGTACATAATTGGCCAACTATCCAATTTATTGAAAGAAAGATACGAATTACAAGATTTAACCAATAACTAATCGAATAAACGCCTAGCGGCAGAAGAGCCGGTAATAACCTTAGACATTGCAAACGGCATTGTTGGATCAGAATTTGAGAAATGTGACAGATCGTTGCGTGTAACATACACCTCAATTTCTCTATGTATTTTGGCATAGTCAGTAATCTGCTTGAGTTACTCGACATCATCTGTTATCAATTGTAAACCATTATTTAGGTCTTTTTCATGCTCTTTAAAGTAAAAATACCACTTCGGTGGAGGCAAGACTTACTTAAAAATCTTAAAAATGTCAAAAAAGCTTATCTGAAAAATCTAAAAAATCTTATTTTGAAAAATCCGAAAATGGTAATTTACGACTAGTGACTAAGACTTACGACTAGTGACCAAGACTTACGACCAGTGAACAAGAGTTACGACTAGTGAACATCAGTTGCGAGTAGTAACTCGCTCATCGTTAATCGTTACTCGTTTATCGTAAACGGGTCGCAGGTCGCCGTGATAGGGTCGCAGGTCGCATGATGCGACATGCGATCGGTGAACGGGTCGTGTTGCGGCTTTGCTTGTCTTTTACTCGGGTCGCATTGGTCGGGTCGCAGGTCGCATGATGCGACCTGTGATCGGGTAGGGCAAATCGGTAATTTTTTTTAGAAGTGGCAAAACGAAAAATACGTTCCAAAAAAGTGACATTTTGATTAATTTCCCTATTTTATTTGGTTATAGTTAGGGGTGTTCAAATATATCCGTATCCGAATCCGATATCCAAATATCCGAATATCCGATCCGAAATTATCCAAAAATTCGGATACCCGAAATTTCGGATATCCGAAATTTCGGATTCGGATAGCAATTTCAAAAAATTCGGATATTCGGATACCCGAACTATCCGAAAAAATGTATTGTTTTTAATTTTTTTGTTTTTTTTAGTTACAAGTCACTGGCTGTTGACCAAATATCTTTATATAACATTACATTGACCTTTTACTTTTACATAGAAAGACACAATTGGAGTCTCCTTCTTCAAATATCATCATCATCCTTCAACAACCAAGTTCCATCCGATCCAGATCTATTTCCTACTTCATAAATAACCTTAAATTGGGCCGTCTTCTATCTTTCTTTCCTATCTATTAGTTATATTTCAAGTATTTTGTTGCAAAATACAATATCTGCTGCAAGAATTTTACTTCAATTATTATTACAGAAACTCAGGAAGTGGGTAAGTGTTATCAAGATTAGGGGTGTTCAAAATATTCCGAAACCGAAAAACCGAACCGAAAACCGGTTGAATTGGACCGAATTTTGGTTAACCGATCCGATTTTTTTTGTTTTTCGGTTTCGGTTAACCGAACCGGTATTTTTTCGGTTTTTCGGTTTCGGTTCATGATTTTGGAATAGGCATGATAAACGGTTAACCGAAAAAACCGAAAATTTTATATGTAGCTTTTAATATATGTATATACATTGTATATGTTATATTTATATATGGATATTTACACTTGTATTTTGAATTAATCATTTATATTTCTTTTTCACTCATCTTAATGTAATATACTAACTTAATATTGGTCTAATATGGTAATTATTACTACTTAGTTCTAATTATATTCAAACGAATAACGTACGTATAGCATTAATACACAATTATAAAGAGTAAATGGTTATCGTTTGATATTTTTATTATCAAAATATTTTATACATAGTGAACACTTACTAATGAATATATATATATGTGTGTGTGTGTGTGTGTGTGTGTGTGTGTGTGTGTGTGTTACTTTTTAAATAAGTTTTAATTAAAAAATGGTTAATTAGGTTAACCGATTAACCGAACCGTAAAATCGGTTAACCGATTTCCGGTTAACCGAATTTTTCGGTTTCGATTTAGGTTCAAGAATATAGCAAACCGGGACTCCGGTTAACCGGTCTCCAGTTAACCGTCCATGAACACCCCTACTCAAGATTGGTTCAAAGTCTTGAATAAAATATTCATTTCACTCTCATGAAGATTCCACTGAGTTTAGCAAATAAATACAGAACCCATTCTTAGATATTGTTATATTTATGTCGCTCGGACTTATAGAAATTTGCCAATGTAAATTGTTGATTTATTTGTTGTTTTAAAGATGCTAAAACTTCTTATCTTCTAATCTGCATATTCTTGTTCTTATTTTTTTCGGATATTTCGGATTATCCGGTATCCGTATATGAAACTTCGAATATCCGAAATTTCGGATTCGGATTTCGGATACCACAATCCACTATCCGAATTTTCGAATATCCGAAATTCGGATATTTCGGATATCCGATTTTGAACACCCCTAGTTATAGTAGGCCCAAATACTATCATTGAAACTTTCTAAATTCGACCCGTATTTCTATCCATACAAGCCTCCTAATCTCCTATATTAGGGTTTAAAGAACCAGCCTTTTTACCTGACCCGATACATACCCCAAAAGTAACATTAGGGTTTAGGGGTTATTGAACCAGAGATACAATTGATGCATCTTAACGATCGTAAAATTTGTAAAATAGACATAGATTGTGAGTTTGTTACAGAATGAGCTTTTATTGCTGCCATTTTGAAGTAATTTTATGATCAGATTGAATAAAAGGTTTTGTGATTGAATAACATACAATCGACTGAAACAATAAATGTTTGAATGAAGAGTTGAATTGATTTTACTGAGGGTTTCTTAACAATAACATATATATGTTGATCGCTAATCAGTGAACATAAATTAAAATTAAATAGAATAATTGAACTATTGAGTTGAATTGACAAGAATGTATTCGTGCTTATTAACGTTACTGTGATAATCGTGTATTACATACACAGATCAACGAAACATAAAACAGAATACGAACTGCTAATGAAAGGAACCAATCAACAAATGACACGTGTCAAGCTGTGAGAAGCCAACTGATGTCACAACAGTGTCACGAGCTAGAATACGTGCTGACGGCTGACCTTATATACGCATAATAACGTGACTAAGAAGAAACAAAAGAAAGTTGTAACTTATGGGGACGTTGTGAGGGCAGGGCCGTCTCTGAGTTTCGAGAGGCCCTGGACGAAAACTGATCTATTATCGAAAGGGGGCCCTACATCTAACTATAAGATATTTTTTCATTTTTTTGTTGTTGTTCAATCGACTTTGAAATAGCATGAACATATTTTTTTTTTCATGTTTTATGCAATTAACAATCAATTTATATGTGTACATATATGTATACGTGTACATACATATACACAAACACACACATTTTGAGGCCCCTATAATTTGGAGATCCTGGGCGGTGCAGCACCTCACCCACCCTCGAAGACGGCGCTGTGTGAGGGAGAGAAAACTAAGAACGAAAGGGTCAGGTATTCTGGAATATACAAATCAAGGGATACGAAAAGTATCAAAAATAGAATAAAGATGTCAAAGATACAACCAAAATGCATAAACAGCCTATTCTTCCCAAGCGAGCAGTAATGGCATAACCGGAAGTAGGATTATGACGTGGACCAAAAATGACGAGTTCAGCTGCTGAAGTTAATTTAAACATGAGAAGACTGGTGATGGAAGCCATGATCGTCTGAGGGTGTGTCTGGAATGGGAACCCAGGTTGCCCTTGTGACTTCAGGTTTGAGTGGCTGGGTAGCAGTAGGTAAGTAGTGGTTTGACCATTACCAACGTATACGGTCTTTCTTTAAACGTTTGGTGTTTCAGGTTTGAGTGGTATAGCTGTGAGCAGAGCCATTTTCTGTTAATTATTTCAGTCTGTTTAAACAAATATACATGTGGACCAAATTGATATGATCCAGAAAATGAATGACACTTCTCAAGTGATTGGGTCCATATTGCCACGTCTATGTCATACAATATCTTTAATAGTTTAATCACACTAGCAATATGTGACTTAGATCGATCTTATCTTCTTACTGAACCAATCACTATCACTATCATAGTCGCAGTATCCTATTTCACCCGTATAAACTGATGAAGCATCTATATCATATAAAAAATTACTTTTCCATTTTTGTTTACATATCGGTTGCATAAAGAACCTTATATTTACGTAATTAATCTTTTTCACTTTTTTAAAATTAGTAAATATGATTCCATAAAGATTACCTTGGAAATAAGAGACCAGTTCTTACGCACTCGTTAAGTATTTGTAAATCTAACAAAGTATTTGTGCAGTAACAAAAAGGCAACCACATATACATATGACATGTATGTCTTAGACCACTCCCAACCGAGGTGCCACATCAACGTCACGTCAGGACTTTTCAAAACTGACACACAACTGACTAAACACTACCAACCATGGTACAACACTCAATTTTTTCGAACCCCACATTTACCAATATATATACTTTTATTTCTGTACACTAAACAAAAAAACAAATCTAATTTAATAATCCTTCCGGCCCCACTCCTTCCATCAGTTGCATGTCGTGAAACCGAAGAAAAAAAGTGACGCGTCCAAGTGAAGTGGTTGTGCCAATGGCTTCAGTTTACCGAATCGTCACTTCCCAACCGATGCTCCTACTAAACAACCGTTGGCACCCCTCTTAGCAAATGTAATTTAACAACTATGCAATATACTGCATTTGAATAAGGAAAATACTGGTAGCTATATACAAATGGGATAAAACACCTTATTTATAGGAACACAGAGGAATCTATCGTTACATCGCTAGGTTTTAATATTATCTATAATTTTATAAAACTAACATGCTTGCCTTATGTATCAAAAATAGAACAATGATGCCAAAGATGCAACCAAAATGCACACAGAACTAATTCTTCCCAAACGAGCAATAATGACGTAAACAGAAGTGGGATCAAGATGTAAAGTAGTAACAATAACATCTGCAGCAGAAGCCAAGCCGTAAATGAGGAGACTGGTGACGGAGACCATGATGGTCTGAGGATGTGATTGAAAAGGGAATTTATTATTCCCCTGCGACTTTATTTCAGCAAATGCAAGTAATGCATTAATGATACATGTAAGTGCAGAACGTGGCATGATTACGCCACCTTCTTGTTCACCAAATGCTAGTACTCGCGGGTAGTAGTTAACCCATAGGTGGCCTATAGGCGCCACTAAGTTATAAATGTTGTTGAGGCATTGGGAAATAAAGACGACTACAGTGAAGAATTTGTTATGCTTGGTTAATGCGGGTTTTGACTCAACTACCGGATTATCAATGGAATGAATGTGAATCATCTTTTCTTTTTATCTTTTTGCTTGCTAGATATGAGATATTGGAACATAATAGGTTGGTTGGTTTTAAAGGCCATTTATTTGTTAACCGGTCAACAGATAAAAGCACACTACGTACCCATCCAACCCCACAACCACAAGTGAATGAGCCCGGTGGACATGAATTTCCTTCTAATTTCGCTTTTTTGAATTTATAAGATTAAAGAAAAACTAGATTGATGGTTCTGGCCAAAATTGATCACACGTATATAGAGGCTCATGACTAGTAATAACGCCTACCAAATTACGGAGTACTTGTATTAACCACTCCTTTTCTTTACGTTAAGGAATCAGTCTCATATATACAAATTTAATGGGTTTTTGAGTATTTTGTGTATTTATTAAGTTTATGAGTAGGATGATAATTGATAGGTGAAATGATTTTTACATTAATATTTTTTCTTTTACGATTTGGTTGGGTAAATGGATGAGATTTTTTCTGTTCGAATTAATTGGGAAGGATGAGTCTCTTTAATTCAGATTTACATGGCATCAAGGTATTCACTTGACTGTTTCAAATCTTTTATTTCCATGATTGTGTCCGATAAGGGAATTGCCTTTGTTCTAATAGACGGTGGATGGGTATTTTTATTTGGGAGGTGATTTTTATAAGTCATTTTTTACCTGTTATACGGAAAAAATGTATTTTTTTTGTTCACTAGGAATCTTTTATATCCTTGTAGGAAGCAGAGTATATTCATTCTAAAATCATCTCCCTTTTATTGTCCCATTTTCTATCATGGGGACTGTATCGAGAAATAGACGTTGGTTTTGTTGAATTTTTTTATTATTATTATTTCAAACTCGTACACCAAGATGCAGGGGCGGAGCTAGAATGGGGGCAGCGGGGTAGCCGCCTCCACAAAATTTTAAAATTACGTAAAAAATAAATTTTTTTAAGGTATTAATGACATTTTTTAAATTTTGTCCCTTCAAAACTATAAGAAAACACAAAAAAAAAATTATTTTTGCCCCCTCCATAAATATTTTCTAGCTCTGCCCCTGCCAAGATGAGCTCACTAAATTCTCTATAAATAATTGAGAATTGAGACACAAGTAACCACGTGAATTAGTGAACGTATGGTTACGTACACATATAAACATCCACATACTAAAAACTTAGCTCCGTGGAACCAAAATACTATGAATGGTAATAGATTAGAAAATAATAATTAGTAAATGTGTGGTACTCTGGTTACATACGCATATAAACATCTACATGTTAAAAACGTGCCTCGTGGAACCATGAAATGATGAATGTTAGTATAAGAATTAAGAATTAAAAATAATAATAACAAATGATTAATTGTTAACATATCAACTTTATCCAAAAACTAGTGCCTAATAAATTAATATATTTTTTTTTTATGGGTTAAGGTGATCTATTGGTAATGTACTTTTATTTTTGTTTTGATACAAGTAATGAACTAATTTTATTATTATTGTAGATTATGTACTTTGTAAAAGTGTCTTGATGTGTATAATATGATTCATAAGTATATTACCAATATTGAAACATATATGTAGAGTACGTTGCTAATATGTAACACTTTTTACCGGTATATTATTTACATTAGCAATAAAATTAATTTGTTATCAACATTAGAATAAAAGTGTAAATACATTACTAATCTATGACTTAACCCTTTCTAGTATGTAATTTTATGAAGAAAAAAAATTTGAAAGGCAAACGTAATACACTACTAAACTACTACCTTCCCGACCTACAACTTTCAGTGGGCCTGATACATATCCAAACTCCAAAGGCCAGATGATCAGATGATGATAACAAAATATTATTTGCCAACGTTTTGTGCCATGTTAAACCTAATATTTAAATTAAGTTTTGTTTGAATTACTTACTTCTGTTTTTATATTATTCGGTTTGAGAAAAGATCATTAGAGTACAACACTTTTTAAAAGTACGGGAGAACTTGTATCATTTGTACAAAAACTCATTTACCTCCAAGATCTTAAAAATTAATTATCTTACAAACCGGCAAATCGAAAATTATGAAAATTGCACCATAAAATTCAGAGTTTTCTCCTCTTCGATTAGACATATCACAAGGTATACTTTCGACGATTTTTTTTTGTTTTCTGGTGGGTTTACAAATTTTTAACACATGTGTTATTTTTTGTTGTACATTTGATTTAGGGTTACAGTTATGGTTTAGGGTTTAACAGGGTTTAGGTTTAGCAGGGTTTAGGCTTTATCATGATTTCAGGTTTAGGGTTTTGTAAAGCGTTTAGGGGTTCGGGTTTAGTGCAAAACCCCAAACCCTAAATCATAAACCCCAAACCTTAAACCGTAAACGCAACACGTTAACACATGTGTTATTAATTTGTAAAACCCATAAGAAAATAATTAAAATATGAAATCGTCGAAACTATACCTTGTGAGATGTCTAATCGAAGAGGATAAAATGCTGAATCTTATGGTGCAATTTCTATAATTTTTTGATTTGCCGTTTGTGAAATAATTAGTTTTCAAAAAGATGGGATACATTGGTTTTCGTACAAATGGCATGATCTCATTAATTATTCCATACTCTCAAAAAATGTTGTACTATAATGATCACATCTCTTTTCACTTTATATGACTAACATTCTTTTTAAATAAATACTTTGTGATGCTAACTACACAGTTATAAACGTATTGTTAGCTTTTAAAAGTCAAGGAGATTTTTGTGTATATATAAAAATTTGAAAGTTAAAAATAGAAAATATACTACATTATTCAAATGTTGATTAGTCAAAACATATAGTACATGATATGCTTTCATAGCACATTTTTTTAGATTTGTAAAGTTTAGACCCTATGGGTATTGATCGATTAAGTTTTGTTAAATGAGTTTATTGATGATTATTCTTCGTTTCATCATTGTTAAATGTCTTCGTTTCAACCTTTGCTACCTGCTCCATAGAAATGATTCAAAATCGCTTGAAATTTTAGTTACTCTTAAAAAATTATTTAGTATCATGCTTACAAAATTAGCCTAATATATTATAACACACAACTTTAGTTTCATTTTGTAATAAAAATATATTATTTGATTAGTGTAATATTTAACTTATAATAATAGGTTTTGTTAACAGAAGCACTAAGGGCTTTCGTTAAGACTTTCAGACATGCATAAATGATTTGTACATTTATCTAAATTCAGGGGGTCAAAATAAGTCAAGGGTAGATCATGAGTTGGTTATGGTACAAGTTTTAATACGTGTCTGAAATTCTTAACGAAAGCTCTAAGGGCTTCCGTTAAATATCCATAATAATAAGAATAATAATAAACATGAAGCAAAAAAATTATATGTAAGTAATGGAGATGTTAAGACTTGAACTTAGATTTTGTTGAAGAAAATAGCAACAAATCTATCACTTGGCCCAATCTTTATTTAGTTAATTTTAGGCCAAAATGCATATTACTACCCTGAACTTGGTTGACTAGGTTTGCTAGTACCCTGAACTTTAAAAGGTGTAGCATAGTACCCCGAACTTGAAATTGTAGTTCTTTTAGTACCTTAACTCACTTGACTCGGTCATGTGAGTACCATGTGACTTTTTTCTGTTAATAATTAACGAAGGGGATTTTTACAAGAAGGTTCGGATGTGCATCTCTCACTTTCATCTTCTTCAGTTTTGTCAAAATCAATTACACCCAAATTGGGTACAAGACTTCACAGTTGGTCGGTTATCGTTGTTTTTGTCTCTCGAAAAATTGGAAAGCAAACACAGTGGATAATGGCCATCGATCTCAAAAGCACCTATTAGAATGGAATTTAGACAACTATATCGATGGTATTAAGTATGAACAACTATAGTTTTGGTATGAACAAATTTTCTTTGAGCCAGAGGTTTTGCGATCATCTCAAAATCCTTTGATTTGTTTTAAAGAATTCGGATTGTATATTTTGATTTGCTTCAATTTCGTATCGGTACGCTAACTAAAATGAAGTGCTGCAATAATCTCTTGAATTTTGTATTGAAATGTTGTAAAACAATCCAATATTCGTTGAATAACATCCATCAAGGCATCAATGAAGAACACAAACTAATATTCGTTTCGATCTTCAGTTATTTGATTATTACTCACGTGACCGAATTCAGATGATGTGCTGAACAAAAAATACCTTATTGGATTACTTAGCATAAATGCACGTGGCCTTCCACATGTAAATCTAATGCCTAGGATAACAAAATGAATAAATTTATTAATCAATAATAATTTGGGCGGAATCGATTCTAGAGAAATAGGAAGACGAAGTGTAACTGTCTAACTGTGTAAGAGATCTCCGATTATTAACGGAAAAAAGTCACATGGTACTCACATGACCGAGTCAAGTGAGTCAAGGTACTAAAAGAACCACAATTACAAGTTCGGGGTACTACGCTATACCTTTTAAAGTTCAAGGTACTAGCAAACCTAGTCAACCAAGTCCAGGGTAGTAATATGTGTTTTGGCCTTAATTTTATTATAATAGTTTAGTTTATATTAACTTTTAAACTTATTTTGCATAAAAGACAAAAAAACGCTAGCTTACTATTCATAACTGTTTGCTAATTGATATTAAGTGGTAATTTCATGATCTATTCAAATAATAATATTTTTTTATTCAGATAATACGCTTTAAGTAAACTCTGATAAAAGATAGACTCTACATTAGGCTTGTAAGCGAACCGAACGTTCAGCGAACAATTCGCAAACTGTAACACCCCCAAATTCGTTGGTTTCGATTAGCGGAAGCATTTGGATTAAGCTGGGGATGCCACATTTACATTGTACATGCATACGTATCAGAGCATATGATTACAACCAAACATATATATATTAAGATGCCAAGAGTAGTAGTTACAGAGTTTACGATTCATCAAATCGTATAAGTTTAAAAGTAATAGAGTTTACAAAAGTAGATTTCGTAAATATGACTAAACAGTTTTAGTTATATAAAAGAAATCCAGTTGTCAAAAGTTGGCATCCTATTCCTTCGTGGGTCGCCTATGTTCCAAGTGTGCAGGCGGTCTTACGTGCAGCTAATTCCCTGAAAAACATAGTAAAAGTCAACAACGAGGTTGAGTGAATTCACAGGTTTTATGTTTGCAATAGTTGGATCAAGTTTGTAAGCACAGTTGTTAAACCAAATACGTTCACAATAGTTATTGCCATAACAGTTAAGTAAGTTTAGTGAAATGTTATCCAAATACAAGTTATGTGGGATGTCTGCCCAAAATACGGTTTACATTGGGATGTTACCCAAAACATAGTTTAAAATACGTTGCTGGTCGTTCTCCAGCGTTTACAAACAGTACCGGTCGTTCTCCGGCCAAATACGCACCGGTCGTTCTCCCGTCCAAACAAAACAGTTTACCGGTCGTTTTCCGGTCCAGATACGCACGGGTCGTTCTCCAGTCCAAACACTGCTGGTCGTTCTCCAGCGAGACACTGTACCGGTCGTTCTCCGGTCTAAAGACGCATGGGTCGTTCTCCCATCCAAAAAGCACGGGTCGTTCTCCCGTCCACTTGGCCAGTCGTTCTCTGGCACTAAAATACATTGCTGGTCGTTCTCCAGCGTTTTCATAAAAAGTACCGGTCGTTCTCCGGTCAAATACGCACGGGTCGTTCTCCCGTCCAAACAAAATAGTTTACCACGTTTGTTTTAGTTTACAGTATGAAAATGTTATTTCATAAACATTAGTTTGCACAACTAGGCCTGTAAACGAACCGAACGAACACGAACGGAGTATGTTCGTGTTCGTTCATTAAGGTTTTGGCGAACAAAGGAACGAACACGAACGGATAGGCGAACGGATTTTGTTGTTCATGTTCGTTCATTAAGAAAATTTGTTTGTTCACGAACACAAACGAACGTACACGAACAAACACATAATTTAATGCATTTCTTCATTAATATCTTAAACGAACTCAACAAACATAAACGAACATACACACACATCTACACATATATATTATATAACTTGAAACTTTACGATGCATATTCAACATTATAAAACGATCACAATATGAAGATAAATTCATTTGCTTGGTCCGATCGTTGGAAAGAGCAGCACATCTGGAACTAGTGGAGGGAGAGTGTGGATGTGTTTTTGGAGTGGAGGGAAATGTGATATGGAAATATAAGGTAAAAATATCTAGATGTTTAATATTATCAAATGAAAATATCAAAATATTAATAATATTCTATTTGATATTTAGCTTTATCAAAATAACATATACAAATATGTATTAATTTAATTAAACTATTAGTTAATAAACGAACATTTAACTGAACGTTCACGAACATGTTATTGAACGTTCACGAACGTAAATGAACGAACGAGACCTGTGTTCATGTTCGTTCATATAATTAAACGAACGTAAAAATTTGTTCATGTTCGTTCATATAACGAAACGAACGAACATAAACGAACTTCCCGCCGAACGGTTCACGAATAGTTCGCCGAACGTTCAGTTCGCTTACAGGCCTATGCACAACAGTTCAAAGTACTTTAATCGTTCGAGTAAACACGTATACAATCATGTAGTAAAAGCAGGTATGGCAATAGTACAATGTATAACACAATAGTTGTATAAAAGTTTGCTCATGTAGCAAAAGCGTTGACTATGTTTTCCACCCCTGTTCAAAAGCAGTTAAAACAGTAAAAAGTGGGGGCTGTGAACTCACCTGATGAGCTAAGTACGTTCGAGTGCTAGCAAAGCCTAAAGCCCAAGTATAGTCCAGAATCTCCTAACGTCCTAAACGTATGAGATTTAATAAGTATGCGGATGTCTGAGTTTGACCATCCATGCTAGTGTTCACGCAACTAAATTATGTCCAAAGTATTCGTTTATCGTTTAGTTTTGTAGTTTTGAAAACATGTACGGCCCGTTGGTGACGGTGTGTAATAATAATTCTCAAAAGCATTATTATTATGTTTCGATTCATTTGTATACTCATAAAAATGAGTGTTAACTGTTCTTGCATTGGTTTAATGTCGTATTAATTAATTATCATCATTTGGTAACCATTTTAAGTAAATTTCAAAGTGCTGAAAAATGTTGACCAGATCTGCTCTACGAACCGAGATCTGCTCTGCGAACCGAGATCTGCTCTGCGAACCGAGATCTGCTCTGCGAACCGAGATTAAATCTCAGCTCGCGAAATTCGCTGTTTACGATTTTTGGTGCAAATTTCGATCCTAAAGCGTTTTTAATGGTGTTTTTGGACATAATAAGTTGATATAACACTAAAACATGATGTATTAAGTATATTAAACAAGAAATGTCAAAGAAAACTTCGAAATCTAAGGATTTACGGGAAATGTTGGAAACTTACGCGTGTCGGTTTTGAAATCCGAAAAGGTAGAAGTGTAGATCGTTGCGAGGTGATCGTTTTATTCCAAATGAGCTTGATGATTTATGATGGTTTAGTGGCGGTTTTTGGTGGTTTAAAGTGATGGTGGTGTAAGTATTTAGAGAGAGAGAGAGAGAAAAGAGGGGAAAGTGAGGTAGAGAGAGAAATGAGTTGGGTGAAATGAATGAAGAAAAGAGGTGGGAAGGGAGTTTTGACTCCTTTTTCGCCTCCCGTGTTTGCGTTCCGGGTGGTGTTCGTTTCCCCGATCGTTAATCGTTAAAATATTTTAAATTGGAAATTTCTTAATTACGTTTTTGAATATGTTTTTAGTTGACATATTTTATAGAAATAATTTGGTTAAGTTTATAAAATTTTAGTTTTGTTTTGTTTCAGTTTACGGAATAAACGTTTATTCGTTATAAAATTCTTTGTAAATACTATTAACATAATATTTAATATTAAATAATGTTATTTAATAAATTTCGTTTCATTAAATAAATTCGTTCACCAACAGTCGTATATTTTTGTCGTGTTTGTTCCAATTGTTGTGTACATAATTATAATTAATTATGAATTGTAATACTACGCGTATTAACTAGTTGTGCTTTGCTATACTTACCTCTAAAATGTGTTGCAAATTCACTCAAGTAGGGAATTAGCCTAGAAATGCATGTTAATTACGTTTATAATTTTGTTAAAATTGCGGGGTGTTACATTCTCTCCATGCTAGAGAAATCTCGTCCTGAGATTTAAATTCAAGTTGGATCGCCCGCGGCGTATGTTCTTCGAAAAGTCATTTTGTTAACAACAGTAGTAGTTCACGTGGCGCTCAAATGTTGCCATAAAAGTTCTAACAATAATTGTATACTCGCGGTATAGTTTGTTAAGTGGTACATTCGAAAAGTAACCAATGCTTAGCAAGAATTAGGTTCGAATCGATATCCGAATAAGAAATGTTGAAACGTATTAATAGTTTACTAAGACGTACCATGTTAGATCAAGGATGTTCCGGCGCATCTCGTGCACGGATGATGTATGCGCGTCCAGGCGCATTTGGAACGTTGGCGTTGCGGTTGTTGTTGTTCTGATTGTTGCGGTTGTTGTTGAGTTGTGGGCATTGGTTTCGGTAGTGCCCCGGTTCACCGCACTCAAAGCACCCATTGTTTTGTCGAGGGTTAGGGTTTGTTTTACAATTTTGGGCCAAATGACCCCAGTTCCTGCAGTCTTGGCAGAAGTCGCATTCGCCTGTATGGTGCTTCCCGCACTTGTCACACTTTGGTTTGTTGCCAAGGTAGGTTTTGGGTCCAGTGTTGGTGATCGTGGCGTAGGCTCGGGCGTTTCCCGGATTCCTGTTTTGTTGACCCTGACGGTCGTTGTTCTCACTGTTCCACTTTCTTTTGTTGTTTCCAGAGTCACCGGCTTCGATTCGGAGGGGTTCATTTTTCCCAGTAGAAACTTTCAAAGTTCCAATCAAGACCGCATCATCTGTCAAACTTTGAGCCAGGTCAACTGCGCTCCTAAAGGTAGTCGGTTTGGAGGACATCACCATGCCTCGGATTTGTGGGGCCAAGCCCTTGTTGTAACGCTCGATACGTTTGCTTTCGGGAGTCACCATGTGGGGTACCAGGCGTGCAAGCTCTTGAAATCTTGTCGTGTATCCGGTGATGTCAGCACCGATCATCTGAATGTTTCAGAGTTCAGTCTCGAATTTCTGGATCTCGTTTGGAGAGCAAAACTCCTCCATCATCATCTGTTTCAAAGTCTCCCAGGTCATGGAGTAAGCAGCTGGGCGTCCAATAATCTGGACCTGAGCGTTCCACCAGATTAACGCTTTTTCAGCTAGAGTACACGTGGCGTACTTTACTATTTTGTCAGCGGCGCAGTTGCTGATGTCGATCATGGATTCCATCTTTTCAATCCAGTGGACTAGGCCGATGGCCCCTTCAGTCCCGGTATATGTGCTCGGTTTACAAGCCTGGAAGGTTTTGTATGAACACCCCTGTTGGGTATTCGCCGGGGTTTCGCTGTTGACAGGTGTGGCTCCACTGTTGTTTACCACATTTTCTCGGTTGCGGCTGGCCTCGTATTGGGCGATTGCTTCGGCCACCCGGCGCTCGATGATTTGCTCGGTGGTTTCGACGACAGGAGGTGTATTTGTTTGGCGACTGTTGCGGGTCTTTCTTTGTTTAGGCAGCATGTTGACGTTCAGCGAGGAAGGAAATACAGAAGTCAAGGCCAATGAAAGAGATGTGAAGGATAAAATTTCACATAATTCAGTTATCGAGTATTTAAGAAGAAATGACAAGATCCCCATCACGTGTCTCACGACTATGAAACACCCATATGTACTTAGTATAATATAATCACGTTGGGCAGGCGTCATTATATGATGCTAAATACATACTTCTTTTCATCAACCACTTAACACGATCAGGTTCATATGAAGTCCGAATGAGTACGAACGAATCAGACGTAATGAAGTTCAAATAAACGAATCGTGTGTATCGACGTGTCGTAACGATAGTTAGTCGTATGCAAATGTGTGTATGCATGTGCGTTCTAGCCAAGGCTATAGTCTAGGTCTCTAAGGTCTCTAAGTCACCTAAGAAATCTAGTTCGCTATAACCAATGGCTCTGATACCAATCTGTAACACCCCCAAATTTGTTGGTTTCGATTAGCGGAAGCATTTGGATTAAGCTGGGGATGCCACATTTACATTGTACATGCATACGTATCAGAGCATATGATTACAACCAAACATATATATATTAAGATGCCAAGAGTAGTAGTTACAGAGTTTATGATTCATCAAATCGTATAAGTTTAAAAGTAATAGAGTTTACAAAAGTAGATTTCGTAAATATGACTAAACAGTTTTAGTTATATAAAAGAAATCCAGTTGTCAAAAGTTGGCATCCTATTCCTTCGTGGGTCGCCTATGTTCCAAGTGTGCAGGCGGTCTTACGTGCAACTAATTCCCTGAAAAACATAGTAAAAGTCAACAACGAGGTTGAGTGAATTCACAGGTTTTATGTTTGCAATAGTTGGATCAAGTTTGTAAGCACAGTTGTTAAACCAAATACGTTCACAATAGTTATTGCCATAACAGTTAAGTAAGTTTAGTGGAATGTTATCCAAATACAAGTTATGTGGGATGTCTGCCCAAAATACGGTTTACATTGGGATGTTACCCAAAGCACAGTTTACGTTGGGATGTTACCCAAAATACAGTTTAAAATACGTTGCTGGTCGTTCTCCAGAGTTTTACAAATAGTACCGGTCGTTCTCCGGCCAAATACGCACGGGTCGTTCTCCCGTCCAAACAAAACAGTTTACCGGTCGTTCTCATGTCTAGATACGCACGGGTCGTTCTCCCGTCCAAACACTGCTGGTCATTCTCCAGCGAGACACTGTACCGGTCGTTCTCCGGTCTAAAGACGCATGGGTTGTTCTCCCATCCAAAACGCACGGGTCGTTCTCCCGTCCACTTGGCCAGTCGTTCTCTGGCACTAAAATACGTTGCTGGTCGTTCTCCAGCGTTTTCATAAAAAGTACCGGTCGTTCTCCGGCCAAATACGCACGGGTCGTTCTCCCGTCCAAACAAAATAGTTTACCACGTTTGTTTTAGTTTACAGTATGAAAATGTTATTTCATAAACATTAGTTTGCACAACAGTTCAAAGTACTCTAATCGTTCGAGTAAACACGTATACAATCATGTAGTAAAAGCAGGTATGGCAATAGTACAATGTATAACACAATAGTTGTATAATAGTTTGCTCATGTAGCAAAAACGTTGACTATGTTTTCCATCCCTGTTCAAAAGCAGTTAAAACAGTAAAAGTGGGGGCTGTGAACTCACCTGATGAGCTAAGTACGTTCGAGTGCTAGTAAAAGTGGGGATTGTTAACTAATAGTTTAATTAAATTAGTACATATTTGTAAATTTTATTTTAATCTCATCTAAATTCTAAATATAATAGTATTTAACATTTAGATATTTTTACATTTCACTCCCACATTTTCCCTCCACTACCACAAACCTCCACTTAGATGTGTGTTTGTATGTTCGTTTGTGTTTGTTTGTGTTCTTTTAAGTTATTAACTAACAAATTCGTAAACATTCGTTTATTTTCGTGAACAAACAAATTTTCTTATTGAACGAACATGAACAACAAAATCTGTTTGCTTATCCCCTCGTGTTCATTTGTTTGTTCGATAAAACCTAAATGAAAGAACACAAATATGCTTCATTCTCGTTCTTTTCAGTTCGTTTACAGACCTAGTCTACATCTTTTTATTGGGATTGAATAGGCTTGTTGATGCTTAACCTTTTTTGCAGCAAGTATGATTCTAATATAATTAACACTAGATAAAAGACCCACGGCAACGCGGGTTATTGTTAAGTGTTTTGATTATTTAAATCTTAAAGGATTTTTATTTATTAATGATTTATTGTTTTTTGTTTTATTTAATTAAGGTAAAAGGGAATTTAAATAAACTTAGATATGTATCAATTTGTTGGCCCGTGTATGTATCAATCTGTTAAGCCCGTACCATTAAATAAAAAAAAATTAAAATTAATGCTAATCATAAGAAGACATATATATATTTCAAAAATCTATTAATTTGTAAAGAAATTGAGATCAACAATATAATCATTCTCGATTATATGGCCTAGCGCACGTAATGATTTTATTTGTTCATCGGTCTTAACAATCTTTTTCATGGTACTTTGCAACAAATCTTCAGTTATTTCCTCTCTCGCAACGTTCATCTTAAGCCAATCGTAAAAGTCTTCAACATTAGAGGGATCTAATAAGAATAACGAACAAAAAAATATTAGTAAGAAAACTTACAAAAAAAATTGTATTTAGTTTGGTTATATATATATATATATATATATATATATATCAAATATGGGACATTAGGAATCAATGGAAACTTATATCAATATTAAGATTTATGATAACTAAAAAATTTACCTTCCTTTTGGAAGATTAGGAGGTTGTTGTTGATCAAAAGAAACAAAAAACAAACCAAAAAACGACAACTCATATAAAAGTAATATATCAATAAAACAATATAGATAAAACAATATGTATAACAATAGTGAAGGAATGTTAAATTATAAATACATAAAACATACCTTCTAAATGAGTAGGATGTTCATGTTTTTCATAAGTATGACATGGATCTATAAACAAAAAGTGTATAAAAAATTATACAACAAATAAAGAACCAAAAGGATCGTGAAGAAGTATTACGATAGATAGCGAACAAACCTTTAGCTTCATTGTTAAAATTGGCTAATTGAGACGAAGTGCTTATAGATTCATTGAAAGGGTGTAGAAGGAATGCAAACATGGTATAAAATTTGGGAAGAGATGAATATATATAGTGGATGAAGATGAAAAGAATTAAGGAAGTAAATATTAAAATAAATTAAAAGATAATATCTTTGAATGAGATTTGTGTTGCATGGTTGGTTGAGAGAAAAATTCGAACCTATGATTCGTAAATGTTGACCGAATATTTTGAGGGAGGCCGATTGTTTTTGACCAAAATTCATTTTCTTTACTTAATTTTTTGATATTTATTATTTTAATCTATACTTCCTTAATCTATTAAATAATTTACGGTTTAATTTATTTAATTAAAATAGTTGCCATTTTTTTTACCAAAATTCGTTTTCTTTACTTAATTTATTGATATTTATTATTTTAATCTATATTCCTTATTTTATTAAATAATTTACGTTTAATTAATTTAATTTAATTAAAATAGTTAATATTAAGTTAAATATAAAGGGGTGAAAAGTGTAACTATCATTAAATTAATCTTAATCGTTGGATCAATATGGAGAAAATCAATTAAGGGTTGGGATTACTCTAAGCTATTTTGCTTTATTAGGTATTATTATTTTATAGATAATTTATATTTATTTATTATTTATTATATTGTTAGCCGATGGAAGTTTTTAAGAATCCTTTCCTATTTATTTGCTATTTAATATATAATTGCCGTATTTTTTTATTTTTTTATTATGATTTTTAATTTAATATTAATATTAATTGATTAATATTAATTATTAATTAATTCATATAATATTTAGGGGTTTTAGGGGTGGTAAGTGTAACTATTAAGGTTTAATCTCAATCATCGGATCGATTTGAAAAATCCAATGAAGGGTCGGGATTACACCATGGTATTTTGCTTTAAGTATAGTTTATAGATAGATGGAAACCACGGATATATGACTTTGCTTTTGCAAACACCAACATCTTAGCAAAGGCAACATAATGACGACTGAAACAAGTTCCAAAGAAACCCCCAGATACTACCATCTCTAACTTTTTGTCGTCGGAACTCAAAAATATAACAAATAAAAAAAAAAGAACCAATTAAATAGCCAAGTATGATGTGTTGGCCCAAATCAGTAATTTGTCTAACTACTCCAGCATGCATAATCCCATTGTTTATCTAATGGAGCTCAAGTTCACATTTCAAACCAGTTACAGGATGAGATGTTACACAGATGTCACAGATGTTAGGAATTTAAGACCCAAAACAACGCGCACAATTGAACACAATTGTACCCACAACAATAAACGAATAACCAAATCGCTAACAAAGCAATTAACAAGCAAACAAGATAAATAAATGTGAAACGATAATGTAAACGACACAAGGATTTAACGTGGTTATGTTCAATCTCCAACTTGGAGATTGGTTTAGTCCACGGGGCCAAACCGAGAGTTTTCTTTTTTACTATACGGCTCAAGGGTTACATGTACATAGGATTTAATTATATATGCTAAACCTAACTTTGGGAACAAGTTATCACCAATTAATTTAATTAATCTTCACATATATATAATTAATATATCCCAACAATCTCCCACTTGAAGATTAATCAAACCCCAAAATCAGTAACCCTTCACAAATCTCGTCCCTTCACCAATGTCACCCGTTCAAACTTCATACCCCTGAAATACCATTCGGGACACGCCGCTCGACCACACAGAGTCGGAAGACTTTCGACACAAAGCTACCAGAACATTCACATCGTGAAACTGGGACCACTCTTTAAACATCATCATCTTCTAGGCCCAAGAAGATTCATTGAAGTGTGCAACAACTCCAACCACAAGATTCTATTAAGAAGACAACCGCCTCTTCAATTCATCGATTACAGCCACATCGGATCCTGCCACCGACATGTCAACGACCAACCCGTACAGAATTTCGTCCATCCGATTTTCCTTCCCAGCAATCAGAAAATCGCCGATAGAACAACCCCGTAGATCATCATCAAAGTTTACCCGTGAGAACGCAGTCACAACCATGAAAACCTACATTACAAAATTTCGCTTTCCCGCTGGTACACCGACCCAAATACATAGCTATGATTTCTATGAACACATCTTCTCCCCCAGCCCGCTCCCACTGTACGAATTAAAATAACAATCGCGGCTATCTGAGAAGATTTCGGTTCATAACCCAATGTCAGTCGCAAATTTCTTTGCCATTGGAGAGTAAAAAAACGAAGATTTGAATGTTCTAGTGTTATCCGGAATTCGCACACTAAACCCGTAGAAACTGAGATCCAATAGTTGCACACCAATCTCCAAAGCTTCCACTAGTTGCCAAACTCCCACTAGCTTCGATACTTCCCTCGGTTAACAAACTCCCAAGAGTTCCGACACTCTCAACAATATTCGAAAGCTCAAACATTAGGACTTACACGGTTATCCGCCTTTAATCCACTTGAAGATTTCCAATTGATTCCTCAAGAAGAATCGCTCTATCGTTGAACCAACATCAACCAATACCTGATCCCAGTCGAACGCGCTCTATCCGACATCTTCTACAACCAATATCTTCAAGAGTAGTAGCTCTAACCCGCCTAATCATTCCAAGAACATGGAATACTCGACCAAAATCATGGTCTTCCGTTTCAACCCGCGAGCGAAAACAAAACTCCTTCTGACACCCATTACTATCGATTACCAAAACGGATGTACCGTTTATTACCCATCTACTCAATCGAGAAAACCATCCTCTTGAGCACCGTAACAAACCTCACATCTTTGAATAACCTAGTCCGTATCAATGAAGTTCCCGAGACATCACATCCCTACACTCGCAACATCAAACCCTAAGTTTAATAACGTTTATCTATTCTTTTGCACGGGATCGCAAAGAATGATAAACTCGAATCCAAAACCCGGATCCCAAAATCTCTCTGCGCAACAAACCACCAATCGAAACCCGATCACCAACTCCATTACGACCGCGAACAATCACTGTCATAACGTAACCGGCCTCCTGCCGTGTCGTCACGCCACAACCCACCGGACAAAACCCTAATCTTGTTCAATCCGGAAAACAACTCTTCGAGTTCGTCGCGATCTAACATAAAAAAAACGAGTCTATCGATCTCGATCACATGTTGCAAACAAATCCTAAAACCGCATCGTTTTCAATCGTTCCCCCGATGATTATCTTCAACCGAATCTAGATCCACTATGATTATCTGGCCACAATAACCATAGCTCTCCATCCTTCAGTAAAACCCTAACCATCAACAATCCATCTTGGTCGTGCTTTCATCCGCTATTGTTCCCAATCGCTCAACCTAGAGCTCTGATACCAGTTGTTAGGAATTTAAGACCCAAAACAACGCGCACAATTGAACACAATTGTACCCACAACAATAAACGAATAACCAAATCGCTAACAAAGCAATTAACAAGCAAACAAGATAAATAAATGCGAAACGATAATGTAAACGACACAAGGATTTAACGTGGTTATGTTCAATCTTCAACTTGGAGATTGGTTTAGTCCACGGGGCCAAACCGAGAGTTTTCTTTTTTACTATACGGCTCAAGGGTTACATGTACATAGGATTTAATTATATATGCTAAACCTAACTTTGGGAACAAGTTATCACCAATTAATTTAATTAATCTTCACATATATATAATTAATATATCCCAACAACAGATTAAGAAAAATTGAATCTGTTTCACTTGTAATAACAAGCAAAATATGGGCCATCATACAACATTTCCACCGCTTCCGTAAGAAATAAAAATCCGACTACATATAATGCAGCTTAAAATCTTGCTAGCATAAGTATCTATGGGTAGAACTTACCCTATTATGTCTAACGACAGGGTCTCTTATAAACATTAGTAACAATGATCAAGAGAACGGACCATGTATACAACAACTTGTAAAATCAAATAAGAAATATTAGAAGTTACTAGTAAAACAAAGATGCTAAAGAACCCATCCTTCATGAATGAGCAATAATTATCAACTTTTAAATATATAATTAGCATTTCAATCAACATGTGACTATGTGAGTGGTTAGGTGGTCAGTGAGTCATACAGAAAATAAGCATTGAAGCGTATAAAAATCTTTGTTAGACGTTCCAGATATGCTACTTCAAACATATTGGTCAAGAATTAAATTACATGAAACCTGGTTGAATACTTATAGATGTGCAGTAGTTTGAAAAAAGGAAATATGATACATCCTCTAGTATCAAGCCGATTGGCAACAACTAGCTAGTTGTTCTAATGGACAGGACCAATTATATAGAGATGTGACCAATATGTACCTAATGCACATCTTTCAATAGCAACCAACACTAGCATGAGGTAGGAGTGTAATGCAAAATTATAAGCATTGATGGTGATTTTGCCATACAAGCAACGCAATGCAATAGCACACTGATAATGGCCATCTTCAGGTATTGGCAAATAAACAACGCACCCCAAGATCGTCATTAGAGTACCAAAGGCTGGCATCCACATTGGTGTCAATATCTGAATCCTTGTCTGTAGCCCTAAATAAGAGCAGATTAATGATTGGAAACTACATAAGGAACAAAAATAAGCTATAGAATTAAGGATTGCAGTCATGTTTGTTGAGTAGTAACTCAAAAGAAAGAGAGAACTGCAGAGTGAGATGAATATTCATGTAGTAAAGAGATACGATCGAGAAAATGTTAAATTCAGAATTAATCTATATTATTGGCATATACGAATCACCTCTTAATCTTGTCACCAACCCCAGTTACTCTATTGATTATCAACCTCAGTCAAACCGCATTCTTTAGCAATAGAATTCATCTTCTGATTGAGAGAATTTATAATAAATAAATTTATTCATGTGTATCCTTATAAAAGTTACATCATCTCAACTGAAACACCCTATGCAAGAATGTGAACGTTTGAAAGCAAAAGAACATAACGGGAAAGAGAATAGCAGAGAACTATAGATCGATCAACACATATTTGTTCCATTCAGTATGAATGGTTCAGGCTTATTGACAGAGTTCATATTCAATTATACATCTTGAGAACTTAAATAACTGATCCTAATTAATAGAATACAGAACATCTTAAGAAGTTTATACTATCAAGATTGTAGAAAAGTTCAGGGTCATTGGGGTAATGGGGTGTGTCAGTATGGAGCTAAGTAGAGAAACTAATCAATAAACTGTTTTCTGTTAATAAGTAGGGTTATGTGGCTACATATATCAAGTAGCCACATTACAGAAATGCAGAGCCATCATACATATACACGAGGAGGTCCAGCCCTACGGCAATTAACAAAATCTAACACAACCTCATACTACAAGTGAGCACCATCGACTTCCAAAACAATATACCGAGCTATATAATCTCTTAAAATCATATACTAAAGTTATTACAGTAAGAGTTCAGTACCAAAATCTTCAGGAGCTCACAATTTGAAACTACAACCATAGCAGAGCTAAGCTTAGATGTGAAACTCCGCAAAATTACAGTAATTTCAATTAAGGAAATATAAAATTACTACTTTAATCCATTTCCCTAATCTAAATTCCTTAATTACTATCTAATAACAAGATGGTCACGTTTCAAGCTTTGCCTATACTTTCTCTCCGAGAATTCAATCATCTCTGATCTCTTAAGTTACATATGGTTACAAACTTACACTAGCTAATATTCAGTCTTATATTAGATAAGAACAGATCAAAACATCTACTCTTTGTTGATCTTCATCTTTAATTAACCTTTTTAATTGTCTTCCAAGTTCTAAACGCATACGATTTGCATTTTGTAGTCAATCTTGTTAAGATTGAAACCACCCAAAATACGCTAATTTATATGTGTATTATTCCAGAATGCCATACTAGTATATACTCCGTAATATATATTATTCGGGAAAGAATGATGCAAACGTAAGTGAAATGATGAAACTAACAAGAGATGGAAATGAGCAAGTGTATTAAAAATAGAACAGAGATGACAAAGACGCGACCAGAGTGCACAAAGCACCTATTCATCCCAATCGAGCTATAACAGCGTAAACAGAAGTGCGGTCGAAACCTGAGGCAGAAACAACGAGTTCAACAGCAGAAGCCAAGCCATACATGATAAGACTAGTAACAGAGAACCTGATGGCGTGTGGATGTGTTTCGAAAGGAAGTTTATTATTCCCCTGTGACTTAATTTCAACAAGTCCAAGTAAAGCAGTGATAATAAAATTAAATGTTGATGGTGGCATGACTACAGCTCCTTCAACTCGATGGTAATAGTTATTCCAGATATGGCCAACAGGTGCCACTAGAACACCTCGTAATTGTACTGTTGTAATGTTAAAGATGTGGCAGATGGATTGGAACAAAAAGGTGAAGTTGTTACAGAAATTATTTTGATCGTTGACTTTTACGGGTTCTGGGTCAATGGCAATCATGACTAGAGTGTCAGGGACCGGAATATCTATATCTGTTGGGGAGTGAATCTGAAACATTTTTTTTTTAGTATGTTTGGTTTTGTGGGGTGTTTTGTTTCAGATGTTTGTATACTATTTTGTCATCTACAGTACAAATAAACATATAATCGCTCCCCTCTCAATAATTAAACAGTTCAATAAGCAATTTCATAAGTTCAAACACATCTTCAATAATCGATTTCCGAATTTCAGACGCATCTTCAATAATCTTTTTCAAAGATTCAAACACATCTTCAATAATCTTCAAAAATTCAAGTACGTCTTCAATAATCTTCTTCAAAACTTCGAACACATCTTCAATAATAACTTAAATAAGCAATTTCAAACACCAGGAATGGGGAGATTGGAACCTAAGGGAGGGTATTTATAGGTTGCGTGTATTGGGAAGGTTCACGGTATTTGAGTTTGCAAAATCCATTGACTCACATGCTTCTTCCTCTAGTGCCATCGGCCGGCATGGTCAATGCGTTGTTAATAAATTGAGCCTCTGGTTGTGATGAGTTCCCAGCAGGGTAATCATGGGAAAATCATTTGTGTGTATGTGGACTACACAAATTCAAGAAACTAAAATAAGACAGTGAATTAAAAGTTAATGCGGACTTGATAAGTTTTTCTATATCTCAAAAGCCCAAATAAGTACACACAAAAAATATTGACAAGTACAACACAAAAATTGATATCTGCACTATAATTTCACTTAACCAAATACGGAGTACAATATTATACATACATGATGTGACGTACATATCAATTTTGATGTAGTACAAATCAACTACTCAAATCAAATTGAATCCTTGGTAGGAATTCATTGACAGCAGGCAACCGGATAGCTAGAAACCGCAATCACGTACTATACTCATATTCCTGCCTTTCCAAAAAAAGTAACCGGAAAATAGGAATTACTAATATATCTTTATAATAAATGGCAACGAAGAAGATAGTATTTACAAAAAGATAGATCGATCCAAATAACTATAACTAGAACCTATACATAGTGGAAACTAATATGTTGGTAGCTCACTACAAGTCATATTTCCTAAAACACATGTACGTATAGCAACTATCAAACGTAGAATAAATATGACAAGCACACAACCAAAATACACAAAGCACCTAGTCTTCCCAATCGAGCTATAACCGCATAAACTGAAGTGTGGTCAAAACCAGCGGCAGAAATGACACCTTCAGCAGCAGAAGCCAAGCCATACATCATGACACTAGAAACCGAAAACATGATGGAACGAGGGTGCGTTTGGAAAGGGAACCCAGGTTGCCCCTGTGACTTTATTTCTGCAAAAGCAAGTAATGCATTGATGATAAATGTAAGTGCAGAACGTGGCATGATGATACCACCTCCTTCTTGTTCCCCAAATACTACTACTCGTGGGTAGTAATTAGCCCATATTTGACGTAAAGGTGCCACTATGTTAAGGACGTGGATGATGCTTTGGGAAACATAGGCAACAATGATGAAGAATATGTTACGGTTGTTTGACGCGGGCTTCGTCTCGACTACTACTGGAATATCAGTTGAATGAACGTTAATCATCCTTTTCTTTTCTTGATAGTTCTTTAGCTTGGGAGATGTGAGAGATTGAAACCGAAAACGTTGGCTTTTAAAGGCAATTTTGTTTAACCGATAGTCAAATGGACCCACCCAATCGGCCCGAAACCACAGGGTCCACACTTGACCCTCCACTACTGAACTGGTGTGGTGGATGGACATGGAAATTTCCTTTTAATTTCTTTCTATTTTATACTAAATATTGTACACCAAAAGAAAAAGTGCATGCTTGGTTTTGGGCAACATTGGTCATGAAGTACATCAGCCACTCAGGTGCAGGACTATGAACGACCAAAATACTCTCATAGTCTCATCCGCTTTTACCTTTTGAGTTAATTGCATGAATGGTCCCTCTAGTTTACAAACATGCTCACAATCAGTTCTTGTATTTTGTTTGTTGCAGGAACAATCCAAAAACTCAAAACTTGTTGCACGCTTAGTCTCTCCTCTATCTAAAGTGACTATAATACCCTCCTCTGAATAAGCAAAATAGATAGTAGGTGGGGAAGGGACTAACTGTGCAACAACTTTCAAACTTTTGGACTGTTCATGCAACACAATCAAAGCACAAGGACGGTAAGAATGTTTGTAAATCACAGAGACCATTCATGCAATTCACTCTTACCTTCTTAAACATTAATTTTTTTTACTAAATCAGACTCATACAAATTTGTATATACAATTGGCTGTAAACGAACTGAACGATGACAAATGAAGAGTTTATAAACGGGTAATCAAATAAGAAATCATGTATTGCAAAGGAGTTTAGGGTAGTTTTATGTTTCCCAGTTCATTTAAAAGGTAGATTATTGGTATTCGCTTGTATTAGTAAATTAATATGTTAAATGAATATAAACGCCGAAAGGAACACAGATGAACACACACATTATACATAACCTGAAGGATGGAAGATCAGAAACGTGAAAATTTTAAATTAAAAGAAATCCAATTCTAACTCCAATTAAATTCAACAAAAGCAAACCCGATAAAAAAAATAAAATAATACTTCTTCCATTCCAACATAAGTGTCGACAATTATATTATATTATATTATATATATATAACGTTCACTTTCATAAATAGACGATCAACTTTACAATTTTACTCTTACTTACTCTTTTTCACGAGAATCTATCTAAAGCAAACCGAACCGTAAAAACAACATTTGATTATCTACATTATTTAAGGATGGAAGTTGGAGTAATAGCAACTGATCGATAGTAAACACATTTAAAAACACTAAAATTTCAATCCAGTTAAAAAGGATTGATCCAGGTGTACCTACTGCACACACAGAAAACCTAATAAACACGAATTAATTTTTAATTCAGCGATGCACTTAGTCATCTTCACTTGACAGATCATCCAAAAAAGTTGCTTTTGACAACTGTAAAGCAAAGACCATTTGTGTTTAAAAACGTATAAAAGGTCGTTAAATTCATTTTCACCGCTTAATTATATGCGCACTTGAGGTTGTGATGAAGCGCTTAATTAAATCACTAAAAAAAGCTTTTTTGGATCTTTTATCTTTATCATGAACTCACAAAATTCCATGTCAAAACCCACTCAATAATTTTGCACGCACTAAACATACGATTAAAAAAATATACTCGTAAAAGATAAATGCCTGCAATATTGAAGACGGTTATAAATGGGCCCACGTCGATCGTTCTTGACCTGTAGATCGATCGACTATGAGACTTTTTGTGGACCCGTAGGGCCCAGTCGGCGAGAAATATAAGTTTGTTTTCTTGTGATTTTACGGAAGGAAACATGATTATTTTATTTCAAACTCCTTTGATATCTATGTCGCTGTTCTTACCTTTTTTTTTTTTTCTATGGATATAATAATGTTAATAATTGAGATTTGAGACACGCAACAAAACAATTGCATACGCGAGCCAGTGGATATAAAGTAATTATAAACATATAAATCTACAGAGTATCATATTAAAAGCTTGCTTACGAAAGTTTGTTTTGAATAATATAATACTCCGTAAGAATTTGTTTGACGAAAACTAAATTTGTGACACCAGTCTCTCAGTTTTCTAGGTCCGCCTATCCTTCCCAAACGAGCAATTATGGCATCAATGGAGGTTGGACCAAAAACCAGTGCAGAAATAAAACGTTCATCTGTAGAAGCAAAGCCACTGAGCCAGACAGATGCAGAATGGTAACCGATACCATGATGGACTGAGTGCATTTCGAAAGGATATTCAGGATATCAATATCACATGTAACGACAACTTTATTAAACAAATCGAATTCAATTACAAAAGGCTTAATTAAAACTGAATACATAGAGGTGCTTAAATACTAAAACTAACAAACCCTAAATGCTAAACGGGCTTTAACTAAACAAAACAAACGTGGGCCTATAGGAGATGGACTATTATGTTAACATCCTCTCTCAAACTCACAATGCTAATGTCGGATGCATTGAGAGTATGTCAAACAAAACTTAAACTAAAATATGAAACGAAACATAACTAAGCCTTGGATGTAGTGCCAACGATGACCACCAATGCTACTGCGGAACCTACAACCAATGACCACCGTACGAAACCAAATGCCAATTCCAATGCAAAACCAAAACCAAATCCAAATCCAAATCCAAAGCGATACCGAAAGCAAGCCAATGCGAAATTGATACCAAACAATGCCAATACCAATGCCAATGCAAAACCAAAAACAATGCCAATCCAATGCGAAACTATTCCAATTAATGCAAAGTCGAACCAAACAAGTATCAATGCAAAACCAAAACAAACTGAACGGAAGCCAAACAATGCATAACCAAAGAAAACCTAAAAATAAAATCAAATCCTTAAACAAAGCAAAGCTAACTAATCGATAAGAAACTTGCCAAACGAGAACGTATAAAACCGAATCAAAGGAAACCGATCACCATCAAAATATTCAGCAACTTCGACAATGAATATCTCCCAAACGCTACATCCAATTTAAAATCCGAACGGTCAAATCTTGTAACTGTGTGTTATAAACCTACAGTCCAAAATTCATGAAGATCCAACGGCTAACGAATTCAGTACACCAATTCTTCTAAAGCTGCGCAGAAAGTGACGAACGGAAACTGCAGCAACTTCGACTAATTGCTGGAAGTTTATCGATACTCAGAAGACAAATCCGAACAGTCAAAAGCTAGATCAATGTGTCTAGAACCTAGAGTACAATTTTGAGGATGATCCAACGGTTAACGAGTTGTTGATCGCGATTCTCCTACAAGTGTGCAGATTACGACGAAACAGAAAACAAAACAACGAAGAACAAACTAGATCAAACGGAAATGGGATCCCTCCGGGTCGTCAACATTTAGTCGACGGCCAGAGGATGACTAAATCACAAGATCGTATACCTAAAGCTCTGATACCATGTAGAAACTAACGACAACTTTATTAAACAAATCAAATGCAATACAAAGCTTAATACTTTAATAGAAACCGAATACATAGAGGTGCTTAAATACTAAAACTAACAAACCCTAAATGCTAAACGGACTTTAACTAAACAAAACAAACGTGGGCCTATAGAAGATGGACTATTATGTTAACAATTTTTCCTAATATAAATACCACTATACGGTATTATAAATGAAATAAAGAAAGAGAGAATAGAAGAACACCATCTCTGTTTGCTCTGTAATATCACTCAGTATTGCCCAAAAACAATACACATGCAATGAATTCGTTTACGGGGAACAAAAATGAAGTAAAACGGTAGCTCCACAATCATCACTAACCTCATTAAAATATCACGAAGTCAATACAAATGTTAGACATTCTCAAAAATGAGTATTTCCTTTAAGATTCTAGTAATTGTAATGGCTCTTTTAAACCAAATATACAAATGGTTTGCAAGTGTTTTTAACTAGAGATAAATATGCGAAAAAGCAGAAACATATAGGGATTAAATTTATTGTATACAACAATAAACTTTCAGTAAGGTAACTCTGAATGTGCTACATACATAGGGGCATTGGCTTATTCAACATATTATTATTGCATCAAAGTTATACTTATCATCTACAGTACCAGTTAGCACTCAATGCCAATTAACATACGAACTGTAAGCTTCAAATGCTAGATTTGAGATCTTCAGAGTACAACAAAGACTTCCAAGATGGATTTTTTGGTAGAAATGTGTCCTGCCATTCACAAAATAACACATCAGCTTCACTTTACTTGCAACTCAAAACTTGTGAATATAAAGAGGATTGAAGACACTTCAGGGAAAGGGTAGGGGGCTTGAGTGCTCGACATACATGAAATTTACTCGAATAGTATGTCTAAACTATAAAGTTAAAGCTTCATGCACGAAACCTTTTCGGTTTTCCAGGTTTCAGAAAGGACTATCTTTTACTTACATTCTACAAATATGGAATTTGTGTCTTTGAAACTTGTGACCTTCTGGTCACCAAGATGTGACATTACAGGTTCCTCTTAGACTCACAACTTGCCCCGACTAAGTAACTATTAAACTATAACTATAAAAAAATGCAAGAGTAAAGGATGATTTTAAATATCAAAGGAAGAAATATCACAAACGTTGTCCACTAATAGTTCATAAATTGCTAGCAGGGGACAGTAAGAACCCTACCATGTTTATGAAAAAAATAATATTTAGAGGTTTGCTATCCATAATCAATTAGCAATTCTAAATCTTTGTCGACGATTTTTGTTTGTGACCGGTCGATCCATGAGAGTCTTCAACATCAAGAACGACCAACACTTTTCTACTCAGTACCCAGCAAATTGTTCTTAATGTAAATCAACTATAGTCAACCATAACTGATTAATCCAATAAAGTCATAAACAATAACCCAAATAGACCATCCTAATTCAAGGTAAAAATATTTGTGCTTCACTAATCATTCAACTAGAAATCCAACTTCTATCCTGCAAGCTGTAACCTTGAGGCCAGCCCCACTCGCATAACTCAACATCGTTGAGTCATTAAAGTTCCACATAATTTCAGATTAAACAAAACAAACAAACTTTTCTTTATTAGGTCAAACCACAGGAACAAACTTGAGCTGGTCTTGTTGCTCTTTCAATTACATATGCAAAACAACATTTAAATTGCAAGAAATTGATGAAAATATATGGTTAATGGAGCTTACAGAGATGTAAGAACAAGTAGGGATAACGGATAATGAATTGGATCGAGCGTGATTGAAAGCGGCAACAGAGAGATGTGAAGCTAAACCTAAACCTCTTTTACTCGATGGAACGAAGGTGTGAATTATATCCATCACTTTACCACCGTTGATCAAATCGTACTGTAAGTAAGCCTTTTTGTCTTCAGTTTCAAACTTTTTTTGTTTCTCGTTCCATACGATCATCGGTGGTGGTGCCACCGCTGCTCCGCTGCTCCCCGTCGCCATATTTCTCTCTATCCGTTGACTTAATCGGAGGTCTCCTTTCACTTTATTATACTCAGTATATATATTTAACTAGTGTTAAACCCGTGCGATGCACGACTTGTTTATTTAACATTATGTTTGTTAAGTTAGAGTTAAATGAATCTCACATAGTTAAATATTTTTATTTAAATAATAAATGAAATTGCTAGGAATGATTTTGTGGTGCAAATACAATTTAGATTACATAAATAAATGAAACCAATTGATTGAGAATAGTTATTAAAGAATGTATAATTGAGACCTCATAATCTACAAGTGATAAGAATGTAATGAATTTAACACGAGGTTTTAAATATAATCAGTAAAGTGTTTTAAAGCAAGTCTGATGGTTCTATCAATTAAGACGAAAACAAAACCATTAAAGAATTGTTTGAATGTGTCGATGTATATTCTTTATAATCATCACTTCTACATGAGTAGCCTTTTTTTTTTTTCACGTAAATCAGAACGGATAGATGCACTAAGGTAGTAAGAGGATGGGTAGTGAATATCCTGTATAGAAATGACAATGGGGCAAGGAGTAGTAAGATATATTAGTACAACAATAGGGCAAGGAGTAATAAAATTAAGAAGTTTTGCAAAATGCACCATGATATCATCATGTGCACGGTAAGTGTAATAATAATGTGTATGGTTAATTGGGTATGTATGCTTTCTTAAGTAATTAGCTTTAAAGATAAATAATCTTCAGCCTTTGCTTTCTATTAGTTATCATGATATGGACTCAGTGGACATTTTTTAATTTAATAGCCTCACTGCCCTCACATTGTATGAAAATTATCAACACATCAAGAAGCAACATAATTACATCATACCCATATACCATAGCCCAATCGTAGCCACTGATTACATATCTTCTACCAATATTATATCTTTAATTGAAAAACAAATTAATTATCATCTTACGCCATTTAAATCATAAGACGATTTTTGAAGTTAGGATTCGAGTCGTGCGTACAATGTGTTCTAATAATTATTCGGTCAACATGAACAAATTAATTATCATCACACGTCATTTAAATCGTAAGACATTATTATACCGATATATCATAGCTAAACCAAACCCACTAATGAGGCACGTAGAACCACTATATCATCTTCAATTAGAAAACATGAACAAATCACAAAGTGGAAATCATGGAATTTAAATTGGCATTTCAGGTGCATAGTTTAATAAAAGTTCCAAAAACAAATTATGAATCCTTAATCATGAAGGTGATAAAATAAGATCAACTGTAACTTGATTTTTAGAAGAGTATCAAAAGATTGAACAATCATAAATAAGAAACTTTAACACAAAATTGGGTGACGGAAGTACATACCAAGTTTTTGAAGTTGGACTCGAGTTGTGCATACAATGTGTTTTAATAATTTAATTGTTCTGTTATATAGGAGGAACAAATTGTGGTAGTTGTATTTGATATTGGAAAATCGCGTTGAGATCGATACCATTTTTGTATAAACTGTGAGGAGTTTCTGGAAAGTGAATAACCAATGCTTCGGTTCACCCAGATGATTTTTTTTTTTGTTTTAAAATTGTGTGAGATATTAATGGAATGGGATATATATATGTGAAATATTGAGAGTGTGAGCTGTAAATTTGGGATTGATTTAGCATCATTCACCAACCGAATCTCCATTTATTTTGTTGAGATATGGAGATATCATAAGGTTAGGTACATATTTTTAAAATGACGTGGACATCAGTAGGGGAGATTGACGTGGACATCATTGGGGAGATTATTAGTGTAATATTTTGACATGTGTAAAAAGCTGAGTTGGCAAGGTTTTTAATTTGACAAATAATTTTGAGTCTCCTATCTTAGTTATAAAGAGGAGATTTAAATAGTTTTAAAAATGATGATTTTTATGATAAAAAAATTCTTCAATATTTTACGTTTTGACTGCAAAACTTACTCCATTTTTTACTTACTTTTAAGTTTGAGGAGAAAAGTTCATTGCGGCACATCCATTTTAAAAAAGTATGGGAGGATGCATTAGAGCCATTGGATCATCAAAATCAATGGTCCATATTATTTCCAGCATTTTAATATTATTTTTTTTTGCGTTCTGTTATGTTTTTGGGCGGAGGGTTAGTTTTGTAATTTTACACGCACACAAAAATACTCCCGTGTACACACTTTTCATTGTTTCTTCATTCTTGCTTGCTACTTCTTCCGTCCCGTATAAATCCTATTTCAAAGTTCTTCCGATTTATGGTTAAATCATAGGATTTATCAAATAAAAATATGATATTCGTAGTCTTCTCGTTCTTGCGGTTATTTTGATTCGTGTAATTGTTATTTTACTCAATTTTCTGCCTTAATCCATAAATCCTAGTTTTATACCTTTTTGAAGGTAGTAATCATGGATATTTTGGCTGAACGTGCTATGATAAAAGCTGCTAAAGAACCTATTGCAGTCGTTCCCTTCCAATCGAAACCTCTTGGTAAGTAATGCTTAACTCGATTTTACAAGTTTTTTTTATTGACCGTATATGATTGTATGTGTGTTATTATGTGATTTAGTTTGCGTAATTCGTTCGTACAATGTGTTTCTGTGTTTTATTGATGATTGAAATCTGCGAAAATATGTATGCCTATCAACTATTTGACAAAATGCCTTAATCAGTAGTACAAGTTTACTGTATCATGTATAGCTTATTCTGCAGAGTGTACAATTTTTATTTATGTTTTGGTTTGTATTTTAGTGTTTTGTTTGTTGTATTGAATGTGTATTTGTGTTTGGTTTGAATTTAGGGTTTTGGTAACACAAGTGTTAGTTATTTTTTACCTTGAGTTTATGCTGTTAATTGTGTTTACTACTTGGATTAACAGATCTCACTACATGTAACAACTAGATTGTCTAATTCGAGCATCTTTATGATTTTTAATATTGATTGTCAAAAAACCCTGACCCAATAAGTTGAGCCTTCCTAGTGTGCTGGTTTGGACCCATGGTCATGGGACATGGATTTTCTGTCTTAATAGATTTGTAGCCCATAAATAAAATGAGATTATGATATTGTGTTATGGAAGGTGTGTAAGGTCAGAAACCAACAAAACCAAGCTTGGCAAATGGCAAGTAGGTATTTGACTATTATCAAGCTTGATTTTATGGTTAAATGGATCTTGATCAGGACTTGGGTTTGGTCAACGAAGTTTCAGGCTTGCATAATTCAAACATATCCAATTGTACATCAGAAAAATGCTTGATATAGTAAAGCTTACGTACAACGATAAGATGAAAATAAGTCTCAGGACTATATGTAATAACTAACACAAGCGTTAGTTATTTTTAGTTATTTTGTGTTTGGTTTAAATTGTGTTTAATTGAGTTTATGGTGTTAAATTTATAACACTGCTGCTGCAAATTCACGCATTTGTAAATGTACTTTGCCTTACCGACTGAAACACCATTCTTCTACCCATTTGGACACCATATCTTTTTGACTCATTCACATTCTATTGATATGCATTTTTCTAAAGAGACATTTACTCCATTTGTTTTCAATTAAAGCTTATTTTATGGTATTTGGTAGTATCACAATAACTAGTACCATAAAAAGCTAGTACCTGTATGGACCACCCAACATGCATACATCCCTCTCATTGCCATTTTTTTAAGATAGGATATTAATTTTGAATTTAACAATTAATCATAAATTAGCATGCACTACATTTAAATCCTTTAGCCCTGCTGTGACGTTTTTAAAAAGTTAACTTCTTAACGATCTATATATACAGCTCTCTCATGGGTAATATCTGGATTTTTGTGTGGGAGCTGATACTAAACATGTTTTCTTGTCTTATGTGTTTTTTCAGGTGACATTCCTCGTTCTCCTACAATTGTAGAGGTTATTAATGAACAAAAGAAGCTCGCAAGACAAACTAAAAAAAGGAAGGCAGCGGATGATAAAAAGGCTACGAATGAAGAGTGTTACTAGTGGCCAACACATTTGTTACTCATCACTCATACATGTGTTAGTAGTTGATAGAATGTGTTACTTGTTACCATCATATATATTTTTACATTTAATTGATTCATTTTTATTATTTTACAAGTCTATTATTCTATTTTGCAGGTCAACTCGGTACTTTCTGGTGGATCATTTTGATCCAGAAATTATAAAGATTAAATTTGGTGATTCATGCATAAAAGTCACCTCGAAGTCAGTTCATGATGTGTTTGGATTTCCTAATGGTGGTGTAAATATCATGAGATTATTTGATTTGCCTCGTGCTGATGATTGTATGGATCAGTTCCATCAAGAGTTTACATAATTTCCAACCGATACAATCAGTTATAATGATATTTCTTAAAAGATCCAGTTATCGAAGGATTATGGATTCTACTTCAAGATCAAGTTCTTGTTGCTGTTTGCAAATATAATGGGGAGGTGTATAAGCAAGGGTAGATGTGTGCAACACTTTCTGTACAAGTAAAAGAAAATGTCAAGATGCAACATCTGGACTGGTGTGAGTTTATTATTGAGTGATGTAAATCAAGTACATTTGGTTCATAACAGTTTTTGGTCATGTTTTATTTTTGGAATCGGGTTGGTTTAATACGACGTAACCAAGTACGTTTGTTCATAACAATTTTAGTAAATCATTGGAATGTTGGTTTATCATTTATTTATTTACTTCTGCTGTATGTTACAGAACGGATGTGTTACCAACCCACTAACACATGTGTTACCAACCCACTAACACATGTGTAATCAACCCGCTAACACATGTGTTACCAAGCACTAACACATGTGTTACAGAACCAATATCACAAGTGTTAGAGAGCACTAACAATTTTGTTAACATACGTTGTACTCAAGTACATTTGTTCATACCAGTATGGTTTTAGGTTTCATTAATTTCATTTTCTATACCGATGTTGTATGTAACAGATGTGTACCAAATCGTTAACACACGATGTTATCAAACCTCTAATACATGTGTTAAAGAACACTAGCAATTGAATAACAAGTAACACATGTGTTTACAAATCACTAACATATGTGTTACTGAACACTAATACATATGCCACATGTTTAATAGTAACGTATCATTGATAGTCATAACATACGTGTTGCATAACACTAACACCGTATACTAAAACACGTAATACCATCTACTAAAACACGTGTTAGCATCTACTAAAACACGTGTTACCATCCACTAAAACACGTGTTATGATGAATTAACTCACGTGACAAGAAAACACAATACAACATATGTGTTACTTGAACACAACATATGTGTTACATGTTCACAAAATTATAAACTGCACTTGTGGTGACTATATCTTCATAGTGGTTTAACTCATTTTATACAGTAATCTAGAATGTAGAATTAACACATGTGTTATGAAGAATTAACACATGTGTAATACTGATTTAACACATGTGTTACTGACTTGAACACATGTGTTACTGACCTAAACATCTGTGTTACAGAGAACTAACATATGTGTTACAGATAAGTACCACATGTGTTTGTTATAGTTTTTTTTACCAACTCTCCACATTTTCACACTTTTTGACTTATTTAATTTCTAAGAGAAAACAAAGAAAGTTTATTACCAATCGCACTTCAAAGATACATATTACATGCAATATAGCATATATACATCACCAACCATGATCCATTATTATACATACACATATGACCCACAAACTACATACAATTGAGACATATCACAATATTTAGTCAAGCGTACCACCTTCCCAGTGCCCACATACACTCCAGCCACTCCCAGATAATAATCGCATATATATATTGCTTCTACCAACTCGAACCAACACAATACACAAGGACCCATTTTAGTTGTTGTTATGAACCTATACCCCTGCTGTTTTAAATCAAACTGCTACCCATCTCTGCACCTACTGATTTAGGGTCCTTATCCCATGAATTCCAATCAATCTTTCTCAATTTCAACCATGCTTTGACCCATTCAAAATGTTTAAGCTGTATTCCAATCAATCTTCTTCGAATTCATCCCTGCACCTTCTTCAATTTACCTTCTTCAATCGTTCAACCTTTTCTGTGTATATCTCTTTATAGCAAATCCACCAATAGCTCCATATCTTTCATAAAAGTCGAGTGCGTCCTCAAGTGTCAGAAATACTTATCCCACGAATGGTTTATTAGCATCAGGTGTGTGCAGAGTCCATGACGTGGTTTCACCAACTGTATCAGTCGGATTTAAAATATATGGAACAATTTTAGTAGAAGTATGTAAAATATAGAACTATTAATAAATATAGAAAGATGAAACTATAGGTCACATGTGTGATAACTATTTATACATGTGCTATAATTACTAACACACGTGTTTTAACTACTAACACATATGTTATCAGATATTCGCAATCACATGTGTTTTTTAACACAGTGACATCGTATTTAGCAATAATAACACATGTGTTATTATCAATAATACATATGTAATTTAGATATTCATGATGTTAACATAAGAGTTTATTAATGGTAACACATGTGTTATTAACACTAAGACGTGTCATTCTCAGTAACATAAGTGTTTAATAGAAATTTATAAACACGTGTGTTATAAACATATCATCACAAGTTATGTTGCAATATATTTTTTGAGGTTACCTGTAGCATTCTCTTCAAAAGGATCCTCTTCAATATTTTCCTCATCCTGAGTTTCTGTATATTCTGTGAATTCTACCATTTTTGTTTGTTGACCAATAGCTCTATAGAAAAGAAAATATACATGATCAGATATCATAAATCACAAATAACATAATATCACATCTCTTAATTTTAGAGCTTCAATTTGATGAAATTAAGGTTTTTAATTACAGATATATTGCAGCTCTATTCACGCAAAATCTCATCAAATTACCTGTAATGTGATGTTCGTACGTTCAATCTCTATCGTTGTTTCTTCACTTGCTCATTTGTTCACTCGATTTTGAACTCCGAAACAATAGATTCTTCAAGAGTGTAGAAACCCTAAAAATTGTCTGATCTCAGCAAAATTACCTGTTATGTGATGTTCGTACGTTGAATGTGGATTGTTGTTTATTCAATTGTTGGTTTCTTCACTGAACTCTGAAACCATAGATTCTTTAATGGCGAGATGTGAAACCCTAAAACTTTCTGCGTGAATTGTTTCAGTATCTGAGTATTATTTATGTTTTTTTATTTTCCTTTTTTGATGGAGTAATTTGCAAATGACTAGAATACCCCTCCACTTTTAATGAGAATGGTGAAATATGATTGGTTCTCCCATTCTCTTGAAAAAAAGCCATACTTTAATGATCCCAACTCTAAGTTTGAGATTTTTTTACTTCACAATGATTTTCTTTTGCACTCCATACTTTTGAAGGTCTGACCACTCTCAAATCTTCTCTGTATATTATAATAAAGTGTTAATTAGGTAGTCTAAATTAATCTCATAGAGTTCAAAAATATGACTACATAAATAGTGGAGAGGAGGTAACAAAAAGACTCCCTATATTGATATTTTAGAAACTTATTTTGGTAATCTATTTATTGACTTTTTATAATATATTGATGGAAATGTTAAAATTAAATACTTTTTGTTATAAACAAGAAAAATTACTCCGTAATTTATATTTATGGGCATTGTCCTACATCACATTTGAAATACGAATTCTTAAACGGGATCAATTTTTGAATTGGTTGCTTGCTATAACTCAAAAGTTACTTACTTGCTATATGATTTGGTGAGTCAATTTTAACTTCACTTTTTTATTAATTTTAATTCCAAGTTCATATCTTAAGTACAAGTTGCAACTGTTTGGGATTTTGATTGGCTTATGTACATTTATCTGGGTAATTTAGGTCTAATTTGTTGGAGAAGTTAATAATGAGGGGACAAATAAGATAAAATTGACATAAGTTGGTGTATTTCATTTTTGCTTATGTACATTTAAGAGAAGATGTATTAAGTTGGCTTTTATTAAAAGTAGTAAAATAGGTGGGTTGAGTAACGAACAAAATAAGCTTGAGTCAAATTCCATTATTTATTAATCTAGGTCAAATTGGCCTTGAAATGCATAACATATTTGTTCATATTTACAAATTAATGTGTAGCTAAGCAAAAATGAAAATTTTATATAATTCAAAAAATAATTTGGGAGGTTGTAGGCTTTTAAAGAATTTGGGGCAACTGTTAACATGTTTGACCTATCCCCTTTTTAGCTGAATATAAAAACACAACTCAACTTTATTAGTTTGTAATTAAATGGGCGTTAAAAGTGTCATCTCAAGCACTTGTATGTTTTCATTGGTATTGTAGGATTCAATCTGATTCAAGTCACCAGCCTTGTCATAAGTTGGTGTATTTCATTTTTGCTTAGTTTGTAATTATAGAATTTTGTCTTTGAAACTTATGACCTTCTGGTCACCAAGATGTGACATTACAGGTTGCTCTGAGACTCAACTTGCCCCCACTAAGTAACTATTAAACTATTACTATAAAAAAAATGCAAGAGTAATGTAACACCCAGTCTTCGGGTCTAGTAGTATTTTAATATTTTCTGATAGTGAACTATTATTTAATGTGTCAGAAAATAAGTGTGTTGTGTAAATTTAAAATAAGAGGAGAAAAGAGTCGAATAATTTATTGTGACTAATAAATTATTGATTGTTTTAAATTAACTCAGTTGACGGTAAAATAAAATAATGTTTCCCCGCAAATGGTTTTTAAGTTCCAGGCAATGATAAGTACGGGGAATGAAAATTAACCAATTATATGATAGACTCATATTTTGAGTCGGTGTTTTTTTCAAATATATCCATATATACATACGTACGTACAGGAAACATTTAAACCCTAGATTAATTCACAAAATTGTTTAAATCATGAAATTAAAGCTTCGAAACTCGAATTCAAGCTTCCCTAATCATCATAAACAAGGTATGATTTGTGTTCTTCCTCTAATTAACCTAGAAATTGGGGGTTTTGGGGTTTTAACTAATTGATGGGTTAAGATCCGAAATTGAAGCTTGAAATTGTTAAATTAATGTTGTTTAAGCTTATTAATGATGATGATTAACATTAATTAAGCTAGGGCTTGTGAAATTGATTTGTATTCTTGTGGCATATGATGAACTTATGATGATTGAGATGAAATTGAGACTTATAACTGTGACACCCGTCAATTTAGGACTAGAATTTAGTGCCTAATTAATTTTAATACATGTAATTAGTTCTGTGTTAGGCTAATTAATGTATCAATTATTATATATATTGTTGAATATATATCTACACAATTATGCGGTTTGTTTAAATCGTACAAGTTTCAAATCGAATGTAATTCGGTTCAATTTAATACGGACGTTGGTGAACAATTTAATTAAATAACATAAAGATTATTTAATGAAACTATCATATCTCAATAATATTATTTTTATAATATGTCGTATTCATCCCATATCGTACAAGCGAGAACAACGCGATTAAATGTGAACGCGCAAACAAACAAAATCGAGATAACGTTTTATAACACAATTATTAAGTACTTTATAAAATACTTCAACAAAAATATTGAATAATTATTTAACGTTTAAACGACGGAGCAAACGAACACCACACGGAACGCGGGGCAAAAACTGAAAAGTGGGGATAAACCCCCACCTCCCATCTTTTTCTTCATTTCATCACTTTCTTCTCTCTCTCTCTCTCTCTCTCTCTCTCTTTTCTTTTCTCTCTAAACAAACAAAACCACCAAACCATTAAAAATCGCAAATAACACCACGAAACGCAACCGTATCATCAATATTTTTAGAGATTCACGACCACCTCACGACGATCTACAACGCTACCTTTCCGGATTTTCATTTCGGCAAATTGTAAGTTTCCGACAAAATCCCGAAATCTCTCGATTCTTAGTATTTCTCATTTGTGATTGTTTATATAACATATATATGTCCCTTACTAAGTATATAACACGATTTCATAGCTTAAAAACGAGTTTAAAACGGATTTTTGGTCGGAATTATCGTGACAGCCGGATTTCTGGGCTGGTGTTCATCCATGCGACACAAGCCTTGTGTCGCATGTTGTGTCGTATTTTGGCCTTTGTGTCGCATAAACTCCCTTGTGTCATATTTTGTGTCGTACCCGAGAATTAGTGTCGCAAGTCCTGCGACACAACCACTATGTCGCATACCCCATACGACACAATCGCTATGTCGCTGTTGAATCAGCATCTCGCATCTATGCGACACAACCATTGTGTCGCATAGACATTGTGTCGCATTCCTATGCGACACAACCCTTGTGTCGCATAAACACTTTTGTGTCGCATATTGTGTCGCAAAACACAGAAAACTCAGATTCTTACTAAGTGTCGAGACTCGAAAATTATCACTCGATTTTACCCGAATTCAGATCCCAGATGCGTTTTTCGTCAAAGCAATATAGTAGAAATAAAATTTTTTCCAAGCTGACCTGGCAGCTCGACCCCAGCCAGGGGCTCTGCCCCTTGGAACCCGCCAGGGGCGCTGCCCCCGGACCCCCGTACTTAGATTCCATAAGCACATTTTCACCAAGTGTCAAACTTGTACAACTTCAAAACACTTATACGATACAACTTTTCAAACATAATGGAATTTGTTTTTCAAGTATAACGCTTCTAAATCAATGTGGTAACATCAAGACTATTGTTACAATTAATCACCAACGGGCCGTACATGTTTTCAAACATATTTCAGAATCAAACAAGTCGTTGTAACTTGTATCAATTCAATCAAACAAGTCGTTGTAACTTGTATCAATTCAATCAACCAAATCGTAGTAATTTGGACATATATATATATAGTTGTATAACAACTACAAAGGTAGTCTTTCGAGATACCGGTACCATTAATAACAATCAAGTGTCGTGAACACATTCAGGTTTCAAGTCTTTGGACACCAACTCACTGCTAATTACTTCAAGTTTAATTGCTTAACATTTCAAGACTCAGGTGAGTTTCATGGCCCCATTTTCACTACTTTTACTAGGGGTGTGATATTACTACTTCATTTTGTTTTACAAGTAGAACGCAAGTGCCAAACTTCAAATACTACATGAGTTTCAAGCTAATCAATTTAAAGTCCTCCATAGCATAGTCTCTAGTATTTATAGCGTGAATGTTAGTATATGATATCATATGGGATTGACAATCCTCATCCGGGTTAGCACGCACTAACCGGTCAAACGGATGTATTAGCATTTGGGAAGACGAGTGTGGATTAGACACTCGTAGGAGGCATTTCAAGTTAGGTTTCCTTAATTAGGCCTGACAAATCAAGTTAAGCTCAGACTTTGTGCTCATGGACAGTATAACTTTTATTTTGCTTAATTGCATTTTAAATTCAATATAAATCTTGCGGTTCTTACAACTATACATTGACATACAAACCTGTGAGCTCACCAGCGTTTTCGCTGACCCATTTTAGTATTTATCACAGGTACCCAGCAGTAGGTTGGCTGCACAAGCAGGAACTATTAGCTCGAGTCAGCATTCATACAACTAGAGATTGGATTGCATTATTATATTTTTTAAAAGTAATTATGCTATGTAATCTCTCAATTTCAGGAATCGAGCTAATGTAACAATATTTTGATGTAAACATTTACTTTATCTATACAAGTTTAAAACGACGCATATAGTGGTCGTTCATTATATCTTATGTGCTTTGTATATTGATTAGTGACACCCAAATCGAGCTTCCGCAAATCAATCAAATTTGGGGGTGTCACAGATTGATATCAGAGCCTAAGGTTATAGTGAACTAGGTTGCATTTAGTGGGCCTAGACTATGACCGTTAGGCAGTATTCCTTATTAGTTATGACTAGTTCAGGGATTACATCATACGACTTTAATTTAACATAGCCTGATCAACTATGTACAATTAAAGAAAGATGATGTGAGACCTGAAAGAGTTATGTTGAACAGGAATTCATTAGTTGACTCTGACCTCGAGAGAAACGGGACTCAAAACATGTCTGTGCTAGACACTCAACAGGTTATTATGTGATATACATATATTTACATGAATAGACCTCATTACAACTTTAGGCTATATTATATTATATGAATATTGGCCTCTTTCTCTCTAACGTATTATCTCGGAATGACAAACACACCACCAAATTCATCGCACTCGGACGAGTATCTCACTTCCTTTCTTTGTTCTTTCTTACTCAGTATCATGCCTCCTCGTCGTCAAATTACCCTTAGCGAAGCTGAGATCGCGGGAATAATTGCCCGCAGTGTGACCTAAGCCTTGGCTACCCGAACACCACCCGGTAGCGAGGACACAGCAACCAATACTCCACCACCCAAACCCTGCTCCTATAAGGACTTTCTTAGCTGTAAACCACTATACCTCAAGGGCACGGAAGGTGCCATTGGCTTGATCCGTTGGACTGAGCGTATGGAATCTGTTTTCAGTCTCTGCGACTGCACTGAGAACAACAAGGTCAAATTCGCTGCTTACACCTTTCAAGAAGGTGCACTCACGTGGTGGAAAACCCACGCAAACTCTGTAGGCCTTGAGGTTGCAAATCGACTTCCTTGGGCCGAACTGAAAAAGAAGCTGACAGAAAAGTACTGTCCTGAAGAAGAATTGCACAGGCTGGAGGAAGAATTCTGGCATCTGGCAGTACAGGGAAATGATGTTGCTGAATATACCACCAAATTTCAGCAGTTTGCTTTATTATGCCCGAGTTTGGTCGAACCAGAAAGTAAGGGCATTAAGAGATACATTCGTGGACTCCCCGAGAACATCCAGGGAAACGTCGCCTCATCCAAACCAACCACCACTGAGAGTGCCATTCGATTGGCCCACGAACTCATGGCCCTAGTTGTCAGCCGTGAGACCTCCAACACCTCATCCTCCAACAACAACAAAAGCAAATCCACTGAACACCACCACCACTCAAACAAGAAAAACAACGTCATCCAAGTCTACACCACCAACTCTGAATCCAACCGCAGCTACACCGGGGACAGGCCTTATTGTCCCAAGTGTAACTATCACCACTTTGGTCAGTGCAATACCCCTTGCAACAACTGCAGGAGGTACGGGCATTCGACTAAGGATTGTCGAGCCCCCAGATCCAACAACAACTCCTCGGACAAAAATGCCCGACAACCTAAGTCCTGCTATGAATGTGGAAATCCAGGACACTTTAGGGATACGTGCCCGAAATTGAAGAATAAGGGCAACAACAACAACAACAACAACGGCCGCAACAATAACAACGTCAAAAGTAGCGCCTTCGTGATCAACTCAAGGGACGCCCGTCAGGACCCGAATGTGGTCACGGGTATGTTCCTCCTCAACAATTTAACTGCTTCTATTCTGTTTGATACTGGTGCCGATAGAAGTTTTATTTCCGATGAATTTTGCCCTCTACTTGACATCACACCTGTTGCTTTAGACGTTAAGTACACCGTAGAGCTAGCAAATGACAAATTGATAGAAACCAATAGTGTGATACCTAATTGCACTTTAAATCTAGCCGACGAAATCTTCTCCATAGATCTTATGCCTGTTGAGATAGGAAGTTTCGATGTCATCGTAGGCATGGACTGGTTGTCCAAACATCGCGCCGAAATCATTTGCCATGACAAAATTGTTCGCATACCTCTCGCCGTCGGTAGAACCTTGGTCATACAGGGGGAGACCGGTGGGACGAGGCTTAACATTATATCTTGCCTAAAAACCCAGAAATTTCTGAGAAAGGGTTATCCATCAATCCTCGTGCACATCATGGAGAAAAAGTCGGAGGAGAAGCGACTTGAGGATGTTCCAATTGTTCGAGACTTTCCAGAAGTCTTTCCTGAAGAACTACCTGGTCTACCACCACCAAGACAGGTTGAGTTCTCAATCGATCTTGTACCATGTGCTGCGCCGGTGGCCCGAGCGCCATACCGCTTAGCTCCATCCGAACTTCAGGAGCTGTCCACCCAGTTACAGGAACTCCTGGAACGAGGGTTTATCAGGCCGAGTTCTTCACCTTGGGGAGCTCCGGTCCTATTTGTTAAGAAGAAAGATGGTTCTTTTCGAATGTGTATCGACTATCAAGAGTTGAACAAGTTAACTGTCAAGAACCGGTATCCACTTCCTCGAATCGATGATTTGTTCGACCAACTTCAAGGGTCGAGTTGTTATTCAAAGATAGATCTCCGATCCGGTTATCACCAACTGCGTGTCCGCGATGCCGATATTCCAAAAACCGCTTTCAGAACCCGTTACGGGCATTATGAATTTCAAGTGATGCCATTCGGCCTAACCAACGCACCGGCTGTATTCATGGACCTTATGAATCGGGTGTGTAAACCTTATCTTGACAAGTTTGTCATTGTCTTCATCGATGACATTCTCATATATTCACGAAGCAAAGAAGAACACGCGCAACACCTCAAAACCATCCTTGAACTACTTAAACACGAGGAGCTCTATGCCAAGTTCTCTAAGTGTGAGTTCTGGATCAAAACCGTTCAATTCCTTGGTCACGTGATTGACAGTCAGGGGATTCATGTTGACCCATCAAAAATCGAGGCTATCAAAGATTGGCAATCGCCAACCAATCCGACCAAAGTACGGCAGTTTCTAGGACTGGCCGGATACTATCGACGATTCATTGAAAATTTCTCCAAGATAGCCATACCACTCACGACTCTGACCCAGAAAGACAAAAAGTTTGACTGGACTGATAAACAAGAGTCGGCATTCCAACTCTTAAAGCAAAAGCTTTGCAGTGCTCCTATTCTATCATTACCCGAAGGCACCGATGACTTCGTGGTATACTGCGATGCTTCTCATCAAGGTCTCGGTTGTGTGCTTATGCAACGAGACAAAGTCATAGCTTATGCTTCCCGACAGCTCAAGATTCATGAAACGAATTACACCACCCACGACCTCGAACTAGGAGCTGTCGTTTTTGCTCTCAAAATTTGGAGACATTACCTCTATGGCACTAGATGCACAATCTTTACAGACCACAAAAGTCTCCAACACATATTCGATCAGAAGGATCTCAACATGAGGCAACGTCGATGGGTCGAGTTGCTTACCGATTACGACTGCGAACTCAAATATCATCCAGGCAAAGCAAATGTTGTTGCTGACGCCCTCAGTCGAAAAGAGCGAGTGAAACCACTTCGGGTCCGAGCCCTCAGTATGACCATTCACAACAATTTAAACATTCAAATTCTCACTGCTCAACTCGAAGCCTTGAAACACGAAAATGTCAAAGATGAAGCCTTGCGGGGCATGGATAAACAATTCGAAATCAGACCTAACGGGATTAGGTATTTCTCAAACCGAATCTGGTTGCCTAAATTTGGGAACCTACGGGACTTGGTGATGGATGAAGCTCACAAGTCCAAATATTCTATCCATCCGGGATCCGATAAAATGTACCACGGAATCAAGGACTTCTATTGGTGGCCGAACATGAAAGCTGAAATCGCCACCTATGTCAGCAAGTGCCTTACTTGCTCCAAGGTCAAAATCGAATATCAAAAACCTTCTGGTTTACTTCAACAACCCAGTCTTCCTGAATGGAAATGGGAACAAATTGCCATGGACTTCATAACCAAACTACCCAAATCCTCGAGCGGTTGCGATACCATTTGGGTGATCGTGGATCGTCTCACAAAGTCTGCTCATTTCCTGGCAATCAAGGAATCCGACAAAATGGAACGCCTCACCAGAAATTACCTGAAGGAAATCGTGACCAAACACGGTGTTCCAATCTCAATTATCTCCGATAGAGATAGTCGTTTCACTTCACAATTTTGGCAATCACTTCAGAAATCTCTGGGTACTCGACTTGATATGAGTACTGCATATCATCCTCAAACCGATGGCCAAAGTGAACGAACAATTCAAACACTTGAAGACATGCTACGTGCCTGCGTAGTTGACTTCGGTGTAAACTGGGAACAACATCTACCGTTGTGCGAGTTCTCATACAACAACAGTTATCACTCTAGCATCAAGGCTGCACCATTCGAGGCACTGTACGGTCGTAAGTGCCGGTCACCTATCTGTTGGACCGAAGTTGAGGATAGCCAACTCACAGGTCCAGAAATCATTCACGAGACGACCGAGAGAATCGTCGAAATTCAAAACAAACTCAAAGCCGCGCGTGATCGTCAGAAAAGTTATGCTGACGTGAGACGTAAACCACTCGAGTTCCAAGTTGGAGATCGAGTACTACTCAAAGTATCGCCTTGGAAAGGCGTAATTCGATTTGGCAAACGAGGGAAATTGAATCCCAGATACATTGGACCATTCGAGATTCTCGAGAGAATTGGTCCAGTAGCATATCGATTGCAGCTGCCATCCGAGCTCAGCAGCGTGCATCCCACATTTCATGTTTCAAATCTGAAGAAGTGTCTGTCTGATGAGACACTTATCATTCCACTCGATGAAATTCGAGTTGACGAGAAACTTCACTTTGTTGAGGAACCCGCCGAAATTATGGACCGTGAGGTCAAACAACTTAAACAAAGTCGTATTCCCATTGTCAAGGTTAGGTGGAATTCGCGGCGCGGTCTGGAATTCACCTGGGAAAGGGAAGATCAAATGCGACTCAAGTATCATCAACTCTTCACTGACTCAACATCAAACACGACTACAACATAAATTTCGGGACGAAATTCTTCTAACAGGGGGAGAATGTGACACCCGTCAATTTAGGACTAGAATTTAGTGCCTAATCAATTTTAATACATGTAATTAGTTCTGTGTTAGGCTAATTAATGTATCAATTATTATATATATTGTTGAATATATATCTACACAATTATGCGGTTTGTTTAAATCGTACAAGTTTCAAATCGAATGTAATTCGGTTCAATTTAATACGGACGTTGGTGAACAATTTAATTAAATAACATAAATATTATTTAATGAAACTATCATATCTCAATAATATTATTTTTATAATATGTCGTATTCATCCCATATCGTACAAGCGAGAACAACGCGATTAAATGTGAACGTGCAAACAAACAAAATCGAGATAACGTTTTATAACACAATTATTAAGTACTTTATAAAATACTTCAACAAAAATATTGAATAATTATTTAACGTTTAAATGACGGAGCAAACGAACACCACACGGAACGCGGGGCAAAAACTGAAAAGTGGGGATAAACCCCCACCTCCCATCTTTTTCTTCATTTCATCACTTTCTTCTCTCTCTCTCTCTCTCTCTCTCTCTTTTCTTTTCTCTCTAAACAAACAAAACCACCAAACCATTAAAAATCGCAAATAACACCACGAAACGCAACCGTATCATCAATATTTTTAGAGATTCACGACCACCTCGCGACGATCTACAACGCTACCTTTCCGGATTTTCATTTCGGCAAATTGTAAGTTTCCGACAAAATCCTGAAATCTCTCGATTCTTAGTATTTCTCACTTGTGATTGTTTATATAACATATATATGTCCCTTACTAAGTATATAACACGATTTCATAGCTTAAAAACGAGTTTAAAACGGATTTTTGGTCGGAATTATCGAGACAGCCGGATTTCTGGGCTGGTGTTCATCCATGCGACACAAGCCTTGTGTCGCATGTTGTGTCGTATTTTGGCCTTTGTGTCGCATAAACTCCCTTGTGTCGTATTTTGTGTCGTACCCGAGAATTAGTGTCGCAAGTCCTGCGACACAACCACTATGTCGCATACCCCATACGACACAATCGCTATGTCGCTGTTGAATCAGCATCTCGCATCTATGCGACACAACCATTGTGTCGCATAGACATTGTGTCGCATTCCTATGCGACACAACCCTTGTGTCGCATAAACACTTTTGTGTCGCATATTGTGTCGCAAAACACAGAAAACTCAGATTCTTACTAAGTGTCGAGACTCGAAAATTATCACTCGATTTTACCCGAATTCAGATCCCAGATGCGTTTTTCGTCAAAGCAATATAGTAGAAATAAAAATTTTTCCAAGCTGACCTGGCAGCTCGACCCCAGCCAGGGGCTCTGCCCCTTGGAACCCGCCAGGGGCGCTGCCCCCGGACCCCCGTACTTAGATTCCATAAGCACATTTTCACCAAGTGTCAAACTTGTACAACTTCAAAACACTTATACGATAAAACTTTTCAAACATAATGGAATTTGTTTTTCAAGTATAACGCTTCTAAATCAATGTGGTAACATCAAGACTATTGTTACAATTAATCACCAACGGGCCGTACATGTTTTCAAACATATTTCAGAATCAAACAAGTCGTTGTAACTTGTATCAATTCAATCAAACAAGTCGTTGTAACTTGTATCAATTCAATCAACCAAATCGTAGTAATTTGGACATATATATATATAGTTGTATAACAACTACAAAGGTAGTCTTTCGAGATACCGGTACCATTAATAACAATCAAGTGTCGTGAACACATTCAGGTTTCAAGTCTTTGGACACCAACTCACTGCTAATTACTTCAAGTTTAATTGCTTAACATTTCAAGACTCAGGTGAGTTTCATGGCCCCATTTTCACTACTTTTACTAGGGGTGTGATATTACTACTTCATTTTGTTTTACAAGTAGAACGCAAGTGCCAAACTTCAAATACTACATGAATTTCAAGCTAATCAATTTAAAGTCCTCCATAGCATAGTCTCTAGTATTTATAGCGTGAATGTTAGTATATGATATCATATGGGATTGACAATCCTCATCCGGGTTAGCACGCACTAACCGGTCAAACGGATGTATTAGCATTTGGGAAGACGAGTGTGGATTAGACACTCGTAGGAGGCATTTCAAGTTAGGTTTCCTTAATTGGGCCTGACAAATCAAGTTAAGCTCAGACTATGTGCTCATGGACAGTATAACTTTTATTTTGCTTAATTGCATTTTAAATTCAATATAAATCTTGCGGTTCTTACAACTATACATTGACATACAAACCTGTGAGCTCACCAGCGTTTTCGCTGACCCATTTTAGTATTTATCACAGGTACCCAGCAGTAGGTTGGCTGCACAAGCAGGAACTATTAGCTCGAGTCAGCATTCATACAACTAGAGATTGGATTGCATTATTATATTTTTTAAAAGTAATTATGCTATGTAATCTCTCAATTTCAGAAATCGAGCTAATGTAACAATATTTTGATGTAAACATTTACTTTATCTATACAAGTTTAAAACGACGCATATAGTGGTCGTTCATTATATCTTATGTGCTTTGTATATTGATTAGTGACACCCAAATCGAGCTTCCGCAAATCAATCAAATTTGGGGGTGTCACAATAACTATGTTAGAATTGTTAGTTGATGTTAGTTTCATGATTATATTTGAAACCCTATGTTAGAAATTGTAGAATTGAATTATGATCATGATAAAAGTGGTGGGTTTAGTTGATTATGCTATAATCAAAGCTTTTAAGCATGTGTTATTAGAGTATAAATTGATAAGTGTTGTTAATGATTATAGTATGGTTGATTAGTGATGATAATTGATATTATTCAAGCTAAAAGGTTAAAATGGATTAAGTGTTCATGATGATTTGGATGATCATAATTTGATAAGTGATTATGATTTTGATGATTAAAGAGATTATTCATAATCTTGAAATGATGAACGTTGAATTAATACAAGTTGGTTGATTTGTAATTGTGAAAATTGATTATCATGCTAATTAGTCATGATTAGGTAATAATCCATGAAATTGGATAATTGAATTAAAGGTGGTTAATTCAATGAGAATGATGGATTCATGATTTTGATTATTTGAATAAATTAGAAAATTGTTGATGTAATTCTATTGGATTGATGTTATATAGATTTGAGACAAGTGATTAACTTGTGTTATTCAGTTGTATTCTCAGATGTGGAGAAGGCTCAGTGATATTAGACTACTGAGTGGATGACTGAGGTATTCGACGAGTGGATCTTTAATCCTCAGTATGATTTAGTTGTAACAGGTTTTGTTACAACGGGTAAACGTATTATTACTGTTTTTGTTTGCCATGATGATTTTGGTTTAATAGTAATAATACTATTGATAGACTGTTAGTCTTAAATGTTGACCTGATATGTTGCGAATATGTGATCACATGATATGTTGGGCCTTTGGGCATCAGTTGTTAATGAGGTCAACAGGTTGAACTGGTTGGTTGGGCTAACTGTTATTCAAGATTTAACACATCTCCTGTGTTGGTTGATGATAACAATTAGCTATCGGTCTCGTCCGTTATGGCCATACGGATATGGTTGGATAAGTGTTCTTGGGGAGCCACCCGGGTATTATGGTATTCCCCAGAACCACCGATCCTCGTTATTCGGTTGTGATATTATTGAACAGTTGACCAGTTGAATAGTTGAGCAGTTGAATTGTTGTACTAGGTATTGTGTATTTACGATGCTTGTTGGTAAACAGAGTTGTTATACTAAGTTGAACTGTTGATTAATTATTCCCTCGCTTAGCTTTATGCTAATCCCCCACATTAATACTTCTTGCAGGTTATAGATTTTATCGGGTGGGCAAGAAGTTGGACTGGAAGGAATGTTTGATGATTAGGCGTTACTCTGATATTGATTTGTATAAATCATTTTTATCTTTTGGTTTTGAAATAACACCCATGTTGCCAAAGATGTTTTAAATTAGTTTGATTTTATAAGTATATGAAATGATGTAACTCATAAATGTTGAAACTAGGACTAACGCTTCCAATATATTGTATTGAAATGTTGGTAAAATGAGGGGTGTTATAAGTTGGTATCAGAGCATAGGTTTGGGTGAATTGAACATGATAAGGTGTTCAATCCCAAATCTAGAGTTGTGTTAAGTCAAACATTCCAGGGTATGAGATTAGTGGTTGTATGAGAAAGTGGTTATGAAATGCGTACTAACCTATAACAAGTTGCAAGATTGTTATTTTGGTTGCAGAGACGGAAGAATATGAGGAACCCAAGGGTATTCTCAATGATTCCTCAATACTTGTGGGCCTATGTGTATCAGGTACTTTTTGATAAGCTTGGTGTATTTCAATAAGCTTGAATTATTTACTTTGCTAAGATGATTATGATTAGTAGTAAAGTAAATTGAGTCAGACTGATATGAATCCCCAGTTGTGAGTCATTGATGATTATTACTTATTAATAAGATTGTTGAATGAACTTGAAGTAATTGAATTGTGTAGACACATTGTTGAATAAGGTGTAATAGTTGTATTATGTGGATTTAAATGTGTCTACAATGTGCAATTCAAATATGAAATCAGTTGTATGAAGTGTGTATGTGAAATTATTTGCTCATGTGAAATAATGACTTTGGGAGCAATTGGATTAAGTGTAGTAATAAATCTTGGAAAACAAAGTTGATATGACTCCATATAGTAAATTTAATGAGATGTTGGTAATCTCAAATAATAATGAGATGTTGACTTGGAAAAGTCAAAGTTGAATGTGGTCGTGTCGAATTTGATAATTACTATGTTATAAGTTGTTAAATGTGGCTAGATGCTTATGTGTTCAACATTGATCATGATTGTAGTTGAATTATGATATATGTACTAAAGGTAGTGTAGTAAGAAAGTCAAAGAGGTTAATCAACTTTTATGTGTGTTGATAAGTTTGTGAAAGGTCAAGTTTGAAAATTTGTTGTAATTGGCCTAAATATGATGACTTTAATGTGAAATTGGTGTTTTGAGGGTATAATAAGACACCAACAGTGAAAGTGAGTTAGTTTGACTTATAATAGTCAACGTAATGTGAAATGGGTGATCAAATGGTAGTTATATGGGTTGAAACCCAAATGGGTTCTTAAAGTGCCCAAATGAATCACTTAGTTGTTAAATGGTTGAAACAAGTGGTGGTTTGAGTATAATGAATGTTAAAATGACTTTAAGTCATAAATATAGTAGCAAAGTGTGTAAAAGTGTTGTGGTAGTCAAAATGGTTGAAATTGGTGAAAGTGTCCAATTGGACCCTCAAATGGGTCAACGAGTCAAAATATGATAGAATGGATATATGAGGGTGATGAATATGTCCACACGTCACAAATGTATATAGGAACATGTTGGCAAAGGGTTGAAGTCAGAAACCTAGCCATTTGGAATATGGCGTGTCAACGAAAATGGTTAAAAATGGACTAAAATGAGTCGTACGTCCGTTTTCTCGATAAACGTGAATTTTGAAAAAGTGGAAAAATAGAAAGTTGCATTTTAATTTTATGAAGGTGTCTGCAAAATTTCAGAGTCTAATTCTTTACGGTTTGTGAGATATGCGCGTTTGAATTTCGTGTTTTTGCACTAAAAATTTGCAGACCTGTGCACCAGATTAAATCCGGCGGATTTAGTTAGAATCCGGCGGATTCGAGCAGAATCCAGCGGATTCCTTGACTGGATTCGTTAAAATGGTTCTGTCCCACGAGTTCATGAAAAATTGAAGAGAATCCGGCGGATTCCCTTCAATCCAGCGGATTCCCTCAGAATCCGGATGATTCCCTTCTCCTTCAGCCATTTCTTGTATTAAGTGTTACATTATGTAAATCTGTAATGAAAATTCGTAAATTTCGACGTTTGACGTAAAATTTAACGTAGAAATTTCTGTTAGAAAATTTTAGTGTTAGATTAAGACGAAATTTACATGTCCACTCGGAAACGGTCCAACGGTCAAAGCTCATATGAGCCCTGTCAGTTTTGGGCACTTCGGGGTCGTTTAGGGCCCGAAAATGGCATTTTACTATTTTTCGGACCTTATTTCGAACTTTTGATTTACGATCTGTATTGGGCTTTTGTTTCTTTGAGCCCAGAGAGCATTCCTGTGTATATGTGCAATATTAAAACTTGTTTTAAGAGGTCCATATATGTTATTGTGTATGAGTTGTTCTCAGGTGGTTAAATTAACTGCAAAATCGGGTAGCAACTGGTATAGTTGATTGTTGCTAACCAGGGTTAGTAAATATTGAGTATGGGATTATGTGGATCATAGATGTGAATTAATTGTACATGAAATGCTCAATTGTAATTCAACTAAAGGTGAATAAATTGATGAATATGTGTTGAATATTACACATAGTTTTGATGAAGTGTTTGGTACTAAATGTACTATAAGAAATGTAACTAATAATTTATTGTGATTAGTTTTCATTCAAAGTAATTAGTTGAAAATGGTAGCAAGTTAATAATTAGTTGTATGCATGTTGTTAAGGTATTGTATATGTGTGTAAATTTGGATATCACATCTGTGAGACATGTGAGAGTAAAGATTAATCATTTTGAAGATGAATGGTATGAAGTGACCTGAGAATGAAGTGTGACTGACATAATATGACGACGTCTGGCCAACGTATTTATATTATGCCATTTCACATGGAGTTGTTGAAGTTATTAAATACCAGATAAAGTTAAGTGATTTTAAAATAACAGGTAAGATATGTTGACCTGTAGTTGAGAAATCGTCAAAGATTGACTGAAATGAAAGAGTAGTAAACCATGAAATTGTTATTAATGTGGTACCTATGGTACAAGAGATGTGTATGTGTGATGAATTGCATTGTGATGATATTGTTGAATAAGTGATTAAGAACAGCACCTTATGTTGTTGAAATACCATTGTTGATGATGCTTAGTATTAACAGGTGTTGATTTAGCATCCAGGTTGGTGTGATAGGATGCTAGTTGATTATGTGAAACTGGTTGTAACCATAAGATTTTATCTCTACATGTTGCTTACTTTTATGTATTTGAGATTATATGATTGTAGATTACTGTCGAGTACAGGGTTTCATATAATCAGGTTGTGTTTATAATTACAAATTGTAAAGTAGTAATTAAGTAGTTGCAAAAGTAGAGATAATCTAGCAAGTTGTTAGCTAAAGAAATATATGGTTATTAGCTAAATTGTTAGTTGTGAATTGAGTTAAAAATTTTATGGCCAATGTGTGTTGTGGTATTTATTACCACTAGTTGTGATTGTTGTAAAGTTGAAATGTTCACATGGATATGTGCTATATTTATTACCAGTGATTATGTGTTTTAAATTGTTTACATGACTAAGTGTGAATGGTCATGTAAGTAGTCGATTAACTTATTAGAGACAGGATATATGCACAGTATTTGTGCAGGGGGAAAGGATAGAGACATGTACATTTGGATATGTGAATGTGGAAAGAATTGAAAATGTGTATCTATATTTCTAAGTTGCTCACGGGAGTAATGTTTGAGGTGTGTATTTGTGATTAAATAGTTGAAGATGCTACATTTTATGATGAATATTTCATCTTGCGTTAGCAAACTAAGTAGAGTACAAAGCACAACTTATGTGTTTCGGTGAATTCAGTTGAAATACACACTGGTGGTGTGTAAGTTGATAAGATGTATGCACATTTTGTGTTTAAGCGGTTAAATATATGCAAGTACAGTTGATGTTGAGATGATTAAAAATATGCATAATGATGATATGCATAAGTGAATTGAATTATAACCACATCTTGTGTGCATATAGTAATAAATAAGTATGTGGTTAGAGGTGTATGAGATATATATAGTATTAGTGAAATGTTATGTGTGATTCTATTTCACTAGAGTGATTAAGTGTGATTAGATTTCGAGGACGAAATCTCTTTAAGAGGGAGAGATTTGTAACACCCAGTCTTCAGGTCTAGTAGTATTTTAATATTTTCTGATAGTGAACTATTATTTAATGCGTCAGAAAATAAGTGTGTTGTGTTAATTTAAAATAAGAGGAGAAAAGAGTCGAATAATTTATTGTGACTAATAAATTATTGATTGTTTTAAATTAACTCAGTTGACGGTAAAATAAAATAATATTTCCCCGCAAATGGTTTTTAAGTTCCAGACAATGATAAGTACGGGGAATGAAAATTAACCAATTATATGATAGACTCATATTTTGAGTCGGTGTTGGTTTCAAATATATCCATATATACATACGTATGTATAGGAAACATTTAAATCCTAGATTAATTCACAAAATTGTTTAAATCATGAAATTAAAGCTTCTAAACTTGAATTCAAGCTTCCCTAATCATCATAAACAAGGTATGATTTGTGTTCTTCCTCTAATTAACCTAGAAATTGGGGGTTTTGGGGTTTTAACTAATTGATGGGTTAAAATCCGAAATTGAAGCTTGAAATTGTTAAATTAATGTTGTTTAAGCTTATTAATGATGATGATTAACATTAATTAAGCTAGGGGATTTGTGTTATTGTGGTTATAATTCAAACAGAGTTATGTAATCTTATTATTTAGATCAATGATAAAGAACATAAACTTATAGCCGACATAATGTAACATGCATATTAATTTGGGACTATCAGAATATAAACTTAATCCAACATGTATATTACGAAGATTTAATACAGGTAGACAAAGTGATGTATAGTTAACAAGAAAATCCCTTACACATATTAATAACATAAATAGTTATATATAGATCCAGTTTGTGGAGTAACAATAAAGAGACGAATATATCGCAGACCACGATAATTAATCGATGGTTATTAGCTTAGTTGAAGACTAATAACTTTCTGATCAACCTGCATCTAAATTACATATTACACACATACCGTGATTACCATTATCACGGAATCATGGACACACATAATTCAAGTACTACATAAATTAATATTTAGCTAATATTAAATTAATATATTTTATTAGCATTATGCAAGTACTACATAAATTAAAACGAATATATGATCCGTATATTTAAATCAAAATCAAATAAAACAAAACAAGGTTTAGACTCCAAAAACGTATTACCTCATGTGAAGCATCACTCAAATATTATATTATATATTACAGTAATAAATAATAATTATATCATCGATTGATGAAAGAAAATTAAAAATTAGAGGTGTACCTCAAAGTTGATTGCCGACTCTTCATGATTAATCGACGGCTACGAAATTGAAATCTTTTAGGTTAGAGATTCGTGCTGATAACGTGTTGTAAAGTAAAGAATAATAGAGAGAATTGAGATATATTATTGATAATCATAGGGGATATATATAATACATGTGTAGAGTATTCTCCAAGAAAACAATATTCTCCTAATATAACATATCTCATCTAAGTAATAGTTGATATCGACATCCACTCCATATATAGATTTATAACATTTTGTGTTTTATTGGCCCTTTTTCTTGAAGTTAATTGCAGATACTCATGTACCTTCATGAATATCTATCGATGTTGAGAATAAAAAAAACTACTAGCTTATATTCTAAGGTAGTTACTTCCATCGTGTCTTTTCATTTTTCCTATTTAAATCTTATCGCCATTTAACAGTATATAAATTATGAAGAACTCAAACCCATGGGTTAAATGATACTGCAATCTTTTGCAACATTCTTTTATAATAAGAAGTTGAACCTAGAAAGATAACGAAGGTGATTATGACATTGAAATTGGTTGTAATGCTTCAATATCCAGGTTATTCTTGATGGTGCATTCTTTGTGTGCACATGTTGAAGCAGTTTGCAACAAACAGAGAGTACTTGGCCAAGGGTCAATCATTTAACTTCTTACATAAATGGTTTAGACTTTAGAGATTCTTATTATTGATAAATGGTAGGTTGAGTGGCACAAGAACATTTACATTCGAGTGAAGGTAGTTTGGTATTTGGAATATTTGTATATTTGTGTATTTGACTTTTATAAGTCAAAATGTACATGGCAAAATCGTGTATAATGATTATCATTTTTATAATCTGACTAAAAGATGGAATGGAGGTTTTAAAGATTGTGAAAATGAAAAAGATTGAGTTATTTCAGGATAAGAAAACCTACAATCATAATAAGGTAGAAGATATATCATAGTCTTACGGATTTTTATGATAGTTTTTTATAGTCATAGTCACGTTTTTGATACATTACATATATAGCATGAATATTGAAACGAGTTGTAAGCACTTGGGATGTGCAACAAACTCCCCTTTGGGTATGCTGAGAGTCTCATGTAATAACTACAAAAGGGTTATGATCCATTAGCCAAAAATAAAAAAGAATGTAGTAATACCAATTACAAGTAATACATAAAACTTATTTGTATACTTATTATAAGTATACTAAGGAATATAATTCTTTTCTACACAACACAATAATATAAAACTTAACACATAGAACTTATTCTACATTTATTATAGTTACAAAAAATTCTCAAATAACTTGGATTTTATTTTTTCTGTCAAATTCGTGTAATCACGAGTCAATAAACTATATGCGTACCAACCCCCCGAGCCTTTGGACGATTACGTCTACAAGACTTCTAAGGTATAATTGATTAACAGATACATTTCAATCAATTCATACAAATATATAAAGAAAAAATTTAAGAAATATAAAAAATAATAACTAGAGTCGCCCGCGTTATCGCGGGTCTTAAATCTAGTAAAATAGAAAAGCATATTGTTTTGTATGCGTATTCAAAACAAGTGATTTCCAAGTAACATTTTCATTTCAGAAATTAATATTTATTCCAACAATTATACAATATACGGAGTTTTATAATTTCAAACATTCTGTCATTTAATGATTATGGAAAAAACAAAATGAAACCTAGTTAACAACATCTTGCTAGCTTTATAGCACAAGTGGAAGTTACAGTTGCAACTTACAGAGAAGATTAATTTAATTAATTTTTTCAATATAATAAAACAAAATTAAAATTGGCATAATACACTTTTCATACACAAAATTATTAGTGTTAGACTTTCAACATATACTTTATTTAAACGTACATTTTCTCTTTTCTTATCTTTATTTACTAGATTTGCCATGGGTCATGATCTTCTTTCCGGACGATTTTTAAGTAGGTTTATTAAGCACATTTTTCATACACGAAAGTGAATTAGGCAAGACGTATATATCAAGGATCACAAATAGAGCAAGGAAGCCAAAGATCCCACGAATATGGATAAACAACACATTCTTCCAAAGCGTGCAATCATTTGATAAACGGAATTTGGACCAGCCGGACGTGCACCAAAAATGACATGTTCAGTTGCAGAAGCAAATCCATACATGAGCAAACTAGTAACAGATATCATGATGACCCCAGGGTGAGTTTGAAAAGGAAATCCAGCCTGTCCTTGAGACTTGATTTCAACAAAACCAAGTAAACCACTAATAACAAACCCAAATGTACAATGTGGCATGATTACACCTTCTTCCCCAAATGCTCCTCGCGGGCAATACTTATTAAAGAAAGCTGCCACCGGATTTAGTATTGCTGCTAGCTTCAAAATGTCAGACAATGATGTACCAAAGAAAGAAGTAGCATCAATATCATGGTTGGTTTCTTCAGGTTCTTCGTCAACAGTGATAACATTTTGACTAACCAAATGATCTGCAGATGAAGTTCTTGTCATTTTTGGTAGAGGTGAAAGCTAAAGTTTGAAACTTTTTAAATTTAATGCCGACTTATCTATGATTCATGAGTTGATTGGAGTTTTTTATAGATTATATGTGGGCGGTGATAGTTATGATGGGGCAATGGCCAAGTTAAGTTGCCGTCTAATGAAAAACAAAACGCTGATAAAGCCAACCATGCTAGCTAGCAAGTATGGATTATATATACGAGGTCTCTTTTGTTATTTTGCAAGACGGGATGTGAAAAAGATCCTAACATCAACCATATATCCTTTGCACAATGTTGAAGATGATATATTGATTATTTTGATTATAATAAAACCCAACCTTAAACTTTGTTGTTATAAATAAGGCTAAATTCCATCCTCGAAGTCATATCTAAAACAAACTACAAGAGCATTTCAACTATCAAGTCAACATATGTTTCTTAAACAATGTCCTAAAAAGGAACTTAGTTGCTTTCAAGTTTCTTGGATCCAAAAGTAACAGACAGATTTTTCTTTTGTTTCTTTAGTACCAAACAGATTTTGATTCAAACTAAACTTATATAAAAAACACGGATTAACACTGCATACGCCAACTTATTGGCTTTCTTTTCTTTTATTTCCAACTGATCAAAGCATACATAGATCGGAAAATAATAATAACCCGGCCATATGTACACTGATACACATATGTATTAGAAAGTTGATAATTAGTGGAAATTACACTACTAGAAAAATGGCTTTTAGAGACGTTAACAGCGACATAGTTAGCGATATACTTTATGCCAGCGACAAATCTAGCGACATTATGTGGGAAGTCTATAAAAAAGTCGTAGATTCTACGACATCAGTCGCTAACAATAGAGACGACAATAGTGACTTACTGAATACGTCTCAACTTAGCGACATTTATATACAAGCCCCTATTTATGTCGCTGTTCAATATTGCCGTAACTATATACGTCGCTACAGGTGTCTCTATCCCCTAGAGACATCCATGCTTATGTTGATAATCATGACGCTATTGTTAAGGAAGTAGCTATTTGAGTCGCCACTTGAGTCGCTAGACTTTGGCGACCTTGTCATTTGAGACGTTAAATATTTCGCAACAGCTCTTTTTGGGGCCAATATTTGTGCTGCTATTTATGTGATTTTTAGTATTTTGTTTTTAGCTAAAAGAGCTATACAAAAATAAATTGTAACAATACATATCTAAACGTATTCATTATGAAACAAAATTCTACACAGTTGGCCTTTTCTAGTTCTTGAGTTGATGCCATTTCCTACTTGTCGAGGTACTAGTCCATCTCAAGTATTTGTAGAAGCTCCAATAACAGCAACTAACTACCAAGTACCAACATAAAGAATATTGAGTCATAAATACATATACATCAACAAAAACTAGAAGCACGAATCTTTAATAAATACTCTAAATTTTTGAGCAAAATTTAATGGGTAAAAAATACAATCAATACAAATAAAGAGCATAAAAAAATTGAGATGAAAGATAACCTGACCACAAACATCTAAAATTATACATCAAACCATAGCTCCACACTCCTCCTTTATAGTAACCCCTCAAAAATAACTAAAGCTTTATGTGAAGTAGGTGATATGGGTTTTGTCAATAGGAGCATCTATATGGTTTTTAGTTGGACAAATAAGGCATTTAAATATACAGTTGGTTTGCATCAAATACACAAATAAAAGAACCAAAACTGCCTTTGGCTTTTAGATTTAATTATATAAAAGATCCACATAGATCAGTAAACACATCCTCAATCATTGTTGGCAAGAGAGAGTGATACTCGTAGTTGTTAAACTCTTACTATTCACCATGACCTCATCGTCATGGGTTCGAACCCGGATGTGAGCAAAATGCTCTCCGGGATGGAGACAGGGGTTTTCTCTCGAAATATTCGGGTTTCCCCTGGAATTGGTGATGGGTATATGAAGAGGCAATGCCAATGAGCCCAATACTGCCTTTCAAAAAAAAAAAAAAAACTCTTACGATTCACGAGTCGACTCTTACGAGTCGACTCAGAAATTCAAAAAACGAGACGACTCGAACCCCGACTCTTAAATGGCTTTGACTCTTACGAGTTATTTATTGACTCTTCCGAGTCGTGTGCGACTCTTACGAGTCAAAAACCCGGCACACGTTTAATGTGATCTAATAAAAAACATTAAATGACAAAATATGATAGGAAATTACTAATAATTCATTATAAATTACACATTTGTGTTATTAACGACTTTCATCGTGTTCTACTTCAATTAGGATAGAAATCTAAACAATAATATACATATAGATATAAATATATATATTTATTGTAAAATTATGACTCTTACGAGTCGAGTCGAGTCACGAGTCACGAGTTAAAAATCAACATTCCGAATCACGAGTCGAGTCACGAGTTAACAACTATGGTGATACTCATCTTCAATTCTCAAGTTGTAGAATAGATAAAGATGGAATTAAGGAGAACAGTGGACTAATGTTCTTATGTGATCACATTAGTAAAAGATTTGAGGTAAAAACCTGTAACGAATCTAGGAATTATCTGAATTGAAACCATATTTGCTCAAAGCACTCCACGCATCTATATGCTCATCATTCAAGCACACTTTCACGTATCTTCATTCCTAACAACAGAACGTAAAATTGAATAGTTGTTAGCGCTAGAATCTAGAAAAGAGATCTATTAAAATCTCATAATGCAAAAAAAAAAAAAATTTAATGAGTATGTGGGGACACTCTAACAAAATTCCCATGTACTTGATCTTTTCTAAATGCTTATTATCTTAGCTCCCCCTCTCTCCTCTAACAAGAGGTTAGCAGTTATAGACGATATCCAAGAATCGTAAATATAGATTAAGTTGATATTGTATATAGTGTTCAGCTGTCACCAGATCTACTTGTTATGCAATTTAGCAACTTAAATGCCATGTAGTTTTAAATTAAGCCGCTGCCATATAAGTTGAATGAGGGAGAAATCTAACCACCATTTGCGCGATGTGTAAGGTATATATGTTGGAATTACATCAAATCTTTCTAGCTAGAAAAATAAAAGTTTGCAGAAAACTGAAATCAGTTACCTGCAACCCAATAAATAGCCATAAGAAAATAACAGAGAGGATCACCTGCACCAAAAAAACTCATCAACCAAAGCTCTGTTTCTACAAAGTAACTCTTACAAGAATTTTGGTTTTCTCCGTTTAATGCAAAATTTCCTTGGTAAATGGATCGGCTACTAATTCACCAAATATATAACAATATGAATATGTGTATATACACACACAGTGTGTCAAAAAACTCGACTACTTAAGCGTCATATACATGTGCGTCGCACAATACAGACGCGTCTAGAGGCCAGCCTGGGATGTCGCAAATTTAACGTCGTGTTCAGCTACTAGATAAAGTATGTCGCAAACTTTAGAGACGACATTAACGACATAGAGCGGTTACTTCGCCAACAACAGCGACACGTCTAGAGACGTATTTTTTGAACAAACTTACAAATCAACGCTCAAGATCTGGGATTATATGACCAGAATCATAAACCAACTATATTAAACCACAAACAAGAGATTATTACATATAAATCTCTCAATCACTCAATAGATCTATCAAAAGAGAACCAGATATGTATCAAGTTGATATACACCTCTTCACAAGAGAAGATTACAAATCTCAAACACTGAAAATACGTATTGAACAAGAAAAGGAATTGAGCAATAATGAATTATCAATTTGCTGCCACAATACGATGAGTATATATATTCAACTATTGAATATTGTCAGTAATAGCCCTTGAACTCTTTATCTTTGACAAAGCTTCTACACACTTCAACTTGTCCAGCTACAACTTTTGTTTATTACAATTTGACCACCAATCTTTATTCTACAAAATAAACTTAACAAAATAAGTAACCAAACATTTAACAACACCAGAATTAGATTGATCCTTTAACACAACAATGTTATTTAGAGACGTGATTTGTGACGTAATTTGCGACATGAGTCTCTAACAAAGTCGCCAACTAAGTCGCAACTTTGCGTCTATGTATGTCATGTCGCAAAAAAAAGTGTCTAAATGGATGTTTTCTAGTAGTGAAACTCTCGAGTCTTCTCTAATATACTTAATGATAATTGATGATCCATCGTGCTTTATTGTTTTCTACTTTTCTTGCTCCTGTTCTTGTTTTTGTTTCCATTAGATGCTTGGTTTTTTTTATTATTATTATTATTCTTTTCATTTTTCTCTATGATGATAAAATGAAAGGGAACGACTGCAACAGTTACGCTATTTTTTAAGTTTATTTTTACTGTTTCTTATTTGTTAAACTGTTGAGGTGCTTCTTTTATGGGTTAATTTATATTTGTACCCCTGGGTTGTGCATTGATAGATCATAGTATTAGAAAATTATATATCATGATTTATTTGTTCGTTTCAAAGACGTTACAGAGGGAAGATGCTGAAAAGGATTGTACTAACAGTCCAACACTATTCACAATGTATATCTGTACACATCTTTGTAGCAACGTTTGATCAGACATTTCTGTAGGTAACAAAATTAGATTCGGGATTAGTGATTCATGGTTCCTAGACACGTTTCAAAATTTTGGTTGTGCATCTCCAGAATGCAAACAAAGAGTTTAAAAATAATTGTGATGATTTAAATATGCATCTCCAGAATCCAAACGAACAGCGAGCGAGTGGTTTTGTGGGCAATATCATCCAAGTTAGTTGATGGCATTCGTCTCTGTTGCTGGAGCTCGAGGAGCCATAGGGCACATCGTACATTGCAAACAAGCCTTTTTGCATGCAAGTTCACATAATCAATCGAGTTGAAAGTCATACAACCAGATAGAGGGCTACCAGAAGTTGATGTTCATCGCATGCACTTCATAGTTCATCCAATCAACAAATATTGGGAATAATTTCAAGATATTCATATATCATCCATTTGACAACGGATAATACTAGGTGATGCTAGCTATAGCTATGCATAAATTAAAGGCTAGAAGGGGATGATTGTGTTTAACTACACACTTAAGAATGATTTTTTTTTTAGGCGAAATACTAATAATATATTGATAATAAAGGATCTGATGATCCAAGTGATATATTTGTAAGGTTGCAATAAGGCAACCTAAATTGATACATTGTAATTGAAACTAAAACGACCCTAACAACTTGAAATACATTGAAGCTAAATGATAACTTTAAACTAAAACCAGCCTTCAAACTCAAGACCTTCAACAAATCTAGAAACAGAAAACTTGATGCCTCTTGAACATGAACTTGAAGGCAGAAATCTGAGACTTGAACTTGAAAACACAAAGCATCTCCAAACAACTCCAAATGTCACATACTCCGCAAATCAAACCCACCGAACACATAACCACAAAATAAGGGCGAACACCCGGTAGAAGACAATGAAACGGCTCGAAAGATAGAACATTAAAGCTATAACCCTTACCTCCATAAACCTGGTCCCTGAAATTGTGTAGAACCAAACTTGAAGGATATGAACCGACTATAGAAGATGAAACTGCGAAGCAATTATAAGGGATTCGAAACCGAATGTCGCAAAAACCGGATACGATCTGAGCAACGCAATCTGACCAAGTGGTGGATCAGTGAGATGTGGGTTCGACCAACGAACCGAAGACGTACGAATTGTTGTAACAACCTGTAAAAAACAAGTGTGCATTAAGAGAGAAGATGTGCTTGAGAAGAGTCAAAATCTTGAGGGAAGGATGGAAGTGAATAGATTGCTTGAAAGGATAGATCGGTTGTTGAAAGGTTAGGGTCGTCGATGATTATATGTAACTTTTTATATAATTTATCGCTTTTAATGTGCCTAAGTTGGGTGATGGTAGCAAAATTATTTGGTAATTTGTAAACAAAATTATTTGTCATCCCAAAGTGCCACAATCACCAACCATAAAGCGATAATCAATATGATAATCAAAACACTGAAAAATAATAGGGCCACACGACCATACCTTTATAATAACAGCGGAGATTTTTATTTTCAGATTAAGCCTTTCCTGGTTTAAATTTGTCTTTTATAGTCTACGGCCTGAGTCCAAATTAAGGACCGATCATACATATTTTGTTTAAGGAGGCTCTTTTCAGAATTGTTGGCCAGTCTGCAGAACCCGCATTGTGGATTTGGGGGTTCTAAACCAGAGGAGAGGCAGAGGCAGCAAAAGAAGAGTGTGAACAGCTTTTAAGGCCAGACCAAACCATAATCAGATGAGTACAGGGTTTGTCATATTTAGCAGGGCAGTTAAAGGATTTCCTATAAGAAAAGAAAAAACAAAGAATTCCACACCACAGACTGAAATTTATTGTCTTATCTTGTATACAGATGGATTTCTGATCTGGTGAAAGCTTACAAACATAGCTAACATCCTACAACTCAATTAAAAAAAAGACACTGAATTCCTCTTTACCTTCTAAAGTGCATGAATAGGATTGTGGTTCGAATCCATCTTAGACGTTCTAGGACCAGGATTATTTTCATGGAATGCAGATTGCCGGCTCAGCCCTCCTCCAACTAGTTTCAGTGAAGTCGGTGGCCCATCACCAATTGATTCACCTAACGTTAGCTTTGACATGCCAACGAGATCATCCACATTGATCGGGCTCTTTGAATGAACAGCAGTTGGTTTAAGAACCTCATGAGTCTCTGTTTTGGCTGAGGAAGATTGATCTTGACCTGACCCTGGTCCAGGCCAATACGGGATAGCAACTGGTATAAGTTGAGGTATGTATGCTGGGAACATGACTGGATACAAGCATTGTGAACCCTCGAGATTTGAAGGAGCATTTGTTGGGTCATTGGGTAGGTCAACGGTGTTTGAGTTTGCAGAATCCATTGACTCACATTCTTCTTCCTCTAGCGTTGTTGGTATGGTCAACGGGTTGTTGATGGATTGAGCCTCTACTTGTGATGGGTTCCCAGCAGGGAAATCATGGGAAGAAACCATCTGTGTGTCTGGGGACTACACAAATTCGAAAAACACAAAAAAAAAAAAGGCAATAAATTAAAAGTTTCTACAAATGTAATAACACTCGCTATATCCCAAAATCCCCGTTGACATTATACTTTCGTGTTAATAATAAAGAGTTGCATTAAGATTTTTGGTTAATTTCAATTTTCAAAGATGATACAGAGAGGGCTATTGGATGACTAGATTGCATAACTGGTCAAAAAGGGTATTTTAGGCATAGATTCAAGATGGGTCGATTGACCCAAAAACACTTTTTTGTCCAAACTCTTCAAAACAATTATTGTGTCAAAAAACGCATACAAATTCATCTTATTCTTTAAACAACAAGAACTGACTTCTGTATACACTTAGGGCGCCTTTCGACACATTTGACCCTTTTCCTTATGGGCTATATCTCCTAAATTTACCCATTCGTCATATAAGAGATAAAATCATAATTCAAAAGACACATCCACATGTAAATGAGTCAAAAAGACACCTCTAGCCATACGCCCGTACGTTTGAAATTTCAAAATAAAAAACTGAAGCTTAATTATGGGATTCAAACAGTTTAAAGGGTTAGGACCAGTTAAGGTGATACTTACATCATCAGCTACAATATCGAAGAGACTGGACCGTCTCTTTCTCCTAGAAATATTGCTTTGCCTGATGAAATATTTTTGGGCATGGCTTGCAACTTGAGTTGGTGTTCTTGTAATCACATAATTTCTTGCTATACCGCGCCAATCGCCTTTTCCAAGCTTTTGCAAACCTAATAAAAACATCCTATGTTCTTCCTCTGTCCATGGAACACCTACAAAACAGACACCCATATCCCAATTTACAAAAAGATACAAACTTTCATACCATAAATTGCAATACACCACCAAAAAAATTTCAAAACCATCACATGATCAAATTGTCACCATATTTAGCCAATCAACCTAAGCATCTCATGACTCCATATGCAATAAATGCCCAAAGTAGATTCAATAAGACATCAAACTTTATCATATTATTCTAATAACATACCATACAACAATAATGATTTATTTTTAGTGTTGTTCTAGTAATGCTTATATTATTCCAAAATACACTTTTTTGGTAAAATTTAAACCTTAGATCACAAAATGTAATCAAATACAAACTCTATAATCTACTTACAAAAATCTATCATCAGATTAAAAATTGAACAAAAGCTATGAACTGCAATCAAATTCATCAACTCCTAGCAAAAATGAATACGTAATTCATATATATATATAAACAAAGTTTGAACCTTTTTTTCTTTCACGGCTAGAAGACGACCCGGCAACAAAATCCTCCGACCCATACCCGTCAGCTGCGGCGTTATGATCCGGAGTATCACCCGGCGAATCAAGATCAGTACCGCCGCCGCCGCCGGAAAACCCATTTAAAAAGTTGCTGCTGCTACCGGATCCAGTATAATGACTCAAATTACCCATACTAGCACTCTTTCGGATCGATCCATCAGTAATCCGGACCCCAAATAGCTTAACACCACGATTTGGGCAGGTTCTTGAATTATGACCATTATTACTGCAATGAGAACATCGCCTGGTCATGATTGATTGATCGATTAATTGCTTCCAATTTGATTGATTGTGGATAGATATAAAGATTAGGGTTTTGAAATGGGAGATGTTTAATTTAAAAGGGGAAGGTGTGAATTAAGGAAATTGGGAGTAAAGGATTATGCTTTTGGGTTAGATTGGATTATGGAAATGGGATTTGGATTTGGAGTGATGTTGGTTGGAGAATTTTATTAAAATTTTGGATGGATTGAATCAAATATTTTATAGGAAGAGATGAAAAGGAACATGATCCATTTGCCAAATAAATGTGAAAATAGTATGGACCAAGTATATGATTCATCCTATCCTTGTACTTTTGTTAATTGGTAAATAAAGTCCTTGTGTTTACTATTTGAATGGATATTGTTTTTACTTTTTCATATTTTTAATTCGTTATTTTGACTCCAGTTTTAATATAATGTCAATTTACGAGGATAAAACCCTTTCTAAACAAGGTTGATGTGACTCCTAAATCTCTTTATCAGTAAGTGAAATTTGAAGCATTAACTTCTACATATATATTATACAGTAGTTATCGTTTTGGTAGCTGTTATAAGTATTATTCTTACGTTGAAATTTAAAATGTATAATATTGTTTGAGGCTACAAAAAAATGATATTTCACTTCATAAATTCTTTTGTGGAACTCAGTTGAAGAATGAAATAAGACAAATATTTAGTGTTTCGTGTTTGTTCTAATTGTATCGAACATTTAAATAAATTTGTTCCAAATACTAGGGTTTACGATTAAGCTTAGTTGGATTGATTGGTATAAGATATGTTGCATGTATCTTGATTTCTCACTTGGTCATCATATTAGTAGTATTAATTTAGCTACTTTCGGTTTAGTCATTGTGATTAGTTTGAGATTTGGTAATGACAAACGAAATAAATACCAAAAGCGTAGGTCTAATAACTAACAATGAAGTTAGCTTAATCAATATAATGACCAGTATGAACTATTAAGATAAATATCTTGTCTTTGTTATAGCACCAATGACTAATTAACCCGTTGATCATAGCAAGAATTGGACTCGTATTAGTCTAAGGTAATTGTTATTACTTTTTATAAATATTTTAACACCATATATGAGTTGTTAAAACCATTAAAATGAAATCATCACCTTTTCATGTATTTGATTTCTCTATTAAAAATCTATAAACTAAAAGGTATGGGTCAATAGTAAAGATAATGCAAAATGTAAGGGCTGAAATGTTAATATCCCAATCTTTCCGTCCACCGTTGGCACATTAGTTTCGGTGGAGTTGCACAATACTTACCATGTAAAATCAAAATTTTGGTCAAACAGATAAGATGCATTTTTTATGGGAGGTGATCCTCACACACCAAAATTTGTCCATACACACCATTTTAATGCAAGTTGACTATTTTACCCCTGAATTGAAGAGTGAAGATTAAATGGTGTAAAATAAACTTAGGGGTAAAATGGTCAACTTGCATTAAAATGGTGTGTATGGATCAAAAAGGGGTGTGTGAGGATCACCTCCCATTTTTTATTATTATCGGCATTACTATATCAGTTGCGGATTCAGGATTATGAGTAATCCGTATTATATGTATCTCAATTTTTGTAACCACGTATCACAAACAGATAATACTACAAAGAACATGTTTTTCATAAAAAAAATAATTTATATTTCGTATAACGAATGGACCTCTAACCTCAAAGTGGCTCCGCCCCTCTGCTACATTAATGAAATTTTGTAGGTTTGGATTAATGTACTAAACGTTTATCGTATACAATTTATAATTAAATCGATGTATAATAATGTATTAACTATTAAGGTCCTCGACAAATATGTTAATTAAAAACACAATAATTGATTAAAACTATGAAATACTACAATTTCCGTCATTGATATTCACATTATCTTTATTCTAAATTAATTATTGGCTTTAATGAGTAGTTAAGAATAATAAATGACATGAGACGACCAATAATTGTACCAAAATTAGTACGATAAACGTAGCAAATTAAAATTGTAAGTCTGAAAATTGGAATTATATACTGTATAATTTAAAAAAATTATGGACACGTTTAACGTCGATTTGCATGAACACCACGTTTCTTTTGGAGGTGTTTGAGGTGGAGTTTAGTGACACGTGGGATATTAATATCCGTTGCTTACCAAAAAGTCAATAGTCTGAAATCAGGACTATCTTTTTCCTTTTCCTACAAGCGTGAATGCGTGATCTTTTTTATCGACTGAATTTATTTTGAAATTTGAGTTAATTGGTACTCCAATTTGTTACTCCCTCCGTCACACCCGAAGTGTCTCATTATTTTAGGTTGTTCCAAATAAGTGTTCACTTCCATATTTCAACCAATCGAATGAGATTTTAATGGGTAGGTATGTTATTTGATTGGTGAAAAGTGTAGTTAGTGGGGAATCCTAAAACTATGTGCAACGCTTTGACTGGGACGGAAGGAGTAATATATAAGTAATATAACTATACAAGGCCCGTGGGCAAACCGAAAATCCATCGAATATTTTGTGAATCGTTCAACGGTGAGTTCATTTATATTCATTCGTTTTGTTATACGCACGAACACGAGCATGATTTTTCGTTATTTCAGTTAAACGAACGAACATGACATATATTTCATTCGTTCATTTACGTTCGTGACCGTGAGTTAGATTCAGTTCATTTTATACATTTTATTTACATATGTCAATATGTCCATATAATTTAATAATGCGTAGTATATAAATTATTGATTTTCTAAATCAGTCAATATGACTAGATCATAGCAATGAAAAGTTGGCATGTTCTCATTACACTTACATACGTAACATACTAGATTAAATCCCCTAAAAGTGATTATAAGAAGATACTCCATTACATGATTTATATTTATATATATGTTGAAAAATTGGAATATATAAGCAATTGTACCAAAAGAAAATTTGGCAAATGTATACTAGATAGATAGATGAGGTTAAAAGCAACCATTTGGTATTTTTTTGTAATATATTATTGACTTGTGCAAAAATGATAAGATATCTACTAGAAATAGTAATAATTTACTCTGTTTTTAAAGTTGGGATGACATTTTTCATTGGGAGGGACGGGAGTCACGTAAAATAAAAGATTAAAATAAAGTGTGGGAATTATAGTAAAAAAGGGTGGTGGTTGGGTTGGGATCTACTTGTTTGACATAACACATGATATCTTATCATTTACAAACCTTATCATATTAAAAAACTTTATCCAAATTCATTTTGACACTTGGCCTCCCTCTTTTATTATCAAACCCCAAAAAAGGGATTTATCTCCACCTTATCTCTTTCTTCACATTTTTATGTTTCACACACAAATATGCTAAGGAGTGAAAACGAGGCAAACCTTTTTTTATTTTATCCTTTATCTATATATACTACGAGTATATATTTATTATATTTATAATTATACTTTTTGTTTCAATTTAATCGTTCATATTAATGTTTTAAAATAATGATTCACTTTCGATTCGACCAATAAGATTATTATATTTAAGTAAAAGAATACAATTTAAATTGGCACGGAAACACTTATATTTTTAATATTATCCTTTATCGATATATTTTGTCAGTCAATTTACAAGATTCATGATATAAGTCAACCATATGTAATCATAGTCTTTTATTATGGTAAATAAATACATTTGTTATCATCCTATCTTAAAAATCATAGTCTTTTATTTTAGTAAATAGCATGATTATCATCCTATCTAACACCTTTATAAATGGTTTACATCCTTTCTTCACAAAACTTAAAGTTTAAAAATGCAAAAATATATTATACCCCTTTTATCAAATTATAAACCACAATTATAACCATTAATTGAATGATCAACAAATTAAAACACTTTCTATACTAGAATTATGGAAAGTATATGAATCATAAAAAATTGATTCATCTACTATCACACATTAACCATACCGAATCTTTTTACTATCACAATAATTAATTGTCATATGAGCATACAATAAGTGAAAATACCTACATCATTCACAATAAACTTCAAATCCCGCTGCTTAGCGCGGGTGTCTGCTAGTCTTAAATAATATAGGAAGCGGGGCTACGACATCATCAATTTAAAATTAAATTTCAATTAATCACTTTGATCCATTTATTTTAGTTAACTTTTTAGAAAACACCTCATATTTGATATATTATTTGTTATTTTATAGTTTATCTATATATTATTTACATACTCATAAAAATCAAATACAAATTTAACGACCCGTGTATATACTTGTGTTTATACTTCGCAGCTTGACTATTGCAAAATTCTACCGATATTGAAAGGATTTGGATTATTAATTAAAAATAGAAAGATAATAGTTTTGGATGAAAAGTACCTAATCATCATCATGTGCATAATAAAAAAGGAGTTTAAAACAATAATTGGTGGCTCAATATATGTAGGATAATGTAAAAAATAACAACATCCAAGATAACTTTAAAGATTCCTCCCTCTATGTCCAAGAGAAAGTTTATGTTTAGGTTTTATTTAATATTTTTATTGTTTGTTTTTCATAGAGGGTTGGGTTGGGCCTTTGTTGGTCAAACCAAAAATCTTGATCAACACCCAAACATCTTAAAACCAATCCCCAATTATCACCACTAGTTTTCAATTTTTTATTCCTTTAATTAAACCTTCGATTCACTTTTTGTGTAATCACACTTCTTTAGTTATTTCATTGAATTTTTAGAAGAAAAAAAAAAGCTATATCAAGGTCAACTATTTTGAGGGGAAAAAACATTTACCCTGTAAAAACTTACTGTATGACATTTCTTATTTTAGATAATATACAATAAATTGAAATACAGTAGAACTTTAGTAATAACAACAATATCCAATTTCACATACGAGGAGTATGGGAGGTAAGATAAAATGTAGATAATTATTCATTTACTCGAAGATAAAGAGACTGCTTTCAAGGGCGGATCTAGAATTTATTAATTGGTGGGGAAAAAAATTTGTTTATTTGTTCAGTTATGGAGGCAAAACTTAAAAAATATCATTGATACCCTTAAAAAATTCTTTTTTACATTATTTGAAAATCTTAAGGGGTGTAAACGACACGATACAACTCGTGAGTTACTCGAGATTGACTCGAAAAATAATTGAAATCGACTCGGTACAAGTCGAGTCGAGCTCGAACTCGAGCTACTCGAGTAAACTTTCGAGTCGAGTTCGATTATCAATATACTCGGCTCGAGAGCCTAATCGAGCTTGCATTAATTTACATTTTTACCCTCCATTTATATAAATATTAACACATTTATCGTACTTTTTATTAAACTTCGATTCGAGCCGACCATGATAGTATCGAGTCGAGTCGAGTCGAGTCAAGCTTGAAACTACCGAGCCGAGTAGTGTTAAATGTGAGTTAACTTAATATTAATATTGTAATACCAATAATCGAGTCGAGTCGAGTCGAGCTCGAAAGTGTCACCTCATTAGTCAAACTCGATTGAGTTCGAGCTTGAAAATACAAGCTCGATCGAGTTCGAGTCGAGTTTCGAGCTTCGAGTTTTTTAATCGAGTCGAGCTCGAGCTTGGCACTGTATCGACTCAACTCAACTCGAGTACACCCCTAGGGGTGCAGCTGCCCCCATGCCCCCTTCTACATCCGGCCCTTACTGCTTTCATAAAAATCTCCCACCAGCATGAATGTGTTATGAAATCTAGTATCGTAAACATTTATATAGATGGGAATGGATTTCTCATTAAGAGATTTAATTTTTTGTATTATATATTTTTTCCCCGATGGACTAAGCATTTAATGATAATTAATCTACTTGTCTTTAAAAGATTGTGGAACCCATGTTTAACATTATTCATATATTATTATCAAGAAGGAAAGAGATCCTTGTTATCTACGTTTTACAAATAATAACCAATATTTAATACAGTAATACATAAGATGAAAATGAAATAAGATGCTCAATAACATCTTTGAACAATCATATCCACTATCCAGTTAGCTAGTTTTGATACAATATGCTGATCGAGTCTACCAAGACTAGCTAGTTATAAGGTTCGGATCAGGAGCATAGAAGTTTCACAATACGCACCCAAATGGTCCTCGTTCACCTCACTGTCTTAAAAGCTCTAACTAAACAATCACCGACCAAAAATTGTACTATAAATGATGATCGTGTCAAGAAAGTTTTCTTCGTATCTTTATCCATTACTGATGGCGTATATCGAAATTCAAACACATTCCGATCCATTTACTACTCTAACATGTGAAATATATGATTTTTCAAGATCCTGAACAATAACTCAATTTAACAATGCAAGAGCCATATTTGACTTTTGCGTTTCAAATAAACACAATTTGTACTTCTAGACTTGTAGTGAAATCATAAGATACAAAACTATGCCAAGAAAAAGGCAAACGGAGACCTGGCATTTTTCATCAAATGAGTAACTCTTGTACCGAGAAATCCAATTGTGTGTCATATGGTAACCTACTTGTTTTAATCAGTGCAAGATCGTTTAGGGCAGCTTACAAGATACATTTAGTTTTGCAAAATCTTGAAAGGAGTTATCTTCTGGTGTGCCTGGTGCTTCTTCTGAAACCTCTCGAGGGTGTGTTGCCTCCTGTAAGTCTATCGGGGCTCTGCTGATCTTCATAATCACCTGTATCATCTGACCTCCATCTCGGTCCACCGTTCATATTTGTTTGCACAGGAAGCCTCTCATCTTTGTTGCTGAGGATCATAGGCAGAAGGGTGTTTATAAAATCAAATAATACACTTTCGCGCAAGCAATAATCATCATTTACAATAACATCGACTTGCATATAGAAGATAAGCACTAAAGTAAAAAACCATCTGGTTACTTAAAACTACAGTTTATCTGAGGGAATTAACTTGTACACAAATTTGTTATGTGTTGACAGTAACCTGTGCTTTTAATCTTGTACCTTGGGGTGTACAAATGAATCCCAGTTGTGTACGAATCAATTCCTCAACATAGACATAGTCATTTCTATATACTCAACTATTCCTAGAATCCTAGATCAGTGCATTGTTCCCTAACCAGAATAGAAAAGAAATAAAAACAAATGGCTGACTGAAAAAGGGAAGAGGACTTTTAAGGAAGTACCTGATTTAGATCAGCAAGGAAAAAAAATCTGAAGTGGAATATCATGCTTCTTACTTTACAAATAATTGAACATTTTCTAGAAAGGTCCTGTCTTTGCTTTCATAAAATCGATTCAGTTTTGTCGAAACAATGGCCTACCCTAAAATCCACAATCCCAAAAAAAATTGATAAGCTTTTCTTTTAAGAAACTAGCATTTCTATTTTTCCAGAAACATTTCAAGCCGAAGTTAGTTTTTGTCCATTATCAACTGTATATATATTGATGGTTTTAATCTTGGTCAGATAAAAATCCTTTATTTGTCAATTGGCTTTTTAGAAAATGACAGATACTTGAACTACATGAAATCATCAATTTTTATGTATCTAAGGAATAATACGATTTTTTTATAAAAAGAAATGCACACATAGAGAATAGGTTACGGCGTTACGCAAGAAACTGACAGAAACTATACCTCCAAGACACGTCCATAAAATCACCTGAAGACTCCTTAACATCTCTACCAAGTCTGCTCGATCGTGTAGACTTACCAGAAGCCTTCAAGGTCCCATCAAGATGGGGTGACTTAAATAAGCCACCAATGCTGCTAGGTGAATCTTCAATATTAGTAGCAAGATTTCCATAATATGGACTAGAACTTGGAAGCTGGTCAATTGACTCATTATGGTCATTCTGGAGATACTTGCTCTTCCGGATTCTAGAAGAACCTCTGTTGAATTCTTTCAACGGTGTACTAGATGTTGTAATATCATCAAATATGAAGTTTTTACTGATGGATTTAAACATGCTCATCCCTCTATCAGTATCATTAAAGGCATTCACTTGTGAAGCCGAAGGAGTACCATAGTTTGTGAATCCACCTAAATTTGAACTTGGTGACAGGGCTTCATCACCCATTCGAAAAAGAAGAGAAGAGTTAACATGAGAAGGGATTTGTGCATCGCGAAGATCGTGTTTTTCTGAAGTATTGATGTCATTCTCTGAGGGGACCAATTCAGTAATTTGTCCACTATTCACCTTTTGTTGTTCAACTTCTGGCAGTAGTTGTATGCTTTTGTCCTATAGAACCAAAAATCAAACAATCAAAATGATACAATATGTTCCCTTAAGCATCTCAAAATATAGCAAAAAATATTCAGTAATGTCATTGTTGTTAGGCTATATTAAATCAACCAAATCTCAATGAAAACAAACAGTTAGGCTACAAAGTACTCCAAAATTTGATTATTAAGAAAATAATGTTTTCTGGCAATCACACTCATAAACGTAACAAAGTTATAAGAATAGGTTCAGACTACTCCGACTAGGGTAGCAAGATGGGTGGCACAGGCAACTAGTCAATATGATTGATTGTTGAATCAAGATTTAACAGGTTGGTTTGGGTTGTGCCACTGCCAACCCACAAACATTTGACATTTTATATTTTTGAGTTTTACAGATAACTAATGAAAACTAAATATGTAAGATATGATCACAAAAACCACCATATTAGTATATAACAATAAATAAATATAAAATCTAACTTTTGATAAGTGAATTCAGAAAGTTTCATGCACTTGAGTTCAATTTGGATCGCTTTTAACCTAGTTGACACATTTGAAATGTGATCCGCTTCCTATTTAGTTAAATCTTTAGCATAACCCTTTTGACCTCTGCAGTTTATAGATTTCTCTAATTTCTCAAATTAAGTCTTGTCAAATGACTTTTTTTTTCAAAATAAATTGACAGCACAGTCTCTCAACAGAAAGATTCCATTATCATATCGTGTACATCTTCACATAGTAAATTTGTTACAAATGTCGGTTTTTAAAGATAGTGCTGTAGAAAATCCTTTCAATAACACTTAAACATGTTGTAACGGTAGTAAACTTATCATTTCCACGTATCACATCAGATAGAATATAGAAACAGCAACTTACAACTAATCCTGCTCTCCAACGTTGTGTAGAACTCATTCTTGTTGCTACATCTTCATCAACGGAATTCGTGGAAACAAAGTCCTTCTCAATACTTTGAAGCTTCCGATCAAGTTGATATGCTTCCACGTATCGATAACGCTAAAACAATCGAGAATACATCTCAGTAAAAGTGGAACATTTTAGCTTCTAATAACTACATGAACATACAAATTATCCAGCACTTAATGAACAAGTATAATTTAAGTTAATATAAAGATGTCTATGAGCATCAGGAGTCCACCCTCCTAAGTATGGGTTTAAGCCTGCCACATCACTATCACTAGGTATCACTAACTCACTGCAGGTCTGCAGCTGTAAAGTGCTATCACTAAGTTATTGGCCTGCGGCCCCACTTATTTATTTCTAATATACTATATAAAAATATAGTAAAGTAACTAAACTATTGGACTTTCAAAATTAATTTAGTTTTATTTATAAAGCAAAATATGATCTACAGAATCTTCTTTTATTTTCCGATGGGACACCTATAAATTTGTCTTACAAAACATGAACAAAGTCAGCAATTAACCTTTATATTTTCTTGCATTGAATTGTCATGAGGTGCCATCAGACATATTTACACAAAATTCAGCATAACAATCCATTGGAACGACAATCATGATGAATTACACAATTGGTTATCTTCAGTGCATATAGATTAGACTTTAGAGTGAAGTACTAATCAGAGTCGAAGTGAAGAGAAGGAAGTAGATAAGATACCTGTAAATAGAACACGACAAGAAGACTTCCTGTGTTTGATGAAGGTTGCTCTGAAGCACAATCCAAGAGACACTTGTGTAGATGTTTCTCCTCATCCACATTCCATGGTAGCCCAATAATTCGATCAACCAAATTCCTCCGAATACAAAGAAGACAAATTTCTGTAACAAGAACCTCCAACCAATCATCAGAAGCGTCATCATACATCTCATGTCTTGCTTTCTTCTTCTTAACGTTTGTGCAAACTGATCTCTGATACATAAATGCTTCAATCAGAAGCCCACATTCCACTCTCACCCGAACTGCAGTGACAGCCTCGTTAAGTGACACCAGCTCGGCTCCACTATCACCCCCTGACCACCTTAAAACCATAAGAGCTGTATACGGATTTTGTCTTTCTAACAAAACTTGTGCCACCTTTGGATGTGTTGTGGGACCCGAGATCTCTGGGAGAAGATGACAAGCTTCCTATAAAATGCCATCAATGAAAGATAAGCATGTAAGATATATAAAAAAGTGAGGCATCAAAAATAGCATATCAAAATAAACTTGTGCCATCTTTGGATGTATTCTGGGACCCGAGATCATGCAAGAACACAAAGTGGATACGTTTTGCAATGAACATTCTAAGATTTCTGGTTGCACTTATCATGGGAGATAAAATGCAGTAATTATACTTATCTATCATCAAAGACTTCCTTTGGAATGGCAAAACAACCTTAGTTATCATTTTGAAATAAAATATGCAACTTTTTTGAAAGAGATGTAAAAAAGACGTAACTGTATCAGTTATTACTACTGATAAGGTATCAGTGCTATTCTTAAATCAAGAGGTATTAGTTTCATATTAGCATGTAATATATAAACTTATCATAGCTGTATAGCCGTGAACTTCAACAATCACTACAATGACAGCATCCGGATGACACTTCTGATTAAAAATAATGATTGTAGGGAGAAAAAATACAAATTCGGCCTGCTTAAGAGCGGAAGCTGTCTCTCCAAAATAGCTTACTTTCGAGACATATCTCTCTCAACGATACAAACCTAAACCCAACAGCAAATAATGTATACTAAAGCCTGGCTCATAATTCCAATTTCGAGAGTTACCTAATGATGGATAGTATACAGTCCCTCTATTATCGTGGTATTATTTACCCGATATTCTGACAATCATATTAGGTTTTTGTTATTGCCATGCATGGATCTAAAAGATCAATAGTCAGAGTGTCCGACAACATAATAGATCAAGCTTTAGCGAAAAATCAGTGGGTCCAACAGATCAGTAGTCTGATCATGTAAAAGTTAAGCTTTAGCATATAAAACAGATATTCGCATGATAAAAGATCTTATATGAATGAATAGAAGAAGGGAAAGAATTAAGAGAAAGGAGAGAGTCACCTGCAGGGCCTCATCACTGGGGTCATCAAGAAGATAAAAAGTAAATGATTCCAATATCGAATGCCTCGCTATATTAAATGTAGCAGAAAAGTCATCTACGCAGAATCTCCACTTCTCATCAGGTATTTTCCAGAGTCGGTCGAACAGATAATATATCAGCTGCTTTAAGTCAAGAAGATACAGAATGTACTTCCACGCAGACCACTTAGTATACGGATTTTAAATCAGTCTCACTATTATAGTATATATATTTCAGCACAATGATGCATAATTAGACGTTGCAATTTCTACTTATTCATGTGATCGTATCAGGTTCTGTTTCACTTTTAACAGGTCAAACGAGTATACTAAATAAATAGCTTAAACACAACGGGGGTCAAACCGGTTGAAAGTCACATATAGTAACACTTCAGAATTTCTTACAGAGTCTTACCTGAATTATTTTACTCAAAAGGAGAAATGACAATATTATTGAAACGCTATAATTTGGTAACCATTCTTGACACACTAACTATTTATAAATAAAAGAAAAATAAAACTCTAAACAAGACTTTAATCTAAGTGTTGGCAAGAATTGTTACAGGTCAGCCCAACCCAACCGACCACATATCGATCCATACCAAAACATTACCCATTGTGATGTGTCATGCAACCTGCCCAGCCCGCCAATTTAGCCACCTCTATTCATGGTACACGCAAAAGGATACAATTGCTTGTTTTGCTACCACCAGATCTGAACTTCCACAAAGAAAAAGAATGTCAATAGCGGACCGCAGGTTTTCAAAAGGATAGCTTCCCACCATCCCCTCTATTCTGACTCGAGAAAATGATAAGCCTCCATCTTTCTGCAGAGAAGCAAGCTCCAGATCATCCTCCCTATCAGCTGTATACTCATGTTGTGTATCAAGATTTGATAAAGCGTCGTCAATGAACAGCATTGCACCAACGGCCCTGGAGGTAACCGGGGAAGGCCATGCACGTTTGATTGCCATAGATTTTCTCTCACGGATATCAGAACGCCATGAAGACAAACTATCATGCCGACTAAAACCTTCAAGAAATTGATGCCTTGTATACCAAATCATCATCTCCATGTGCTGGATATCCAGATGCAAACTAAGGTAAGATATCAATTGTAGGTTTATAGCAAGTATGCTAACAAAAATGCTGATTTTAATTGAATTTTAATCAAAACTGAACCTGCTTTGTCTTCAGTATGCTTTCCTGTAGGCGGCGTATATCATGAAGCTGTGCAGAAAGGGAATCCTTAAAGGAAGATTCTAACTCCTCTAGGACAGTTGATATGCTGCTTAGCCTCACTGTAAACTTGAGAAGCACACTTGACCTTTCCTTCATTTCCTCATCATTAAGATTATCTTTAAAGAGTCAAAGAAAATGATCATAATCCAAGAACACACATTTATAAAACAGATCAAATTAATGAAGGATACAGATAGGCTGAAGCTCAGAAACGATATTTTTAAACGTCCTCTTGCACCAGTCTTTGACAACCACTTCATCCAGCAACAAAGCAACAACTGGGTCACTAGAAACAGCACTTTCATCCATACAAACATCTGTAATATCTGTGGATAAACTGTTAAGGAAAACATAACTTGAATTTAAAGGGGCTGTAAGATTTTTGTTGACAGAAAGTGATCTCTTTGGTGAAAATAAAGACGCCCAAGAAGCTTAAATGTTATACGTGAGTTATGAATAATAACAAGGCAGAATAAGGATACAATGGCAGATCAGGGATAACAAATTGTTCTCCAAAGCAACATCAAAAAATGAATAGAGTCTTTCAACATCAGCTGTTAGTTGTTTCTCCCCATCTTTTTCTTGAAACCTGTCATCATATCTCTTAGAAATAAGACCAGCCTCAATACACTCGTAAAATAAGCGAAGAGATAGCCTATTCCCAGTTTTTGGTATAGGAATTCTGCATATTGGACAAGCATCACAACGCTGACTACACTCCTCACATAAAGAAGCGTGGCCACATGAATTCAACACACTCTGAACACATCGTCCACAGCTTCTTAAGTCCCGTGTAGCCCGACAATGCTCAACTTTTGCTTCATTACACAATTCTATCAGATCAATTGATGCCAAGTGTTCTAGTGCTTCCTGAAATCAAATAGTATGTGGCATATGTAAACGAACATATTGCTGTGTTTTAGCTTAACAATAACTCAACTTACAAATGAAGATATTGCTTATAGCTCAAAAACCCTAATTCAGTGACGAATGTCACAAAAGGCAATACTCCGGTTATTTACTAACTGCATCACTTACGCGCATGCTATGGGTGTGAATAATCGAATGCATTCGATAACTATAACATATTGAAATAGACAGTCGTTTGAATACAGATGTATCTTTGTATGTAAAAATGTACCTGAACTTTGCGGCAGCTGTAGTTAGGTTGAAGTGAGAGATTGCTAGCGGTAGGTCTGGCGGCGGCGGCGTTACGGGTATCGGAATCCAAATTTACGGTGGTTCCTTCGTCCATCTTCTAGTTTTAATTTTTTAGTCGGAGCTCAGAGCAGCACAGATTTTTGGGGGTTTGAAGAGAGGGAGATTGCAGGGTTTTGATTTTTTATTGTTTGGGAGGAGAAAATTGGAACTTGAAAAAGAAGTGCCAAATGACCAGAAAGGTCCCTCTAGATTTGTTATTGATAAGTATTGCATAAAAAGGCACGAAATTTATCATTTTAGTCACTTAGAAGTTTGACATGATTCAAGTCTAGAACGAGTAGCTCAACCGGTCTACAAGACATATGTACATGTCAACTAGGGTGTTTAAGACCTCTCCCATTGGAGTCGTCAGTTTTGTGTCGGTTCCAACCGACGGAACCGACACCGATAGCACCGACCCATCGCTTTTTTCCATCGAAAAACTGAAGCTCAGTCGGTTTTTCTTTTCTTTTTGTGTGTATATAATTAAAGGTAAATTGATAGATGTGAGATTCAAAAATTAAAGTGACGGTGTCACTGATGACTCGGGTCCTTCAGTGTAGTCGGTTTTTAAAAAAAGCTGGTGTGATGCTGGTTTCAGCCGCCATTTGGTATGGTCTAAGTATCATTCAACTTGTTTACACCTTTGTTTAATTTTATACTTTTCAACAATCAAATTTACAAAGTTTACCGAAATTGTTATATATACGATGTTATGCCCACATTTCAAGTTGACGTACAACTAACGAGAGTCAACATGATGGCAAGCGATCAAGAACGGCACAGGTATAGTACATTAACTACTGTTGGTAATGACCTAAGGAGAACATAAATAAGAAAAAGAAAACAACTATAATAAAATGCAACGAGGTTTCACAACTAATTCGTGGAATTAAAAGTTATGTAGATCACCATAACATCAACACCGCTAAAGGACATAGATATACCTCTGTTACATTATATCCCGTATGACTAATCCCTATCAAACAAATACGGTAGAAAGTTACAAAGTAACCGGTTCAACTAAATCAAACTATGCGATGTATCAATTCCAAATTACTCAACAATTTATATGGGAAAGTGAATATGCAACTCTTACAATTGTAAGTTTTGTTGTCTCCGCGATGGTAGCATAGAAGTGAGTAACATGTCGTTTCTTTAACTACATATTACGCGATTTATCTTTCTCATATTAGGTGTGAGACGGGTCGATAAAGACCACGCCTTTATATGTTAAGGTAAAAAAAAGGTATATTGTCAAAGATAGTCATAAACATAGTCCTCTCCTGGTCATGCTTTTATATGAGCAACATAGAACCACACCAAACTTCCATTCCCCCATTTTCTCTCCGTCACCTCCTCTCTTCATCATCCTTCCAAATTTATCTTTTTAGGGTTCTTATTCTTATTACAGCAAAGCAATCATACCCCACTCTAATAAACCTAATCTTTACATCTGTAGCTGTCTATTCTTCTAAACACACGCCGATTATATATCAATTTCGATATCTATATCTATATCTACCATGACGACGGTTCCAGCTAAGCATCATCAACGGCTTCACAATTTCTCACTTCCCTTCCTAAAATGGGGCCAACGTATCCAAATCAACAACCACTGCCGTCGCCGTGACCGTCACACCAACCGTAACACCCGCACCGACTCCGATACCGGCCGGAAACCTCATCGCTCTCGTGACCGCACTACTGAAGTCACGGAACCTAACAATAACATCGAAGAACAAAACAGTGACGTTTTCGTCGAGAAGTTAACGGACGTTGATGTCGTTTCGGCGGTTGACGGAGACGTCAAGCCGTGGAATCTGAGGCCTAGGAGGTTAGTGATCGGTGCTGGTGACGGTAATGGTGCGGGTTCCGGTGTGTGTGGTTCGAAGTCTGGGAGGTTGCTGAGAGGTGGTCCGGTTGCTGGCGCCGCTGCGGCGGCGACGGCGGAGGAGAACGACGATCAGATGATGAAGAAACGGCGGTTGTGGATCTCGCTGTCGAAGGAAGAAATTGAAGAAGATGTTTATGCGTTTACTGGATCAAAACCTGCTAGACGACCTAAAAAACGGAGCAAAACTGCACAGAAACAAGTTGATGTAATACAATTAGTGTGATTATTATGTATTGCTAATTAAATTATGATTTGTATTATGTGTTGATTAACTGATTATTTCTGTAAAAAATGCAGAATTGTTTTCCAGGACTTTACTTGGTTGGGATTTCAGCGGATTCGTATCGAGTTTAAAGTGCCACAGCTATTACTATTAGGGCCTTACTATACTACTACTATGGTACGATTATTGATCATTGGTCGGTTTTTCGAATTCATTTTATGGATTTTTGTTGTTTATTGTTTTTAATTTGTTGCAGAAGTGGAGACTATATGATAGTAGATGGGATTACAATCTACTTGGAATGGAGGAGAATGCTTTTCATGTTTTTAAATGAGGGCTAAAAGTTTGAGGTATAATGTACTGGTTATGATTATATAAAGGTGGATTGTTGACTTTAAGTATAAATGTCGTAGTTCCAAGACTTGGTTTAGCTAGTTGTTTTCTGGTTGATATGATAGATTTGAATGTGTAGAAGGTTCAAGATAGTATTTTGTTAAAAATGCGAAGTTCAGTGTGCTTTTAAAGGGTAGTTCCAGCATGTTTTCATTGGTTTTCCTGGTAGTTGCTAATTTGTGCACATACGTAATAGTCAACGAAGCTCAAAGTTTCAATTTTGTCTTGGTTGGAGCTTATGCATATGGCCTTTGGCAAATGGTATGAAGCTCAACTTGATTACACGTTAGTTAGAATGGCATTTTTTTTCTATGGTTATGATATTCTATGTGGGCTCCTGCCACAAAGGTCTGCTACTGGGATTCACTAGAATCATACTTGGAAAATCCTAGTAATGATCATGGATGTAGCAAATTGTTGAAAGGGGGTCTTTCACTATTAATATGTGTTTGATTTTGTAGTTAGTGGTTACTGGTTACCTCCATGAGTTATTCATCAAATCCTCAATAGAGGAACTATTGATGATACTATAACTTGGAATTTGCAATGCGATAGTTGCTTATTATTACTCTACCTGCAAATGTACTCTGGGTATTCTTCAATTTTGCGATGCCTTAGTGAACTGTGATCCCAGAAATCATCTGTAGTGTGTATTGCCTTACTGATTTGGCCTTTTCATGAGTTTTGCTGTTGAACTTATTGGTCATCCATTATAGTAAGAGTGGACAGAAATATTCATGGTCACATCACTACTGATAGAATTCTGCTTTGCATTGTAAGTGGGAAGTTATGTTTTTTTTCCTTCCTTTCATGTTTTGGTGTTTATGTTTATATATTACTGGCCTCCTCTGAATTTTCTCATTGACAATGGCATATTTTGAACATGATTTAATGCATTCAAAAGAGGTTACAGAGAAAATGTTGTGTTAGATTTTTATGTTACAATCATCTCTTTACTTTTAAGTTGATAAGAGCAATCAGATATTTGGACACAATGGTGCAGACTGGTTTTTGTACATGAAATCTGGTTTCGTATATAGGTAAAGACTAAAGTTTCTCGGTGATAATGCTCAATGTCAATGACTACTTGCATTGTTTAGTTACCACTGTGGCATAATCTCCGATTGTTAATTTGTTTATATGCTGATTTGTTGCCTTTTGCATCGAGCAGATGCAATACGCACTTTACTCTAGAGATACCATCACTTTTAGCATTTAGAAGCTGCACCTTTTTGACCATAAAGATGGAAGCTGTGTACATTAGAATGTTTTGTTGTTTGTCTTGCCATCTAAAAGCCCTCTCGAGTTTGCGGTTTATTTTACTATCTATTTGACCATAAAGTTGTTTTATAATGCTTTGTCTATTCAACTGGGGTGGGATTAAATATGATGTCAAATTTGTTATATATATATAAAAAAATCAAAAAACACACGCACATTTCAAGTTGGTTAAAAAGGCAGAATAGTCAAATGGATTGAACGAGTTGAGTCTCCTCTCCTAAGTTATATTCCAATGCATTCCTCTTGACTTGTGTTTTTGAATCTTATTTCCTCGTTTGCGTAAGGTAACTTTGGATTCGTAGTCAACAAACTAAATGTTTTCAACATAAAGTTTAAAAAGTCAATAACACGTGTTTGTAGTTCGACCCAACTTGACCCCAACTCCATACAAAAACTACTCATGTAGTGAACCCGCTTTAACTTGTTAACCAATCTGGTCATCTTTGTGCCTCTCATGTTTAGGCAAGTAAAGGAAGTTGTTGTGGTTATTATCTTGAGCTTCTGGTCCATGGTAATTGAATGAACCCCATTACATGAAGTGAAGCAATGAAACTGTAGTGACGTATACACCAGTGTGGCCCTAAAGATTTGCTTATATGACTAGAACTTTTTATCTGTATAATTTAATGAACTACTCGAACTCTATACTATAATACTAGATCTTAAACCCGTGTAGACACCCGAGTGTTGATTGATTAATTAAATTAAAGGTTTTAATTTTAATTCAACTAAAATAGAGGGACTTAATTGATTAATTAAGTTTGAATTAAATTGATGATGTCATAACCATGTTTCCTATATATAATTTATATATATTATATATAAGATTCTATGTAATGTAAATTAAAAACCAGTGAATAATGTGGGTTCAAAACTTTGTGAGGTTTGCTGGGCGGCCCAAATCCTAAAGAAAAATCGCAAATACCATTATGGAAGTGAAAGGCTGTCAAATTATTTAATGGGCTAACTAACTTTGAAGCCCATTTAAATTTGACCCAAGTTACTCCCTTTAAGGCCTTGTCACCTTTTGTTGACAAATATGCTCTATAAGTCTTATATACAAAAAATTGGGCCAAATCAAAGCTTTAGGTATGTGTACAAACGTTTTCTTTTTTGTTACATAATCAAATCAATTATCAAATTGTAAGTCCAACATATTTCATTCTTACCTAGTGTTATTATGTTAATAAAAACGTTTCTATCAACTTTCTATTGTATCAAACCACGCACCAATTCACTGAAGAATATGACGTATTAGATCCGAGTTACGAGTATGGTGTTTGCAATATCATTTGATGTGTTGATAAAAACTACTTTCGTAGAAAGAAAAATGTAACATTGAATCATAAGAAAAGCTACAATAAATCATTTCAAGTGCTAAAATGATACGAATTATTAAAAAAATCCATGTTTAAAAACTCATAAACAATAAGAACCTTTGTTATGTGTAAATTAAAATAAAAGTATATCAATAGCAAAATAAATAATTAACTCCAAACATGGTTATAAACCATATCCCACGTTTCCCTCCACCCATATTCTTCAAACCAAAATGGATCTCAAGTTATTTGAGTGATATAATCAAGGTCAAAATAGTCCATCTAGATGTGCGATCATTCATGATTGGGATGATTCCAACTAATTAATCATGATTAGGAAACCTCCTGCACGTGTGACTTTCAGTTGATAACCTTCAAGTTGTGGGATTTGATGAGATATGTATGATGTGTAATCACATGCTTAACAGCTCAGCCCAATCACATGGCCCAGATACGATTTAGCCCATTCTTTTATTCATAATAATAATTCTCTTACCAACTAGAGGTGTACAAAAAAACCGGTTTCTAGAACCCGACCCGATTTCAACCCGATTCCAACCCGGTCAAACCCGGTTTTGACCAAAACCGGTTCGGGTTTTCTAGAACCCGACGGGTCCAAACCGGTTTGGACTTTAGGGTTTAGAAACCGGTTTTGAAACCGGTTTTGAACCCGAAAACCGGTCAAAACCCGGTCAAACCCGATCAAAAAACCGATCAAAACCCGAAAACCGGTCAAAAAACCGGTCAAAAAAACCGGTCAAACCCGGTCAAAAACCGGTTTGAACCCGGTTTGGTTTGGTCAAACCCGGTTTTGACTTTTTTAGTCAAAAACCGGTTCGGTTTTCGGGTCGGGTCAGGTTGGCCCCGAACCGGTTTTTGTGCACACCTATTACCAACTATATCACTTATTCAAATTCCAAACTATATTACTTTCTACGTCCCAGTTAAAACGTTCATTTTAACTAACATACAGTTTTAGTAATCTTCAATAATTACATTATTCACCAACAAAATTACGAATGTAAACCATAGAATGCTACTTTGGAAAAATCGAATTATGATGCTGGAAACTTAAGAAAATAATTACAAAAAAAAAAAAAAGGAAATAACGAGCTGGCCGTTCACACATTACAAGTTAGAAATAATTAAGTTAATCATAGGTGACAGTTGCACATGCATCGGTGCACGTGTGGGTACCTCGAAATGACCTGCCCAATTATTATTATTATTATTATTATTATTACTAATATATTTATTCCTAAAAATATACCCTATCTAGTGTAAAATAATTATTGCAATAATACTCCTATGATTATTTTGACAACAATTTTGAAAACCAATAACGGAAACTTCTCCTGGCTGTGCTAAAAGAATATACTCCGTAACATTTCCACCTTGAAATTTTGCAAACTTTTTTATGTTTCATATATTAGAGTTTGCATTAACAAATAAATAAAAACAAATGTACGCATCAAACTCGATAACCTATATCAAAGTGATCTAGAGATTGATGTCTTAAAATTAAATTGGAGGTTTCAGATTCAAACCTCACAGCTGCATATCTTGAGCTGGTCGAGGAATTTCAAAATTTGGGACATCAAACCAATAACTTTTGATTAGCAATTTACAGCGCGATTACTTTTATGATAAATTATAATATAGAATGTATAATGTATATTCTACCAAAAAGAATAAAAGTTTAGTGTCAACTAGAAAATCCAATTAAGTAGTTGCATATTGTTTGTATTATTCCAAGTAAATTGATTAGGGGATTGTGGAGATCCTTTCAAATAATTGGTTATGATACCTATAGATCTAGCAATCTTTTCTTCTTAGTTTGATTTATAATGCACAAGAAAATGCATAAGGGATATAATTGATTAACAACTATCATATCTTAACTAATTGGAATAATTAGTTAGCCCTAAATAATGGAGAATATTATGCTTAGTATGGTTTTTAACTATCTGTTGTATTTTGGTGGACCATAATATAAAATTTTTTTGTTTGCTTTTGAAAAATCATAATCATAATATATAATATTGCAAAGAGGATCCAAAGTTGATGAAAGTTTGAAACTCGATCTAATTACTTGATAGGAAGAAAACACCTCGATATGAAACGGAAGAATATTAGGATATAATGCGTTTAGTTAAGATAATTAGTATAGTTTTTGGAAATAAAAATTATTAGAAAATTAAGAAATTAGATAACTTATTCAGATTGTGGTATGATTTATGACTTCTTACATTTTATATTTTGTAAAATAAAAGCCCGTTCTATAAAGTTGAACGTGTTTTTAAATGAAGATAGTTTTTTTTTAACTAAACGTACTCAAATTATTCAAATTTGGAAAGACCATATTAAAAGAAATTGTTCAGATTTGATCAACTTTCTTTTATAATTAAAAAGTACACTTAGAGTGGAGGAAAAGAAGTTATAAATGAAAAGGCCTACTTATACAGACCTAAAAGTAGGTCTAATTTTCTGATTGGTTAAATTTTTTCTTTCTCTTAATCTCATTCAATCAATTTTTCAAACCAGCCAATCACATTTTTAGGTCCACATTTTTTTGGAAACGGCAAATATTATTAACAGACCGATCCTTAGAAAGAGACTAAGGACGGCGAAAGTACATGATAAAACAACAAGCGAAAAAGAACAAATTAGAAAGGGAAGTTACCCCAATCTAACCGATTACAATCAAAACTACTTCTATGCTTAATCCAAAGGTAGGAAGTAGATACAATTTCGCCTAGAATAACCAAGTGGGATTTCCAGATGTTATTGAATACCAAATCATTCCTAGCCTTCCAAATGTAGATTCATCAATCATTTTCCAAATGAAAATCAATGCAGAATATGGTGACATTAAACTATATGTTAAATTAGAAGTTATACTTTTAAGACACAATGAATACTTTATATGATTAGAAAATAGAAAGCATGATTAGTTGGGTGCTACTAAATCTACCGGTATTTTTTCTTTTTCAATCCACCCACCAATAATCAACGTCGGGATGTGTGCTTAAACTTTGAATATTAAATGCAATCAGACATAATAGGTATATCAATCTTACGATAAATGCTTTTTATTATTTCAAAAAAGTAATTAGGTAAACATTACTATTATCTCATTTTTTTAACTAGTCTTTAATATTCTAAAAAACTTTCTTTTACCAAAAAAGTTGTATTATCAAACACATATATCAAAATACGTTTGTGCACGAGTAGGAGAATGTTCAAAAATTTATCAATAACATAAATCTTTCTAAATATTAGCTTGGTTAAAAAATAATATCAAGCAAATTACAAAATTTTTAAATATTTTACATGTGATTAATTGATTTCCTTTTACCGATACTAACTTATAAACTTACAACTGATGAGCTCAAAATGATATACAAAAGTTGTTATGTTTATACCTATGAGAATACCCGAGTTTAAATGAGTAACATTTTTATTTGGTTCATATTTCTCAAAATGATATACATAAGTTGTTATATTAATTAGTTCTTATCGAAGACCATAACGATTAGGACGTCAAAAACGAAAAAGAAATTGAACCAGCTTGTATAATCCGAACTTGTAAGAATCATAACTCAATAAAGGAAGATACTCGAGACAACCCGATTTAGTACGGGCTCGTTTGATTTCTAATTTTAAATTACCCATGACTAGGCCTGTAGACGAACCGAACGAACACGAACGAAGCATGTTTGTGTTCGTTCGTTAAGGTTTTATCAAACAAACGAACGAACACGAACGGATAAGCGAACAGATTTTGTTGTTCATGTTCGTTCACTAATTAAAAATGTTTGTTCACGAACATAAACGAACGTTCACGAACATATATATATAATTTAATGCATTATTTTGTTAATACCTTAAACGAGCTCCAACCAACATATACACATACATCTAAATATTGGAGATGTGTGAGAGTGTAGGGAAAATGTGAAAGGGAAATGTGGCTAATGTTAAACACTACTCCCTCCGTCCCAAATCTATTGTCCCCTTGTTGACTTTGGAGTCTTTCTCTTCCAACTTTGACCCTCAATATTTTTGTTTGTGTTATATAATACTTGATGCAAATTATACCAATGAAAATACATTCAAAATCCAATCAATTCATATATTTTGCATCAAATATTATATAATACAAACAAAAATATTGAAGGTCAAAGTTGGAAGAGAAAGACTCCAAAGTCAATAAGGGGACAATAGATTTGGGACGGAGGGAGTATTATATTTAGAATTTAGATGAGATTAAAATGAGATGTACAAACATGTATTAATTTAATTATACAATTAGTTAACAATCGAACATGTTATTGAACGTTCACGAACGCTAATAAATGAACGAGACATATGTTCATGTTCGTTCATATAATTAAACGAACGTAGCATTTTGTTCATGTTCGTTCATATAACGAAACGAACGAACATAAACGAACTTCCCGCCGAACGGTTCGCGAATTATTCGCCGAACGTTCGGATCCCTTACGGACCTACCCATGACTACCCCAACCAAAAAGACGTCATTAAACAAATTGTTGTTAAACGTATCGTTTAAAGACAATAAATAATTAACAAAAAGAAAATACATAATACTAAGAAATAATAGGGAAAATAGTAATAGAAAAAAGAAAAAAAAAAGATAATAATTAATAAATACCAACAAAAAAGATATGGCACCACAATAAAAATGTTTAAGAATAATAAAATAGAACATAATGAAAATAAAGGTGAGAAAAGGTGAAAAAATCAATTACCATCTAAATTATTACTTTGACCGTAATGAATTAGTGATCACCTCATAATTATTACTTTGACCGGTATAACAAGTAAATGTTCCGGGTATATTTAGCTAACCCCGATTAGTTAAGATACAGATTTAGTGACAAGTTGGACAACCAAATGATGAAGAGATTTTAAGGTTGTTTGTTTATTTAGTTAATTTAATTAACATAGGGGGTATTTTTGACCATTGACCAAATTAAGGTTCTCACGTGCGAGAAAATCACAGAAATGATCCGTTGACCACGTCTATTTAAACTAAATAATCCGTTGACTAAAGCATTTAACAAACTAATCCACTATTTGGCGCCAAAAATGGCGCCCCGGCGCCCCAGCAATATTTGATCCATTTTTAATTCGTTAGTCAATGATTTATTAATATTTAAACCCGTTAATCAGCTTTAATTAATCCTTAATGGCGAATACTTAATGGGCCCGGCGCCCCAAGTAGTGGACCCGGCGCCCCTCGTTTTAGATGAAGCCACGTGGTCAAACCCTGCACACGGATCTGACATCGGCGCCAAATTGTACCCGGCGCCCCACTTAGTAGGCCCGGCGCCCCAACTTTTCAGACATCGGTTTTGAAACCGAATAAATACAGAAGAAAAAACGTGCGGCGCCCCTGTGTTGTCTAATCGGCGCCCATATCCTCACACCCGTCACCAATTATTTACGGATTAGTCACATCGGCTCCATTAGCAAATCAAATCCGGCGCCCCGTCTCACATACATCAACATCATAAACCCTAACCCTATTCGTATTCGTGGTCCATAAATAATTCAAGGGCGCCGGTTGCGTTTGATACATCAAATTTTTTTCACATCTTGGCGCTAGGGTTTTATTTTCTTTGGCTTTATACCGTCACCATCATCATCTAGGGGGCGCCGGGTCACGGAAATAAGAAGAAAACAACAAGATGGAGGAAGAATTTGATGATTTTGATCTTAATTTTGATGTTAATGTAAGTTTTCTTTGATGTTTTTATACATTTATATTTATATGTTTTTTATGTATGTTTTATATATTCATATGTTTTTATATTAGTAAGTTATTGATGTTTTTAATTATGTTAGATTATATATCCCAATTTTTAGATGGTAGATGTTAGTATAAATTGATTATGAATTAAGAAAAATTTATTAGTTTTAATCTTTTAGATAAGTTATTGATGTTTTTATTTATGTTAGATTATATATCCCAATTTTTAGATGGTAGAAGTTAGTATAAATTGATTATGAGAATTAAGAAAATTTAATTAGTTTTAATCTTTTAGATAAGTTATTGATGTTTTTATTTATGTTAGATTATATATCCCAATTGTTAGATGGTAGATGTTAGTATAAATTGATTATGAGAATTAAGAAAAATTAATTAGTTTTAATCTTTTAGATAAGTTATTGATGTTTTTATTTATGTTACATTATATATCTCAATTTTTAAATGGTAAATGTTAGTATAAATTGATTATGAGAATTAAGAAAAATTTATTAGTTTTAATCTTTTAGATAAGTTATTGATGTTTTTATTTATGTTACATTATATATCCCAATTTTTAAATGGTAGATGTTAGTATAAATTGATTATGAGAATTAAGAAAAATTTATTAGTTTTAATCTTTTAGATATTTATTATTTTGGCTCACTTGAACTAATAATAATAATGATAAAAACAATAATAATAGTAAGCCTAATAGTTGTGGTAATGATAATAATAATAATAATAGTTGTAGTAGTAGTAATGATAATAATAATAATAATAATAATAATAATAATAATAATTATAATAATAATAATAATAATAATAATAGTTCTAGTAGTAGAAATGATAATAATAATAATAATAATAATAATAATAATAATAATAATAATAATTATAATAATAATAATAATAATAATAATAGTTCTAGTAGTAGAAATGATAATAATAATAATAATAATAATAATAATAATAATAATAATAATAATAATAATAATAATAATAGTTATGTGATTTTCCCGTAGTAATAATAACAATAATAATAATAATAGTTGTAGTAGTAGTAATAATAACAATAATAATAATAATAATAATAATAATAATAATAGTTGTAGTAGTACTAATAATAATAATAATAATAATAATAATAATAATAATAATAATAATAATGTACAATTATAATAATAATAATAATAATAATAATAATAATAATAATAATAATAATAATAATAATAATAATAATAATAGTCGTAATAATAATTATAACTAACACATTATAGCTAATTTATATCCCCTCTTTTAACTTATGTGTATTGCTTGTTTATTAACTAACACATTTTAGGTGAAATTTTTGGGTTTGCAGAAGATATATTACGATGCACACGTAACTATTAGATGTAATCCTGGGAAGGCGGTCAAACTAATTAATCAAAGCTTATATAAATATCCAAATAGACTACAGTTATTTAGATCGACGTGTTTCGGACGATGGCTGGATCTTAAATGCGATAACCGAGACCCGAGTTTGATACATTTGATACTACAGACAGAGTTTGTCCCAGAACATGAAGTCGATTATTTGCTGTTCAATGTTGCAGGCCAGCAACTTACATTCACACGCCGGGACTTTTGTCTCATTACCGGATTTCGATTCGGTCGCCAGGACTGGTTATCTGACAGATTTGGCAATCCGTTTAGAGATAGAGTTTTTCCATCAAGAGCTGGCCATTCAATTAAGGGTCGTGATGTTAGATATGCGTTAGAGACATATAGTGACTCATTAGGTGATGTTGATCATGTGCGATTGTGCTTATTGTACCTACTTCATTTTGGTTTCTTTGGTGGCGAGGTTAAAAATACAGTTAAAAACAGCATCCTAGTGCTTCTGGAAGACTTAGATGCATGGAACCAATTTCCGTGGGGGTCTTACTTGTGGGATGAAACCTTCCCCAAACTACGTAATGCGCTAGGAAAACGTCAAGAGTTACATCATAAAAATAAGACTTCGGAGTCGCAGACTTGTTACTCATTAGCCGGGTTTGTTTGGGCCTTTAAGGTAACATCTCCATATTTGTTTAGTTATATCCACATTTATCTACTTATTATTATGTTTTATACTTGATGAATTTAATTGTTACTACGTATATATTATAACAATAATTGCCTTTAATATTTTTGCAAAAACTATAATAGATATGGATTTACGAGGTATTTCCACACGGCCAACTTTCTGGATACTGTACCAAAAGTGAAGGTGTAATCCCTAGAGCCATTGCTTGGAGGAGGACCATCATTGGCTGTCCATGGGAGGTTACACGATGTTTCCTTACTACAGTTTTTCAGGTTATTCTAAAAAAAATTAAATTCATATTTAATATTTAAACCTACGTTCCACATTTAACATTAAATTGGTTGTGATCAGCCCGGACGTTTACCACTGTTGGGTTTGGTGCCAACACGTGAGGAGCAACAGATGGACTGGTGGATAGCCAGTGAACGTTTTTTTAATGGTATGGACGCCAGTCCTCGTTCTAAGAAGCCACGGCCCCAACCAACAGACTTTAATTTTAAACCCCAGTCGCCACCCGAGCAAGCATTTCAGCAATCTCACTATGGCCCCATGCCTGGTTTTGGGGATTCGTACACGCCAATGGGAGGGTTTCAACCATCATTTGGCCCCATGCCTAGTTTTCAACAGTCATACGGAACCATGCCTAGTTTTCAACAATCATCCTTCGTCCCCCCGCCGGCATATAGTGAACCAAGCCTTGACTCGAGGGTGTCGACCCTTGAAAAACAGCTTAAGGATCTGCGGTTTGAGTTTGATGTAAGTGTTTCAATGTTATTTTTATTTAACCTGTTATAAAAGGTGTTATGTTTTATTTTTTGTAATATATGTGTAGGAATTTCGTGGTGCTTATCACACCGGTCACGGCCCCATGCCTGAGGCCACGTCAGCATTTAGATTTGGTGCCAACCCGTCCGACAACGTGGTGCCGCAACATAATGTAACACACAACTGGTTTGCAGGTTATGATGCTACAGAGGGCTTGCACACACCGTCGGTGACTGTCATGGAGGTATATAGTTAACCTATTTATATATATTTATATTTTTATAAATATATATTACTAAGTTTTGCCAAGTCACTATTTCTCATATATGGTCAACTTCTTAGACACCTCCAATGGCACTGCGACGAAGTCCGAGAGAGAAGATGAAAGGCCGACAAATTTCTACACCCTTTATGGCATTCCAGTCTACTAATGCTGCCATCCGAACTCCAGAGTATACCACAGACCGGCGTGATATTGAAACAGTGCCATTTGATCTCGACGGAGAAAAAGAAACTTGGGCAAAAAATATCGAGGATTTTTATTACTACGAAAATAGGGGAGAGTGCTATCTTAGTTTAGATCCCCCGAACTTTCCATACACTAAGGAGTTTTGGGGATTACTTCTTGGGGTACATGGAAGTCGTTGGCTCGATTCCGCAGTAATTTGTTAGCCTCGTTTACCTTATAACTTTGTACCATTGATGCGATATTAATTTTAAGCTTGTTTCTTTTTTACAATTGTTTCAGCATATTAATGCATGGATGCATTATTTGATGCTCACTTCGACTTCAAGAGACATGCGTTGTGCTGTGGCTCCAGACTATTTCCTACACATATTATTTAAAGAAAACTCTAACCCTGCTAAGGTTGCCAGTTATGCAAACGGTACTAAATCTATATACCATGCATGGGGGGATGTCAATCGTGTAAGTAAATAAATATATATAATTTATATATGCTTTATATAACAAAAAGTACTTCATAAATAACAAATTGCTTCATAAATAACTATCTATAAAAATGCTTTATATTTGCAGGTTCTCATCCCTTTACACCCTAGGGATCACTGGATGCTTGGGGAGCTGGAGTTGTCGACGTGGACGATGACTGTATATGACAGCATGTTATCCGATCGAAGCGGGTACCTAACGACTGTCAAGCAAGGTTTTGAGAAGTATCTTCCAGATTTTTTAAAGCGCATAGGCTACTGGAAAGCGAAAAAGAAAACAGCAAAAAAGAATATCATAGTGACAATTGGGCATGCCCTTAATGTGCCACAACAGCAGAACGGTTATGACTGTGGGGTTTTTGTTTGTCACTTTATAGAAAGATTGTTAGAAGATTTACCTCTTAAAATAGACGGCGACTACACTACCTGGGCGAAAGACTATCGACTAAGAATGGCAACTGAATTATATAAGCTACGTGTTAAAATAGATGAACACGCTGGTGTTAGTTGATGTATTACGCGGGGTATATTTTTCTAGAGGTCTGAATCATAATTCTTGGATACAAACATAGTTTATTTGAAAGTTTATTTAACTTATCCAACAACATTGTCTTACATGCGTAAACCAACAACATTATGGTACACAAAAAGTAATCCAAGCAATTATACAAATAACTATCTAGAAATCATCCAATCTTGCACGGGATCATACATCTCATCATCTGACTCGGTGGTATCATTTTGGTGATGTGCTTTCTTGGATGGCTCTGATTTCTTTTTCCCGAAGAACTTGCGCGTCTTAGATAGCCAGTTCGACTCGCTTGGAACTGATGCAGTGCATTTATTTCTCATATGTCCTTTGTTATGACACCTGCTACATTCAGTCTCTCTTTTTTCCTCTCCACGAGATAGAATGCGGTTTATTTCACGTGGTCGACCACTTTGTCTTTTATCCATCAGCGGTGGATGCACATTCATCAGTCCACTTGGTTGCTCCCATTCTGATTGATCCGCTAAAGGAAAAATCTTGTCTTCATATGTTTGTTGGTACACGCGTCTAGAATACCAACCCGAGAAATATTGATTACAATCATCAATACGCAAGTACCGCGCAACCGAAATAACATGTCCACAAGGTATTCCAGAAAGTTGCCACTTTCTACAGCTACACGTACCATCGCCAAAGTTAACAAGACCCTTTTTACCTCCGTCATCAACCTCAAATTGTGTTTGACTAATGCCACGTGTTTTCCAGTTGAAGCTTTGAAACTTTCTTTTTTCGTATTTACATTCTGCCCAAGGTGTAAATTCATTTGGGAGTTGCGCTGCAAACATGTTGAACAAACAAAAATTATATAAAAATGATCACGTTACAGTAAACTAAATTAACTAAAATTTTTAACTTTACCTGAAATTTCACGGCGAACGAAGTACCAATCTTGCACCGATTGTCGAAAAAATTCTACTAGCATAATGATAGGAAGTTTACGTGCATATTTAGATAAGGCGTTCATGGACTCTGCACTATTTGAAGTCATTATATTAAAACGTTCACCAGGAAAATGTGCTCGTGACCACTTATGCACACCGGCTTGCAACATAATACGAGAAGTACTAGGGACCGCTGCTTCAAGGCGCGCCTTCCATTCCTCGAAGTCTGAAACCCTATACGCTTTGCATGTCTTCCAGTATAATTTTTGGAATATTTTTTTCTCTTTTGTGTTTAACCCTAAATTTACCATCAAATGTCGACAACATAAACCATGATAAGCAAGCGGGAAAACTTGCCTTATTGCTAGATCGATGGATGCTGCCCGGTCAGATATGAATGCCAAACCGGGTATTTCACCAATGCACTCCTTAAGCTTTGACAAAAACCATATCCAAGTCTCGCCACTTTCCGTTTTACCGACTCCGTATGCCACAGGCAAAATTTGATTATTCGCATCCATTCCCACTGCTAAAAAATTTATTCCCAAGTAACGGCCCTTTAAATGTGCACCATCTATAATGAGTATTGGCCTTAAGTAGTAAACAAAACTTCGAAGCTGCAATTCAGCTTTGTTAGTTATATTAAATACGAAAGAAATTTTAATAAAAGGATCAAGATTTACTAACCGCAGTCCCAATAGCAACAAAGAGATTCTCGAACCTCCCTACATTATCGGTCTTAATGTGGGTCACCGTACCAGGATTGGCCTTTTTCAAATTGTGAAAATAAATGGGTAGCTTGTAAAATGATTCCTCATCGGTCCCCCTTAACAATTCTATCGCACGACACTTTCCCCGCCAAGCTTGAGAATAAGAAACATCTATTTGAAATCTTGCATTTAAATCGATCATGATGTCGCTCCCACGATATACCCTACTGCTATCTTTCAGTTGATCACGAAGTATGTGACCCAATACATGTTTGTTTGCATTACGATGATTCGGATTAGTTTGCGTTTTAGAGCATGTGTGGTGGTCCTTTAGGGTTTTGACTTGAAAAACTGAATTGTCATTTTGTAGCTTTGTAGCTCTAAAGAACCATTCACAACCCTTTTTCGCACAATGTGCTTCGAATCTTGTGGTTGATGATTGAGTTACTCTGAATTCACGCCCATCTTCCAGACATTTAATACCTAAAAAAACTTTTAGCTCATCTTTGTTATTAAAGAACTGACCTTCATAAATTTTTGCAGATGGCACATAGCTCCTGGGTTTTGCGGGTGTTTGTTGAAAAGTGGGACATTTTATTGATTCGGGCATTGACCAGAAGTAGTTAGGTTGCATTTGAGGAGGAACACCTATTTTTTCTTCCTGCTCAACATCATCTTCATTATCATCACCCTCTTTAACATCGTCCTCTCGTTCGCTACTAGATGACTCGGATATACCGAGTTCCTTTGCCACCTCTTGATCGGTTATTGGGTTATAATTTAGATCGACGTAAACCCCATCTTCTTTATTAGCACCAACTGTACTTTGAGGCTCTTCGTTTTTGACTTCAAAATTAGGTCGAAAGAAATCTTGACGGTCACTAACATGCTGAGAAATGTGATCGTGTGAATAAACGAACGGATTATGAATTGGGTACTGGCTATTTTGAGGGATATGATACTGATTTATTTCTGGGGTAGGGTATGTATTTAGGTCAAATGTATTTTTTTGTTCTTTTTTGCAATCGTTGATCTGTTGGGGATGATATCCCGTTGAAGGACTCAGAACATGAGGTTGATTGCTTCCACTACCGAGACCCATTTGATGAACTACAAATAATGTTAGATCACCATATGGGTTATTACGAACGACTTCCATTAGAAATCCGACATCTTCGTCGTCAAAAATATCAACCGGGTGTGTGAAAGTTGATATTTTATAACATAATCTGAATTCTTGTTGAACATCTAAACGAGCCTTTTTAGCTATCAATTTTTTCAACTTCGAATGCCTTACGTTTGCTGGCAAACTAATAGCTCGTCTAGGTAATCCAACAGGCAAGTATTCAAACACGCCATTTACAATTTCCAATGATCCACCCCAACACAATAAAATGTTTACACTATCAGAACTCATTTTTTCAGATACAACAAGTTTTTGAGAGACGGAAAAGAAAAAGAGTTATAAGGAGGATACAACAATAAGCCATTTATAAAGAGGAAACAACAATAAGCCAATGATGGAATTGATATAAACTTTATTATTTTAATATTTGTTTACCTCTTTGGATACAAAACAACAAAAAACAAGTCAAACACTGGGACAATTATGAGAATTATTTACGCCCCATATTATTAGTGTAATTTTTTAATGGAATGAATTTAGGGTTATGGCGCTGATGAGGTGACATTTATGACATTTGTGAGTGAAAGGGGCGCCGATGTGACTACAATGGGGCTCCAATGTCAGCTTTTAATTTTACAAAGCACGAGGTGTTCAATGTGGGGCGCCGGGCCCATGAGGTGGGGCGCCGGTCCCATTAAGTGGGGCGCCGATTTTCCACGTGGCATGTTTTTAAGTGTGGGGCGCCGGGTCCCATTAAGTGGCGCCAGGGAATAATAATAATAATAATAATTAATAATAATAATAATAATAATAATAATAATAATAATAATAATAATAATAATAATAATATCGGTTTCAAAACCGATGTCTGAAAAGTTGGGGCGCCGGGCCTACTAAGTGGGGCGCCGGGTACAATTTGGCGCCGATGTCAGATCCGTGTGCAGGGTTTGACCACGTGGCTTCATCTAAAACGAGGGGCGCCGGGTCCACTACTTGGGGCGCCGGGCCCATTAAGTATTCGCCATTAAGGATTAATTAAAGCTGATTAACGGGTTTAAATATTAATAAATCATTGACTAACGAATTAAAAATGGATCAAATATTGCTGGGGCGCCGGGGCGCCATTTTTGGCGCCAAATAGTGGATTAGTTTGTTAAATGCTTTAGTCAACGGATTATTTAGTTTAAATAGACGTGGTCAACGGATCATTTCTGTGATTTTCTCGTCTCACGTGCGGGGCAAAAACAATGCCTTGCTGTTAGTGTGCTGTTTGAGATTAGTAGTGTGGTTTGCCACGTACGATACACATGACTACTAATCATGGTGTCCCATGCAACTTGACTTAAATAGTACTCCGTAATCCATTTGCTAATATTTTACTCCGTAGTAATAATTATAATAATACATGTATAATAATAATAATAATAATAATTATTATTATTATTATTACTATTATTATAATAATAATAATAATAATAATTATGTTAATATAATCAAACTTGGAATACTCTTCTCACGTTCTAGGAAGTTGCAAATCATATCGTTAATTGTAAAGAGGTTATTTTGTCCTTTAATAATAAACATTTCGATACATAGCCATTAATAATACTCTTATTACGTTTAGGGTTGTATTTGAGGGTGAACGGTTTGATTGACCACTTAAGAACTCCAATTGATATAGGCGTAAAAATATATATATATATATATATACATACACATAAACTTGATAAAAAGAATTGATTTTTAATAAAGAATAGAAGATATTAAGTTCGATTGTCTCTGATTTGATGGTGCTGCAAAATAGTTTGTTAATTTACATACCGTTAACCACATATTATATCCTAGCCTTTTAGTATATGACTTCATTTACTTGATTAACGTTTTTTTTCGCTCTTGATCTCCAGAAACTTAGAGATGGCATTGTATATATTACTCGTGATAGAGTAGAATTTTAAAGTTCCAAGGGGTTACTCTATTTATATGAGGAACTTAAAAAGACTCGATGTATAGATATAATGCTTGACATTTCAGTAACACGTTTGTTATGCTATTTAACTAAGACGGAAGGAGTATATCATATTCATATATCATTATTAATTTTGAAAAAAATAAATAAAAATAAAAAATAAGTAAGGGAAATGTATGGTGGGAATTTACAATTATACCCTTGATGGGTTGAAAATGATGTTGGACCCGAAAAATGATGGGTGTAATAATAATGTATGCACAAAAACCAGACATGTGGAAACCAACCTCAACCTCAACCTCAGCTCTTTATGATTCAATGATGAAGACATGAATGGACCAAACTCATAACTCCCTTCTCTTTTCAAATTATTGGAACTATGCACCCCAATTATTGTTTTATTTCTTTCTAGTCCCCACCTGGAATATTAATCAATTCTATCTATTATTTGGATGGTAAGAAATTTCTATTATTGTACCAATACTTGAAATTGCATTATTTTCATTATAAAAACTCAAAAAACCATACAAAAAAAAAATAAAAAAAAATGTTTAGTATGTGTAGCTATAGGTATATTCGGTATACGAAGTGTAAAATTTTTTTTGATGCATAATTTGATGTGTTCTTTGTTTATGCTATTGGTTCACAAAAATTGCAATAGTGATGCTACGAATCATCTCAAATTTTGAATCCGTCACTAGTAAAATGGATTAGTTGATTATATTATCTGCATGTTTAAGATAGTGATAGATACCTATCAATACATTATAAAATAAATAGTCCAACTATATTGATTTGTCAGTTTGAATTTTGAAAAAGATTGATTACGATTAAGGAGATTGAAAATTTGATTGTGTCAACATATATATATATGCTCTATTAATTAATTTGAACAAAATAACGACCCTTTGTTTTTGGTTATTTTGCCATATGTTATCAAGAAAGTAATGATTATTAAATAATTAAGTAATAATATATTAAATTAAATAATAATAAAAATCATATGCACCAAAAAATCAAACCCATAGCTTAGTTTAAACTATTCAGATCTATAAAGTAGATGATGCCGATATTGAGGATACATGCAATCAAGTAAATTAGAAAACAATACATTTAATTAAATCATACTTGAATTAGAAGTAAAAAATTATATTGTAAGTATTGTTAATTAGTAAGTTAAGTACATACATATTATTATTTGGACATTTTGTAACTTTGCACGATATTTCGGTACACGACAACCATGGAAAATGTATTTTTATACAGTTTGCCCCCATTTAACTAAAAAAAACCATTTTTTGTAATTTTTATATGATTTTATATTATCAAAATGGGGTTAAGTGCTTGTGAATGTATATAACTATGCGTTGACCTTTATTGTGTGTACGTAACAAAATGGACCATCATTGTATGTACGAAAGTAAGGATACTATTTATTTTTGTACATTATGGTATTTTGGTGACTTGTCAACTTATAAAGATATCATGTGTCACCGTATATATGATAACACGTCCCAAAAATACACACAATGTACAAAGATATATTGTTCAGTACATACAATGACGGTAAATTTTATTATGTACAAACAATGAAAATCAACGGATATTATATACATTTACAAACACTTAACCCCATCAAAATTATACGGAGTACTATTTAGCGCATCAAATTCTTTCAGGAAAAGTAGAGGTGGCAATTTTAGACCCATTGGTTAATTTTGGATCAATTTGGTTAATTTTTAGGAGGGGATGGGTTTGTTGGGTCTCCTCCCCATTTTTTGGATGGGTCTAAATGGGTTTTTCAATATAACCTCTAATTGTGTAAAAATTAACCAACGGGTTTAGATGGGTATAACGGGTAATTTTAATTTTTTTTTCACCTCATTTCATTTTTTTCATTTTTCACTCAAATAAAAAAAAAAAGTTTGGTGAACCCGATGACCCGACCCGACCCGAGACCCATTTGACCCGGACTCATTTAGACCCATCCTTCTAAATGACCCATCTAGACCCGGACCCATTTAGACCCAAACCCATCTAGACCCGTGACCCGACCCGACCCGACCCATTCATTTTGCCACCTCTAAGGAAAAGCATAATATTATTGCGTTCTAACATGACTACAATGACACAATATAGGTATATATAACCATATATATACAATGCACTTAACGCATCAAACATCTACTAAAACTGTAAATGTATATTATTGTACATACGTGTGTTTGTAAGAAACACAGATCCAAAAACACATTTATGCCAAATTTACCCTGGTCGGTTAAAAAAGTAGCGTTTTACACGTTTAGTATACAACTTATCATACGTCTCCTAATAAGTGTGTTACTATACATGCCTACTATATATATACAACCTATAAGACCACTCCCAATGGGGGACTGAAACTGATTGAAACCGACGTGTCACGTCTGCGCCACGTATGCGTCACGTAAGCTTTTTATAAAATTGACTGACATCAGTAACTCCGTCACTTTAAATTTTCAGCCCACATTTACCAATTTACCTTTGATCATACACACACAAAAATGAAAAGCAAAAATATAAAAATTATAACGGACGAAGCGTCGGAATTGAGACGAGCAAAACCGATGGCCACAATCGACGAGGTGCCATCGGTGTCTATTTCGTCACTTCAAACTGACGGACAACTGAAGTTGCCGTTGTGATACCTCTAATAAAAGGTGATGGAAAAAGACGTAGTGGTAAATAGACAAGAAACAAGTTGATTGGAGAATTAAATAATATGTCTATGTATATGTCTAGTAGATGGATATTATAGGAGGGGTTGTGATGGAATTGGGCCAAGTTCACGTGCCTTCACATGGGGCGGGAAGGAAGTGGAGTCGTACGGACTACAATTTAAAAACAAGGGGTGTGGGTGTGGGGGATCCATAATTGAAGTTGGGGGAACACGTGGGACTCTTCTATCACGCACCACTGGGGACACCTAATCATCATCCAACATCATGTCGGAGCACTCCCACATGTCTTTCTCACTCCCCTTTTCGCGCGTTGCTTTCACCTTATTAATCACTACTCTTTACATTATTAAATCGAAATAATTACACCATTCTCAACGGGAAATAAAAATCGAAGGATCAGTTGTACCACATTAGTGCTATATTAGTTTTTATCAAAAATGACTTATTCTGTTAACAGTGACTGATCACTTTATTTTTCGGGGACTCACATTTACTGATTTACCTTAATTTCTTAACACTTAGAAAAACAATTAAATAGTCGTGGGCCCCCAAAAAAAAAGATACAGAGATGCAGATATGTGACAAGTTGAACAGAGGGAACCAAACCGACGGGCTATGCCATTGACGTTGGCTCTGTCAGTTGGAACCGACGGTCAACTAACGAGACCACTAGGAATGCCCTTAGAGAGAAGGTTTATTGTTTCGTTATGTATATTAAACTTTGCATCTTTTACTATTGTATGAGTCGAAATTTGAAAACTTCAATTGTATGTATTAAACTTGTAAATATTGTCTATCGTATGTAAACTTTCATTTTTGAGTAAGGCCGAAATAAGAAAGTTTTTCAAACCGACGTACCGTTTGATTGTTTTACTAACAAGATTTAGAGGTTCATGAATGTAGTTATTCTTTTAATTTTTGAAATTTGATTTTCTTTCTTCTCAACTATGTTGATCTCGATATTAGAATAAAATTTGAAGGGTTTTCAGTCGATCGAGCTACAAGTAAATAACCTTCTCTTATATTTTAGACTTTGAGTCATTTTAAATATAATAATTCTTACATAATTAAGAAATAATTAGTATATATATGTAGGAGTTTATTAGAAAAACAACTTCAACAAAAATAAGCTTCTTGAACCTGCTTTTAATAGTTGATGAAAATTGAAATTACATAAACACTCATTATTTATATGTTTTTGTTTTCTTGTTTTACCTTTTATGTCTTTTTTCACTTTTAAGTTAGTTCCAGCTACGTCTAGTTGTCACACTTACAAAAAATGTAAGCACCAACTTTCAGCTCTAAAAGTAAGTCCAACAACCGACTTACGGGCAAAACTAATTATTCCAAACGCAATCATACGAAAAACTTTAGGAGATCGAGCTCATGAGTTGTACCCACATAAGTTTCCTGAAAACATGTTTACTGCTGTATTAATATATATCACTTGTTCATTATGTGTCCATACTTCTAAGTTTAGATTCAGTAAACATGGTTTAGACCTACATATCATTTTTAATTTCTTCATTTTAAGTTGCTTATGGTTTCTCGCATTTTTGTAATACTGTTATGTTATTTGTTATGTTAATTGATTCAAATTTAAACTTAACAATCACATTTTTTCGATTAAACTTACAACTATTTTCAAACAATATTGAAAATCCACATAGAGTATATTTACATTATATGGCTTATATATATACATGAGTTTAAAATCTAATAATCTGTATGTAACCCGACCAAATACTAAACTGTAAAATATAACACACACAATGCGATGTTTGTTATATGAAATTGTTTGCGCTTCGTTTAATATATAAATTGATGATAAAAATATGAGTATAGTTACGAGTTGTTGATTTAACACGTTTTCACTCAACTCGAAATACAATGATTTGATAGGTTTCTAGATGTATCCCAAAAAGATAGTTGCCGTCTTGCCCCTATCTTGATTGTGGAGCACCACATGCATGTTTTCACGAACTTAAATTACACATACATTGTAATTAAAAGCATACAATTTTATGCATTTCAATCACCTTATGTCTAGACAAACATGGTAAGATGTATGATCAATAACCAAATGTGGTGGGTAATTATATTAAATCGACAAATGTATATATTTAAGCATGTCTACATTTCCGTCTTGAAAACCTAAAATATTTGTGCCAAATTTGGGCAAAGCATGAAATACACATTACGGGAGGTCGGAGATCTTACTTGATGCGTTTTTCTAGCTTATTGTGTTATAGTACAGTCAAAAAGTCTTTAAAGAGCGTTTGAGGGAGTTTTTTTCTAAGCTTTTAATTTTTTTGTCAGGATGAAAAGTATGAAGTTTTTTCTTAACAGATAACCCTTTTTTGAAAAGCTAATACAAACACCCTCTAACTAAAATGTTTATAACTAAATTGTATTTTAATTAAGGGGTTAGTCTCTGGGAATGCACCCAACTTGGCTTCGAAGTCTATTGTATGCATCTTACTTACCGGTTGGCTTTTTAATTGTATGAACTTTCCAAAACGGGGGCATTGATGTATTTTGCTGACGTGTCACTGACGTGTCAAGCCATCCGCAAGCCAAGTGGCATCACCACCGAGCGACACGTCAGCAAAATACATCAATACCCCCGTTTTGGAAAGTTCATACAATTAAAAAGCCAACCGGTAAGTAGGATGCATACAATAGACTTCGAGGCCAAGTTGGGTGCATTTCCAGAGACTAATCCCTTTAATTAATTCGAAATAAGAGTTAACAAAGTTGGTTAGAGTTTGCCATCATCACTAGACTATTGTCATACAAAAAATAGTATAAGAAAAATTGTTTTAATTTGCTAATTATTATTAGACCAAACTTAATGATTATGATACAAATAAATGTAAACATGGATGTTGAAGGGTGTTTGTGACAACTAACTTTCGTTAGTTTCTAATTTTGGTCGTTTCATAATCTAGTATAAAATGTATTTCGAACACCATATTTATTTTTACCATATACGAGCATTACTTTTGTGAATTTAGTGGAGTGTTTGATTACGTATCTATAACACTTATTGGATCTTTTAACACATATAAAGTTATAAACCAGGATAAAGAAAAAAGAAGCGAGCATATATACTACTGTATATAATACTTAAAAAAAAAAAAAAATACATGTACGATCAAGACAAGTCTAATCAACGAAAAAAGAAAAATATGTAGTAAAATCGTATGTATCCTTTTGTGTAATAATATCGTATAAAATAGTAGTTTGATTTTATAATTCCTCATCTCAATTTATTTGTTCAAATAGATAAAACATAAGTATGACGATTACAGTATAATTTTTCATAGAGCAAAGTTTGTACTCTACTAGTCACTTATTATAATTTTATATGGATGATCAAAGGGGAAGGCTTTAAATATGGGGTAGGACTATGGGAGTGGCGTATCAAATTTACTGCATTTTCGAATAAATTTATATTTGATCCACTATATTCGATCCACTACATTTAATCAAAAACTGCATTTTAACTTAACAATACTGTATTTTACACCTATAAAATTTAATTATATATTAACAACACCGCATTTTTCACTTATAATATTTTTATAAATTGTAGCATGTCGGGCATGACTCTCATTCCACTCATTTGAAACTTTTCTCTCATAACCATACACATGTATTTGTTTTGAGTAACGTGAATCGAACAAACTTTTGTTTGATAAATCATCCGGTACTATTAAGCTTTAGCCAAATTGATGTTTGATGGATTACTTAGTAAAAAAGTTATACTTTTTTTTAACCAAAATATTATTTGATGATGCTGCAATGAAGGCAATTTTTGTTGATCTTATTGCTCGAGATAACTTATAAAGCCCCAATCACATTCTTTCAAAGACAATAAATAGTAATTTCTTCATCCCACATTGTAAGTGTCTACAATATTATTTATATATGTCTCAATATAAGTTTAAACTTTATATTTTAAACAATTAAAATAGGCTTTAGTGTATATAAATAATATTTGATATTTGATTAGTTAATAGTGTAATTATTGGAGATCGATAAAACTGTATGTATAATTAAAATATACACTTTAACTTGAGGGGTAATTAAAATTAAAAACTAAATATATAAGGAGTATTTAAAAAAAAAAAAAAAAAAAATGATAAAGTGCGTGGAGTTCACTAGCCAAGGTTGAAAGTGGGAATATGTACGGAAGTGCGGAGTAGTTCAAATGATTATACGAAGAGTGCGTGTCTGCTAACGGAAAGACAAGATGACACGCACGGCTTGTGTGTTTGTCGATATTGTGGGACCACGCGCCCTTTAATTACGTAACTTCAATTCCATTCGATAATTATCTATCGTCACATGTAATCAATTAAATCATTGAGTTCACCATAAAAAAAATTGTAAAATAAAGATAGTTATAATTAGGGCCGAGAAAAAAACTGAATTAACCAAATCATAACCGTATTAACCGTCAAAACCGGACCGAATTAACCAAACCGAACACGGAACCGCGGATTTGGTTAACGTTTTTGGATTAACCAAAGTTTGCGGTTCGGTTATGAAAGTAAAGGATATCCACCGCGGTTTTAACCGCACCGCACACTTTTACACATTCAAAATATTATATTTATATTTGAATATATTAATATATATATATATATATATATATATATATATATATATATATATATATATATATATATTATAAATTGATTTACAAATAATAAAATTATCTTTCGAAAAAAGTTTTTGTTAAGGAAATGAAACGTCAATCACTATATCTAAAGGGAAAGACACTTGAATTGATGACTCTTGGATGGATGAAGATTCAAGTTTGACGAATAGTACTTAAAAAACTCTACATGAGATTCTGCTTATTTTTTTAGTTTACTTATGGTTTTATGCATGAATTTGCTGTGTAAAAGATGGATGATGTCTGCTATCATTTTTTTTGCTATTCGAACATCATTGAATATGCTATATTTAAGGTTTCAAAACTGCACTAAATTTGCTTCCTCTAAGGTTCTAAAACTACGTTGATCTACATCTATTTTGAGCTAAAATCTAAGAAAAAAACTCACTTATATTTAAATGTTTACGTGCAATGTATTAGGCACCAACCTATTGAAAAAACTAATTTTTGGCCGTAAACGGTTAACCGAATTAACCGCTTTATATCTAGACGTTAACCTAATTAACCGAATTAACCAATCCGTTTATTAACCGAACCGAACGGTTAAAATTGTTGATTAACCAAAGTTTTGGTTATGGGGGAGGTTTTCATCCCTATCCGCACCTAACCGCCCATGCTCACCCATAGTTATAATAACTATATAATTCCACTCTTATGTTTCATTTTTCCTAATTTGATAGTCCATAGATACGTAGTATTAATAATCCCTATTAGTTATATTATTCATAAATTAAATATCATATCGAATTATTAAAATGTCTTTTTCATTGGTCGATAAACAAAAATAATAAGCGGTGGTGATATATTTTCACAATTGTATTGGATAAATCCACCAAATTTATGGATTAAGAAATTGTACCGTACAAATTATTAATCCACAATTTGAGTATACTTATCAAGGGTGGGGTTCAAATGAGAATATGAATTTGTGTGAGAATAAGGGAACCAATGATATTATGTCATGTGTATAAAGATAATGCTCTACATGTACAAAACCCATTTACCCCCAACATCAATTATCTCACAAACGACAAATCGAAAAACTATGAAAATTGCACCATTAAATTCAGCGTTTTATCCTCTTCGATTTGCCGTCCCTCAAGGCATACTTATAACAACTTTTTGTTTTTTTTTTTTTCATTTTTTGATTGGTTTTACAAATTAGTAACACATGTAAAACCCCAAACCTCAAACCCTAAACCCTAACCCCTAAACCCCAAACCCTAAACCCTAAACGCTTTACAAAACTCTAAACCCTAAATCATACTAAACCCTAAACCTTAAACCCTACTAAACCCTAAACCCTACTAAACCCTAACTCTAACCCTAAACCCTAACCTTAACCACAAATTAAATGCATAACCAATCACTAACACATGTGTTACTAATTTGTAGAACCTACCAAAAAATGGAAGGAAAAAAAGTTGTCGAAAGTATGCCTTGAGGGACGACAAATCGAAGAGGAGAAAATGCTGAATTTTATGGTGCAATTTTCATGATTTTTCAACTTACTGTTTGTGAGATATTTAATTTTTAAAAATGTGGAGGAGAGAAAATAAAGTGACAAATGGCTGAAATCTGTTGGTTCCCTCATTCTCACTCAAAATTGGTGTACTCATTTGAACCTTACTCTACTTATCAAATATAATAATAGAAATATCGTCAAATAATAAGGTGTATAATTCGAGTTGGACGAAAGGAGTAGTGGATGTTTCTTTTTTAGTTATTCTATTTAATTGTCACTTCCTAAAATATACTCCCTCCGTTCCTGATTTATTGACCAGTATTCCTTTTTGGGTTGTACCAAATTAATTATCCACTTTCATAAATTGTTAAGAATAATGGGATAAAGTTCTTTTTTACCCCTATTATATATATATAAGACAAAAAAGTAGGTAAAAATTAGAGGGTAAAACTGTCATTTTACCAAAAAGTAAGAGAGATGATTATGTTTTCTTAAACTGCGTGTTTTTTGTTTTGGGACAATAAAATTGAGACGGGGAGAGTAATACTATAATTAATTACAAATACTTGATTACCCCTAATATACACACACACATGTATATATAACATAAAAACATGAGTATAAAGTAAATGGTAAATTGTCATCTTAGAAAAACGATTCGTAATCCGACACGAAATTGATTCGAGAATAAGCAAGTTTGGGTCGGGGTTTTTACTTACAAACCCATCAATCCGGAACCTGCCAACCTATTGCTTTTTTTGGGCTTGGGTTTGAGTCACCCAATGAGTTTTTTTGTTGACCCAACAATCCGAAAAATTTAAAATTTGTTAAAAAGATTAATGTTTTATTTTAATTTAATAAATCAAGTATTTAATACGAGTACTATAATCTATTGAGATTTTGTAAACTATATTTATGATGAATTATAAATAAATTTAGAGATTAATAATGTGACCCATTTGACCAGAAATTGACATTTGAACAATTGACTTGAAAATTTTTCACCTTGTTTGATAAATGGGTTACTTGGCTTAGATCCGAGTTAGCAAGTTTTGAGCTTCAACCAGATTAGGAAATCAAGTCAGGTTTGGGTCAATTCGTACCCGTCAACCTGCTAATTCGAGCGGGTCTACCTGACCCAACCCGAATTGCCACCCATCGAAGGAGATGAGAAGGTATCGTAGATTGAAGTAGCAGTAGAGTAGCTGGTCATAGTTACTTTATATAAAAATTGGATTCAAGCATCACTAAAATAATTAAATTTATAATAATTTAATAAAAGAAGCACGAATAAAGATCGGATTTGCTAAATGAAGGTGTAGAAGTGGCTCTAGTAAATTAATAGTAAGGATAACTCGCTTAGTCTTCCGGTTCATAAGTCTACTTAGTTTAACAAAAAGCCTATTAATGACATGAGTTGCTTAACGCATTTAAGTCAGAAGACAAAGAAAAGCGTAGGTAACAATCTGAAGAAGGACGTAAGTAACTCAGTGCTCCATATGTGTAAATTGAAAGTGGTATTTCCATGCTTTTTTTAAACTAAGTATTACGCATATATGAAGTATAAAGGGCAAAGAGACGTAAGTACATCATTGACATTTTATATATAGATTTAGGGTTGGGCTATTCATACACCATCTATAGACTATCTATACACCACTAGGATCATAATGATATTTTTTTTTTTTGTGGGTAAAAATCATAATGATATTCTTCTAGTCATTAAATTATATTATTATTATTTTCTTTTAAAATTTTTATAATTACACTACTATTACATAATTATAATCTATAATTTATGACTAATAAAAAAAATTCACAACGGAGACTTGAAAAAACCTTATTGTTAGCATAAACGGAAATAAAAAAATTAAATAATTATTTTTAAAATAATTAAAAAAGGTATTTAATGTAAGTTACTTTTTGTATTACAAAACACATCTTTGGGATTTATTTAAAATCAAAAACTGGTATATTTGTTGTTTTTATAGATATAGCTAATTTTAATCAAAAGTCACGATTGACTTTGTGCACATTATATAAAATATTTGTTCACTTTTAGTTATACAAGTCTTTTATTGATTAATTAGAGTAACAAAAAGATCTAAAAAGTAGAAATTGTAATTTTATAATAGATAAAGGGGGTGAAACGGAAAATTGTGGATGCATTATACGATTTCCAAAGGTAATACACCTATTGTTGGTGTATATATAGTATTTCCCTAGATTTAAAGTTTTTCAAAAGCATATATTTTGGTCATTTTTTTCATGTAAAAATCCTTAGTCGATGGACGGATTGCACGCACTTAAATACTCGTAATCATGCTTTGTTGAAATCAAAATCTTTAAAACAGCCATTTAAATATTTTATATATTTAGGTTTAATCGAATTTGACATAAAAATAGTATTATACAGAAATGTTCTAAAAAGGAATTAAAGCTGAACATTTTTATATAGTACGTTAAAATCTTAAGATTGGAGAACAATTTTTTTTTTTTTTTTTTTAATAAAGTGAGTATAGAATAGTATTAACTAAAAAAGGTGAAAGTAGCTTTCCCCAACTTTATGTTCAAAGGTAATGAGTCTTATTATGGAATACTAGATATCAAACTCGTGTATACACACGGGTCATCGAATGTGTATTTTATTTTTATAATTACGCGAATTATGTATATGATAATAATATGTCATTTCGTAAGAGTTAAAAAGATATGCAATGAAGTTCAAAAGTCCTACACAAAAGGAGTTTAATAAATTGATTAAGTATATTAATTAATTAGTAACTGTAATAAAATACAAAGTATTAACATTAAGATCAGGATCATATTTTATTTCCTTACTTATTTAAGTTAAAATCATCCTCGTACAAGTCTCCTAATTAATTTAGGAATCTAAAATAATAATAATTATATTGATAAATTAATACATAAATAAGTTTCAATACTAAATATATATTTATGACATCATCTCATCCTATATTTTAGCTAATTGGACAAAATTATATAATTTAATTGGTTAATTGGGATTTTGATGATGTCATCACCCGCTTCCTAAATATAATTTAAGATATGGATAGTTCTAAGCATATAGTAGTATCTGTATATTATACTAATACTAATACTTACTAATACTAATTATAATATAATAAGATATAATGATTAATAAATACTATTCCGTTATAATTAAACTACTTTTGAATTATGTTTATTTTTCAATTGATTAAGAAATGGGTCAAATCAAAATAATAAAATATAGACCCTCATTAGTGACTTTAAATATTTTATAATTATATTGTCAATTGTTTTATGGTGAGATTCTTAATGTCAGTTTTATAGAAGGATGACCAAACGATTTCAGCTGTTAAATTCTATGATCATTGATCTAGATTCACTGCATCTTAACAGTATTATGTGTAATATGCGTTGTTGTGACTTTGAGACGTTAATCACGTTGATCGACATTTGAGATGGTTTGTCTCTCATTACCCACAAAATATATAACGCCCCTTAATTTCAACCATTTTTTTTTTATAATAATATCGGAAGCGCAAGTCCCAAAATACCTTTCATATATATAATAGGATAAGAATGTGACACCCGTCAAATTAGGACTAGTGATTAGTGCCTAATCACTTGCTAATACATGTAATTAGTTCTATGTTAGGCTAATTAATGTATCAATATATATATTGTTGAATGTATACAATTATGCGATTTGAATTAAATTGTACTTATTTTAAATCGAATGAAATTCGGTTCAATTAATACGGACGTTGGTGAACAAAATTATTAAATAATGTAACATTATTTAATAACACTATTATATCACAAATATTATTTTGATAATATTTCGAATCTAATTGACTAATTCGTATCGTACAAATAACATCCACGCGATTAAAATATTAAACGCGCAAACAATTGAAACAAATCTAAGTTATATTTTTAACTTAATTATAAGGTATTTGATGAAATACTTCAACAATTGTTTAATTCTAACACACACACACATAATCACCATCTATCTCTCTTTCCTTCTTTCTTCCATTTTCACCACCACAACCACAAACCACCACCTTCAACCACAAATTAACACCATTTAACCTCATTAAATCACTACACTCATTTGGAGAAAAAGGACCACGACATCGAGAGCTTCATTTCTATCTTTTCGGTTTCGTCTCGCGTTAACTTGTAAGATTCCCGACACTTTCGAAAAACTTCTAGATTTCGAATTATTTTAGTTGTATGTTGTTTATCTATCTTCGTAATGTCCAAAAATGCATTTAAAACTCGTTTTCGGAGCATTGTCGGAAAATGTCGGTTTTGGTCATTCTAAAGAAAACGACTCTAGAAACGCAACCAACTCAAAGTAATGATTTTTATGAACTATTTGAAACAAAATAAGGGTTGGGTAAAAGAATCAGACCAAATGGTGGTCGTTAAACCTGTTTTCGACAAATTTCGGATCTGACCAGACGTAAGTGTCGCACAGCCAGATCCAGTATAGCGTCACTTCCTCAAGTGACGCATTAAGTGTCGCCAAAAACCCTCATTTTGTGTCACTTGCTTAAGTGCCGCGTAAAACCCTCTTTTTGCGACACTTGTTTAAGTGTCGGCAACTGTACTACCCGACACTCCAAGCGACACTTGTCTAAGTGCAACCCAAAACCAAACTATGATTTTCCCGACACTTACTTAAATGACGGTACCCGACACTTACTTAAATGATGCCCATTATGCATCACTTCCTCAAGTGACGCCACTAATTTAGAACTTACCATTTTATGCGACACTTTTTGAGTGTCGCCTAAACTCTTAAGTGTCGCTATAAGTGACGCTAAATACAGAGTGTTTACAAACTATTTTTATACTAAGTGTCGAACTTGTATAACCTCAAACCTTTATACGATACGACTTCAAAAACACATTGGGACATACTTTTTAGTATAACACTTCGAAATCAAAATTATAATGTTGAGATTATTATTACAAACAATTACCAACGGGCCGTACACGTTTTCAAAACTCAATCTAATCAACCAAATCGTAGTCATTTGGACAAGTTAATCAACCAAATCGTAGTTAATTGGACATTCTAGTTGGACGAACAACTACAATGGTAGTCTTTTAAGATACCTATATATATAATCAATAACCATCGCGCGTATTGGACGCCCTCAGGTTACAAGTCTTCGGACAACAATACTCGGCAAATCAAATCAAGTTTATTAAGTTAAATACTTCAAGACTCAGGTGAGTCTCATAGCCCCTATTTTACTGTTTTCATCAGGGGTGTGATACATTGCTCGATTTATTTACATGTGAACACAAGTACAATCAAAAATCAAATACTACATGAGTTGTTTTCAACTAATCAATTTAAAGTCCTCCACAAACATAGTTTGGTAATACATCTGTAGCGCGAATGTTAGTATATGATATCATATATGATTGACAATCCTCGTCCGGGTTAGCAAGCACTAACTGGTCAAACGGACGTATTAGCATTTGGGTAGACGAGTGTAGATTACGCACTCGTAGGAGGCACCTCGATCGGAATTCCTTCATTGGACCCGACCCTCAAGTTAAGCTCAGACTATGTGCTCATGACTGTATAACTTTTATTTTGCTTAATTGCAACTTAAATTCAATTAAATCTTGCGGTTCATACAATATGTTTTGACATACGAACCTGTGAGCTCACCAGCGTTTCGCTGACCCATTTTTGCATAATTACAGGTACTCAGCAGTAGGTTGGACTGTCCGATCAGAATACTTTAGCTCGTGTCAGCATACAAACATTCAGAGATTTAGATGCATTATTATATTTTGTATAAATTAATTATTAATGTAAATCTCTCAATTTTAAACCGAGCTAATGTAATTATAAATGTTGATGTAAACTTTTGTTTAATCAATACAAGTTGTTAAACAACGCATATAGAGTCGTTCATTGTATACCTTGTGTGCTGTAATTATTGATTAGTCGCGCCCCGAACCGAACCACATCCGCATCATAAATTTGGGGGTGCGACAAAGAAATACAACAAGTTATACACATACGACCTTTATATGTCAATGATGTCGTGTAAACGGGGTTTTAGTTTTAAAATGGAAAATACTTAACTTACTACACACAACACAGGCAAGAATACCTGATCATATATAGTATAGCTCAGTAAGTCCGAGTCGAACACATGGAACGGATGTCAATATTAACAAATTGAAAATCGATACAATTAATTAAAGCAGTAAAAAGTGGGGACGTTTTAGTTCCGTTCGAACAATTGATAAACAATTATGAAAGAAATGATTTATTAAATAAAACTTAATTATAAAAATAAGAAATAATAAAATAACTTAATTAAAAGATTTAATTCAAATAATAAAAGAAGTACAATTGCTTAGACTAGTTTCCTCAGAATCCGTTTATCACTTTATCGAATTGCAGATATGTGGATCTTATTGTGACATGACAAATATACCAATTATCCTTACAAGATTAATTGATTAAACACTATCAAGAAAGATATGAAGTTGTTTTCAACCCGCTAACAGTTCAATTTAATGTTATCCACCGAATTGTGTTATGGATTAAAACTACACCGTTTATATGATTTACCCTTATAACTTGAATCAACAAAGTCTATAACTATTACTAGTTATCACATTCATTGCCAATTCTTAATGATAATCGATCATAGCCTATCAAACTCAATCTATTTAGTGATAATCATCAATTAAAACCAACAATCATCAATAATGACCAATCAATAAAGAACTCAATCATAAATCAATGGATCACCACGCTAGGTTATCATCAAGATTCAACAATTAAACATGGATCTTCGAATAAACATATAAACATTCATAAAAACCAAAATAATCCGCAATTCAATAATCAAATCATCATCTGAGTATGATCATCTAAACAATTGTAATAAAAACTTAGCCAATCATATTTCTACAGCAAATCAGATTCATAAGCATTCCAATAATCATAATTAAACGAAAGAAAGAAATGTATTCGAACCGAAATATCGAAATAATGATCGAACGAATAAAAGTCTTTGATTCCTCAAGCTTCAATCTCTTCAAAAACCTCTGGAATTAGGGTTTTGGATCATAGAAAACGTATGGAGAAAAAGGTTGTGAGTTCTTTGTAAAATGAGGGCAAAATGAAGTTTTTAGGGTTTCTGCCGAATCAATCCATACGCCGTATGGATTGCAAAGCCCATGGGTTTAACCTGCGTCTTCTGGCGGCCCGGCTCAACTGATCCATACGTCGTATGGATTCCATACGCCTTATGGATCGATTTTCTCAGCTTTTTTCACCATCGACCAACTTCTTCAATTTTCCTCTTTTTAACTTCTATTCTTCAATTCTCGCTCGTTTTCAGCTTTTTTTCCGATTCAAGCTCAAGAAAATTCCTAAATGCAAATATGAACGAAATGAGTATCGAATTCAAATCAAATGCATAAGAAATTAATCAAACTAAGGGGTAATTAGTACTATAAAATATCACATTTTGGCGTTCATCAAACATCCCCCACTTGAATCCTACTTGTCCTCAAGTAGACTATTAATTCAAGAATTCAAAACTTTAAATATGAACGGCAAACAATGCATAAAAGGACTTACAAACTACACAGCATTCGACAAACCAAATTTTCATCTTAAAATCGATTCTTCCTTAAAACTCAGCAATCAAGAAACTCTACATGGGAAGCCATTCTAAAATATTATTATTACCCATAAAAGATAAATCACTTAGATTACCGATATTGCTGTCCACTTAAACAATCTAAATTTCAGAAATTGAGCTCAACTTATTATTATTCTAGCAGACCTTACCCTTGATTTTCAATAGCAAAATACTCTCATATAGATAACGTGTCACAATTCTCCAAATAATGAACATCCAAATAAATCAATCATTTTTCAAACCAAGACATTGGTGACAGGTCTGTACCTCAGTACAACAGAGCGACATAACTTGGCTTTGGTTTGTTTTTTTTCAATTTATGAGTCTTTTGTACTCATTTATTTTTATCTATTTGATATCAAATATACTGACGAAAACCAGGTCTGTACTTTCGTACAACAGAGGAGACAACATCCAGTATATTCCCAAATGATGATTATCAGGATCTCAAAATTATGGATTATAACACGCTATCATACAAGAATTAAGACTAAGGTCATACCTTGCTAAAAGATCCTCATAGGATAAATCCCTACTTAATTAATTACGTTTCTTACTAGCTCAATAACCTTCATATAGATTGCCTATCGATACATCATAAGATGAACTATCTAATATTTAAAAATTAAATTTATTTCATTCTTTGCATTCCCAAACTGTGTTACAAGATTGCTAAACTTTACAAAGAAAACAATTTTAAAACAAAAATTTGGGTTGAAAAATGACTAACACGTAGAATGCCTCTTAACCTCAATATTTTTCAATAGCTACCATTCATAAATTAAGGACAATTAGACTTCTTTTCCCCCATCCCCCACTTAGAAACATGCAATGTCCTCATTGCAAAACTAATAAAAATAAAGGGAATAGAAAAGAAGTTAAACAGAAAACTCCCCTGATTTGAAGGCAATTTGCTTGAAGGACTTCATTCAGAAATAAAATACACAGCACACTTCCGTAGGCAACACGATTGCATTTAGCACATGCAATAAGCCTTTAAACCCCTCGGTATCCCGAGTGGACGAGTTGTAGTCTCGTGAGGGCTTCCAGAGAACACACCCACAAAGTTCAAACCTGAAAACAAAAACAATAAAACGAAATACAAATTAACAAAATAACGGGTTGTCTCCCGAAAGCGCTTTTGTTTATCACGTCGGTAAGCTCGACATCTTGCTTCACCACTTAATTCAAATCCATCTCCAAATCACGCTTGGAGTCTCTTATATCACCATAGTACTTCTTCACTCTACTTCCATTGACTTTGAAAGTTTTTCCAGAATATCCTTGCAAATCAACAGCTCCAAACGGATAAACCTTGTCAACAACAAATGGGCCAGTCCAACGTGTCTTTAACTTTCCTGGAAACAGATGCAATCTAGAACTATACAACAGAACTTTATCACCCTTCTCGAATGTATGGTTCGACTTAAGACGAGCATCATGCCATTTCTTAGTTCGCTCCTTGAACAATCTCGAATTGTCACAAGCATTTATTCTTAATTCATCCAAATCATTTAACTGTTCCATTCTTTTCTTTCCAGCTAACTTTTCATCAAGATTGCACTTCTGTAAAGCCCAATATGCTTTATGCTCTAACTCAAAAGGTAAATGACAAGCTTTTCCATAAACAAGGCGATAAGGCGTTGTTCCAACTGACGACTTAAATGCTGTTCGTGCTGCCCATAATGCATCATCCAACTTGTATGACCAATTCTTAGGGTTTCCTTCAACTGAACGTTCTAAAATACGCTTCAACCCTCTATTAGTCACTTCCACTTGACCACTCGTCTGTGGATGATAAGCAGTTGAAAACTTATGTCTAACTCCGTACTTTCGCAGCAATTTTTCCAATTGCAGATTTGTGAAATGTGTCCCTCGATCACTAATTAAAGCTTTTAGTGCTCCAAAGCGCGAAAATAACTGCTTAAGAAAATTTACCACAACGCGAGCATCATTCGTGGGTAATGCCTTCGCTTCGGCCCACTTAGAAACATAGTCCATAGCCACAATGATGTATTTGTTTCCATTGCTAGGTGGAAACGGGCCCATAAAGTCTATACCCCAGACATCAAAAACCTCGCTTACCATAATTGGATTTTGCAACATTTCATCCTTCTTTGAGATTCTCCCAGTACGTTGGCAGGCATCGCATTCCTTCACATACTTAAATGCATCCTTGTAAACTGTTGGCCAATAAAAACCTGCCTCGAACACTTTCCTTGCAGTGTAGTTTGGACCATGATGTCCTCCAGCCGGACCATCATGACAGTGCTCTAAGATAATATCACATTCCTCTCCAGCTACACATCGTCGGAGAATTCCATCAGCACACTGTCTGAACAGATATGGGTCTTCCCAAAAGTAATAACGTAAAGATGAGAAAAACCTCTTTCTTTGGTTAAAATCCAATCCGAATGGAAGAGTCTTTGTAACTAGGAAGTTTGCAATATTAGTGAACCATGGAAATTCATTCAGAATTGCTTTCAACAAGCTTTCATCAGGAAACTTATCTCGAATTTCAGTTTCATCCAACTTATCCAATTCTGGATTTTCCAGTCTTGACAGATGATCTACAGCCAGATTTTCCGCTCCCTTCTTATCACGAATCTCAATGTCAAACTCCTGCAATAACAAAATCCATCGCAACAACCTTGGTTTTGCATCTTGTTTTCCAAACAAGTATCTTAATGTAGAGTGATCGGTAAAAACAACCGTTTTTTACAGGACCAGGTAAGAGCGAAACTTATCAAACGCAAAAACAACAGCAAGCAATTCCTTCTCAGTCGTAGTGTAATTCTCCTGTGCACTCGTCAAAGTCTTGCATGCGTAATAAATAGGTTGAAACTTCTTATCAACCCTCTGACCTAAAACTGCTCCCACAGCGTAATCACTGGCATCACACATCAATTCAAATGGAAGATCCCAATTCGGACTTATCATAATTGGTGCGTATACCAATTTCTCCTTTAAAATCTTGAACGCATCTTGGCACTCCTTTGAAAACTCGAACTTAGCTTCCTTTTCCAACAACTTGTTCATAGGGCGTGCTATCTTTGAAAAATCCTTGATGAATCTTTTATAGAACCCAGCATGTCCTAAGAAACTTCGTATTCCTTTAACATTTGTTGGATGTGGTAGCTTTGCTATCGCCTCAATCTTCGCTTGATCAACTTCAATACCAGCTCTCGAAATTTTATGCCCCAACACAACTCCTTCTCGTACCATGAAATGATACTTTTCCCAATTTAAAACGAGATTGGAACTCTCACACCTTTGCAACATCCTCTTCAGATTCATCCGACACTTATCAAAGGAATCTCCAAACACAGAGAAGTCATCCATGAATATTTCCATGCTGTCTTCTACCATATCATGGAATATTGCCATCATGCACCGTTGAAATATGGCGGGTGCGTTACATAGACCGAAAGGCATTCTCCGATAAGCGAAAGTTCCGAATGGGCAGGTGAAAGTAGTCTTATCTTGATCATTTACATCAATTGGGATTTGGAAGTACCCGGAGAATCCGTCTAGAAAGCAATAATACTCTTTTCCAGCTAGACGTTCCAGCATCTGATCAATGAATGGCAAAGGAAAGTGATCCTTGCGTGTCGCATCATTCAGCTTTCTATAATCTATACAGACCCTCCATCCAGTAACAGTTCTTGTGGGAATTAACTCATTCTTCTCATTCGCAACCACTGTCATACCTCCTTTTTTTGGCACAACATGAATGGGGCTGACCCATGGACTATCAGAAATCGGGTATATCAATCCAGAGTCAAGCAATTTAATGATTTCCTTCCTCACAACATCCGTAACCTTAGGATTTAATCGTCTTAATGGTTGCACAACTGGTTTGAAATCAGACTCCATAAGGATCTTGTGCGTACAATACGATGGGCTAATTCCCTTGATGTCACTGATCGTCCATGCTATAGCATGCTTATGTTCCTTCAGAACTTTCAGCAGACTTTCTTTTTCGTTTGCTGATAGCTTGGATGAAATGATAACTGGCAAATCCGACTCTCCTTGTAGGTATGCATATTCCAAATGGGTCGGCAAATCTTTCAATTCTAACCTTGGTGGTTCTTCAAAAGAAGATTTACATGCCAACACCTCTTCTCGTGAGCAGGGAATCCCATGCATAGTGATGCGAGTCTCTTTCTTGACTAAAATACCATTAGTCTCAACTGATTCTTCATTCTCAGTCGGCTGATCACCTTCTACTTCCTCATCACTCTCGAACTCTAACTCCTCAAGCATTTTATCGAATTCTTCAATATCTCTAATTGCTTCTATGCTTCCCGTCCATCCCTCCAGAATCATGGGATCTAGATCTTCATTTTCCATAAGACATTGAAGGAACTCCTCGTCATCAGTCATTTCTCTGGCACTTACAAAGTAGCAAGTATCATCAACTGCAGCAGGATATCGCATTGATTTGTTGACATCAAACACTACTTCATCGTCTCCTAACCTCAAAGTGATTTTTCTATCATGAACATCAATCAATGCCCTTGCAGTGGCTAGAAAAGGTCTTCCCAAAATGATAGGTACCTTTTTATCTTCAACCATGTCCAAAATGATGAAATCACACGGAAAAACAAACCTATCCACCTTAACTAGCACATTCTCTACCATGCCCCTAGGATATTGAACTGAACGATCTGCTAACTCAATGCACATTCTAATTGGCTTTGGTTCCCCTAACTTAAGTCTGGCATACATAGTATATGGCATTATTGATATGCTTGCCCCCAAGTCAGCCAATGCATGAGTAAGGTCTAAACTTTCAATCAGACAAGGAAGGGTAATACTCCCAGAGTCTTTCACTTTCGGTGGAAGTTTATTTTGCATAACTGCTGAACATCTCTCGTTCATTGTCACCGTGGTTGCCTCCATAAGTTTGCTCTTATTAGTTAAAAGTTCCTTCAGATACTTTGCATACTTTGGCATTTGAGCAATGGCTTCCACGAATGGGATGTTAATGTGCAGTTGTTTCAGATTCTCTAGGAACTGGTGGTATTGAGCATCATCTTTCCCTCTTCTCAAAGCTGCTGGATAAGGTGGCGGCGGTGCATGATCCTTAGCATATTGCTTATCTCTTGCAATTTTTTCAGCCTCAGTGTCCACCTTGGGACTTTCCACAACTTCTACTTCCTTCTCTTTCTGCGGTAGGGGTTGAGAAACATGTTTCTTCTTTGGAATGGGGTCTTCAAAACCTCTTCCACTTCAGGTGATTACCGCTTTCGCCTGATCCCGTGGATTGGTCTCAGTGTATCCAGGTAAGGTCCCAGGGAATCTCTCTTGAAGAACTTTGGCTATGTTGGAAACATCCCCTTCAATCTGCTTAATCGCAGCTCCTTGGTTTCTTAATGCAGCGACGGTAGCATCCATCCTTTGTCCAGAGCTTGTAATGAATTTCTCATTGGAAGTGAGAAACTTACCCATCATTTCTTCTAATTTAGCTTTCTTATCTGAAGATGATGCACCTGGCTGTTCCTTGGTGAAAAATCTAGGTTGAGTTTTGCGAAACGGTCGCCATCCCTCTTGGTATGGTCTTCTGAAGAAGTTTCCACCGCCCTGACGATATGGTGCTTGAGCTTCTCCATACTTGACTTCTTCAGTCTGTTCTCCCGTTCGCATCTCGGGGCAATCCTTTACTAAATGGCTTCCTCCACAGCTGTCGCATCCCACTTGGATAGCATGGACAGTCTCAGTAACCTTCTTGATATCTCTGCCCATGTTGTCTAGCTTAGCGGTTATGGCTGCAAATCCATCGTCATCATTCACAGACCTCCTTCGTCTAGAAGTGCCATCATCCAATAACTGAGAGTGTTTCGCTTGGTCGCGAATGGCAGTCAACGCATCACGAGGGACTTTCTTGGGAATAGGCCCTTGGGAATCCAGTTGCTGTCTCGTGGCACGCTCCACTCCTTTATAGAAAATACTCACGACTTGCTGATCGTTCAGGTCGTGCTGCGGGCACTTATGCATCAAGTCCTTATATCTCTCCCAAGCTTGGTGTAGTGACTCATCCATTTCCTGCTTGAAATTTATGATCTCGTCAATCATCTTTGAAGTTTTGGAAGGAGGACAATACATTTTCAGAAACTTCGTGCGAAGGTCTTCCCATGTGGTTATGGATCCAGCTGGCTCGTTTTGAATCCATCTCTTAGCAGCTCCCTTGAGTGTGATTGGAAATACCCTGAGCATAACTTGATCGCGTGTGATGTTAGGAACGTTGAACATATCAGCTATCTCAACGATTTTCTCCACATGATCATTAGCATCCTCCCTTTCTTCTCCTCGGAAAGGATTCTCCCTAAGCTCCTTGAGGAACTGTCCCTTGATTTCGAACTCCACATCTTGTGCAATTGCTGGCCTTACTACTCCAGTGCGACGGTCATTACGCATCCGACTCGAATACTCTTCGAGCGTTATGTTGGCGATATCTTCACCCATTGCGTCTCTTGGGTCTGCCTGATTGATTGGAGGTTCGAATAAGGACCGAAGATACTTTCCAAAATCCCCCTCTGAATACGATGGAAGGTTGTGGTGTAAACTCGAGTTGGGTGTTACAGAAGCAAACCGTCTTCTCTGACGAAAAACTCTTTCAGGATCTTCAAAAGGATCAGCGAGATGAGGATTCCTTGATCGGGTCATAAACTTCCTGTGATATAATTCCCGAATCAGTAGAACAAGACCCTAATTGAATTACTTACTAAACAATCCTAAACACAAAAATATAATTCGAAAAATAAATAAAACTGAACTGAACTTAAATAACAATATACAAAGATCAAGCTCCAATTTGTCAAATTAAAACAAACCGTTCCCCGGCAGCGGCACCAAAAACTTGATGGTGTGTAAACGGGGTTTTAGTTTTAAAATGGAAAATACTTAACTTACTACACACAACACAGGCAAGAATACCTGATCATATATAGTATAGCTCAGTAAGTCCGAGTCGAACACAGGGAACGGATGTCAATATTAACAAATTGGAAATCGATACAATTAATTAAAGCAGTAAAAAGTGGGGACGTTTTAGTTCCGTTCGAACAATTGATAAACAATTATGAAAGAAATGATTTATTAAATAAAACTTAATTATAAAAATAAGAAATAATAAAATAACTTAATTAAAAGATTTAATTCAAATAATAAAAGAAGTACAATTGCTTAGACTAGTTTCCTCAGAATCCGATTATCACTTTATTGAATTGCAGATATGTGGATCTTATTGTGACATGACAAATATACCAATTATCCTTACAAGATTAATTGATTAAACACTATCAAGAAAGATATGAAGTTGTTTTCAACCCGCTAACAGTTCAACTGAACGTTATCCACCGAATTGTGTTATGGATTAAAACTACACCGTTTATATGATTTACCCTTATAACTTGAATCAACAAAGTCTATAACTATTACTAGTTATCACATTCATTGCCAATTCTTAATGATAATCGATCCTAGCCTATCAAACTCAATCTATTTAGTGATAATCATCAATTAAAACCAACAATCATCAATAATGACCAATCAATAAAGAACTCAATCATAAATCAATGGATCACCACGCTAGGTTATCATCAAGATTCAACAATTAAACATGGATCTTCGAATAAACATATAAACATTCATAAAAACCAAAATAATCCGCAATTCAATAATCAAATCATCATCTGAGTATGATCATCTTAACAATTGTAATAAAAACTTAGCCAATCATATTTCTACAGCAAATCAGATTCATAAGCATTCCAATAATCATAATTAAACGAAAGAAAGAAATGTATTCGAACCAAAATATCGAAATAATGATCGAACAAATGAAAGTCTTTGATTCCTCAAGCTTCAATCTCTTCAAAAACCTCTGGAATTAGGGTTTTGGATCAAAGAAAACGTCTGGAGAAAAAGGTTGTGAGTTCTTTGTAAAATGAGGGCAAAATGAAGTTTTTAGGGTTTCAGCCGAATCAATCCATACGCCGTATGGATTTCCATACGCCGTATGGATTGAAAAGCCCATGGGTTTAACCCGCATCTTCTGGCGGCCCGGCTCAACTGATCCATACGCCGTATGGATCGATTTTCTCAGCTTTTTTCACCATCGACCAACTTCTTCAATTTTCCTCTTTTTAACTTCTATTCTTCAATTCTCGCTCGTTTTCAGCTTTTTTTCCGATTCAAGCTCCAGAAAATTCCTAAATGCAAATATGAACGAAATGAGTATCGAATTCAAATCAAATGTATAAGAAATTAATCAAACTAAGGGGTAATTAGTACTATAAAATAGCACATTTTGGCGTTCATCAGTCATCAGTAAAACATAAGTTCATCTACCATAACAAGTGTTATAGGGTTACAAAACATCATTTGAGTTTATCCAAAAATATATCAGAGTACAAGTCGCCAAACATTCCTTTAATCCCCATTTCTTGCCCCAACAGTTATAACATCAACACCTGCAAGAAATAGTGAGGTGAGATTAGCACGAAGCTAAGTGACTGAATCAATAATCACAGCCTAACATGGCATAACAAATCATTTTATAACCGATAAACATAACACAGAACAACAATGAGGATCGGTGGTTCTTGAGAAACCCTAATGCCGCGGAGGCTTCAAGAACTCTTATCATCAAACTGTATTGGCCTTTACAGAATCTACCGATAGCATGGATACTATTACTACACTCAACACAGATTCTAATGAATAACACATGTATAAAGCTCCTGTGTTGGTCCATTAATAATAATCCAAACCCAATTATCAACTGACCTCAATAACAACTTAAATCGTAAGATTTATATGTGACACCCGACAAATTAGGACTAGTTATTAGTTCCTAATCATCTGTTAATACGTGTAATTAGTTTTAAATTAGGCTAATTGTATGTATCACTATATATATTGGAATATATATACACGTACGCGATTAAATTTAACGTGCAATTATTATATCGAATGGATTTCGATACACTTCTTACGGACGTTGGTGAAACTTTTAATAAATAACATAAATCTATTTAATATTTAAATAGTAGTTAACTTGCAATATATTATTATGTATTAATAATATACGAAACAATGTACGTTTTGTTTAAAACGTAACCGACACAAATTAAACGCTCGAAACGCGCCCGACAAACGAATAAAGTTCAAGTTATATTTTTTTATAACTCAAAATAAAGTATTTTGATTAAATACTTCGGTTAAATATATTGCGAATATACGACAACAATTTTATCGTTTAAAAACGTTACGCGATTAGTTAAAACGCTAAACGAACGAGCAAATCGAGAACGAAAATGTAACGAAACATTTTATAAAATGTTTACTAAGTATTTTAAATAATACTTCAATCGAAAAATATACAAAATTATATCGTTCACAAAACGCGTATAATAAACGTCTAACGTCTAATTAAACAACGAAACGATCGGGTAAACGAGCACCGCGCGTAACGTAGATTTGGGAAATGAATTAAACACCCACATGAGGGTGGGACCCACTGAAAATCTGCTGGAAACCAGCCCCATGCCCGTCCCTCTCCTCCTTGATGATTACTTCACTCCACCACACCATACCTCATTCACCATCTCCTCACTCTTTGATTTCTCTCCTCCTTCTCTCTATTCTCTCTCTCTAAAACGACTTGGAGGCTGTCACCAGCCACCACCACAATCCCCCATCACCACCAAACATCCACCATACAACCGTCATCTAGCCACCATCGGCCACCACTCGGAAAATCAAGAAAACGTAAGGAAAAGAGCTCTCGGCTTAGTTTCTTCGTCTTTTCATCATTTTCTTTGTAAGGAACTTCATCACTCATTAGTTTTACTTTCTTAACATATATATACATGTTAGTATGCTCACTCAACCATAAAAATGTCCAAATAATAAACCGAAAAGCGATTTAAAACTCGAAAACTGGAGCTTAATCTTCCTGTTCAGATTCTGTTCAAACTTCAACGATTTTTATAAAATTCATTTTAACATAAAAATAGATGTCGTTCATTATATACCTTGTTTGTTTTGATTATTGATTAGTCGCGCCCTGACCCGATTCGCTTCCACAACCCGAATTAGGGGGTGCGACAGATTGGAATCAGAGCCTAAGGTTATAGTGAACTAGGTTGCATTTAGTGGGCCTAGACTATGATTGTTAGGCAGTAATTCCTTATTATGTATGACTAATTCAGGAATAACATCGTTCGAGTTTAATTTAACATAGTCTGATCAACTATCTACAATTAAATAAGAATCGATGTAAGGTCTGAAACGGTTATGTTGAACAGGAATACACTAGTTGACTCTGACCACGAGAGAAACCGGACCTATACATGTTTGTGCTAGACACACTAGGCTATATTATATGTTATATATATATATATATATATATATATATATATATATATATATATATATATATATAGGCCTCACGATATTCACTAAACGCTCTTGCCACAGACATGGCAGGCATTCCTAATCTAGCACAAGCTGACACAAACAACGAGACTCAAACTCCACCAACTACTGAGGAGGTAACCGTGTTACCTGTCTCACCGACACAAGCTTCTCCCGAACCTCTCAACTATATCACTGGAGAGGCACGAGTCACACGAAATCATAGGAGGGGTACCGGATCTATCCGTGCTAGCCCTTATCTCAATCACACTAGTGATACTTCAACTAGAACACGCTATCCAACTTACCCCCGTAGGTGGGATTGGCTACCCACAACACTAAACACCTGGAGGTCTGAGGAAGACATGCAAATTCCTGCTAACCCTATGGACATCTCCCCATATACGCAAGAACCTATCCACCATACTGTTCCAGTGCTAGCTGCCCGACTACACCGTCATGAGGCAAGAATGGAAAGCTTGGAACGGGAACAATACATAATACAGATGTACTGGTTATGCCAATCACACGACCGCATTTCAGAACTCTTCCAAGACCTTATCAGTCAAAATCTTGCTGCTCAACTCGAAGCCTTGAAACAGGAAAATATCAAAAACGAGGCCTTGCGAAACATGGAGAAACAATTTGAAACCAAATCCAATGGTGTTAAATATTTCTCCAACCGAATCTGGTTACCATGTTTTGGGAATCTCCGAGACCTGGTAATTGATGAAACTCACAAATCCAAATACTCTATACATCCTGGATCTGACAAGATGTATTATGGCATCAGGGAATTTTACTGGTGGCCAAATATGAAAGCTGACATCGCTACATACGTCAGCAAGTGCCTCACGTGTTCAAAAGTCAAGGTCGAATATCAGAAACCCTCCGGTTTACTGCAACAACCGGACATCCCCCAATGAACATGGGAGCAGATCACTATGGATTTTATCACCAAACTTCAAAAAACCACGAGCGGTTGCGATACCATTTGGGTGATCGTTGATCGGCTCACAAAATCTGCTCATTTCCTCGCCATAAAGGAAACCGACAAAATGGAACGCCTCACACGAATATACTTGAAAGAGATTGTATCCCGTCACGGTGTTCCCATCTCGATTATCTCAGACAGAGATAGTCGTTTCACATCCCGCTTTTGGAAATCACTTCAGAAATCATTGGGTACTCGTTTGGATATGAGTATTGTATATCATCCACAAACTGACGGCCAAAGCGAACGAACCATTCAAACACTGGAGGATATGCTACGGGCATGCGTAGTTGACTTCGGTGCAAACTGGGAACATCATCTACCTTTGTGCGAGTTCTTGTACAACAACAGCTACCATACCAATATTGAAGTTGCACCATTCGAGGCACTGTACGGTCGTAAGTGCCGATCACCTGTCTGTTGAACCAAAATGGGAGACAGCCAACTCACTGGTCCTGAAATCATACACGAAACAACAGAGAAAATCATTGGAATCCAAAACAGACTCAAAGCCGCGCGTGACCGTCAGAAAAGTTATGCTGACGTGAGACGCAAACATCTCGAGTTCCAGGTTGGGGATCGAGTACTCTTGAAAGTCTCGCCTTGGAAAGGCGTCATCCGTTTTGGTTAACGCGGGAAACTAAACCCCAGGTACATTGGGCCATTTGAAATCCTCGAAAGGGTTGGCCTAGTGGCATATCGACTGCAGCTACCTTAAGAACTCAGTAGCGTGCATCCCACCTTCCACATTTCTAACCTGAAGAAATGTCTGTCTGACGAGACACTTATCATTCCTCTCGACGAAATTCATATCGATGATAAACTTCATTTTGTCGAGACACCAGTGGAGATCATGGACCGTGAGGTCAAACAGTTGAAACAAAGTCGTATTCCCATCGTCAAAGTCCGGTGGAATTCGCGGCGTGGTCCTGAATTCACTTGGGAACGGGAAGACCAAATGCGACTCAAGTATCCACAGCTATTCACAGACTCCACTCCACTCCCGACTCAGAGCTAAATTTCGGGACGAAATTCTCTTAACAAAGGGAGAATGTGACAACCGACAAATTGAGACTAGTTATTAGTTCCTAATCATCTGTTAATACGTGTAATTAGTTTTAAATTAGGCTAATTGTATGTATCACTATATATATTGGAATATATATACACGTACGCGATTAAATTTAATCGTGCAATTATTATATCGAATGGATTTTGATACACTTCTTACGGACGTTGGTGAAACTTTTAATAAATAACATAAATCTATTTAATATTTAAATAGTAGTTAATTTGCAATATATTATTATGTATTAATAATATACGAAACAATTTACGCTTTGTTTAAAACGTAACCGACACGAATTAAACACGCGAAACGCACCCGACAAACGAATAAAGTTCAAGTCATATTTTTTTATAACTCAAAATAAAGTATTTTGATTAAATACTTCGGTTAAATATATTGTGAATATACGACAACAATTTTATCGTTTAGAAACGTTACGCGATTAGTTAAAACGCAAAACGAAGATGCAAATCGAGAACGACAACGTAACGAAACATTTTATAAAATGTTTACTAAGTATTTTAAATAATACTTCAATCTAAAAATATACAAAATTATATCGTTCACAAAACGCGTATAATAAACGTCTAACGTCTAATTAAACAACGAAACGATCGGGTAAACGAGCACCGCGCGTAACGTAGCTTTGGAAAATGAATTAAACACCCACATGGGGGTGGGACCCACTAAAAATCTGCATGCCCGTCCCTCTCCTCCTTGATGATTACTTCACTCCACCACACCATACCTCATTCACCATCTCCTCACTCTTTGATTTCTCTCCTCCTTCTCTCTATTCTCTCTCTCTCTAAAATGACTTGGAGGCTGTCACCAGCCACCACCACAATCCCCCATCACCACCAAACATCCACCATACAACCGACATAGAGCCACCATCGACCGCCACTCGGAATATCAATAAAACGCAAGGAAAAGAGCTATCGGCTTAGTTTCTTCGTCTCTTCATCATTTTCTTTGTAAGGAATTTCATCACTCATTAGTTTTACTTTCTTAACATATATATACATGTTAGTATGCTCACTCAACCATAAAAATGTCCAAATAATAAACCGAAAAGCGATTTAAAACTCGAAAACTGGAGCTTAATCTTCCTGTTCAGATTCTGTTCAAACTTCAACGATTTTTATAAAATTCATTTTAACATAAAAATAGATGTCGTTCATTATATACCTTGTTTGTTTTGATTATTGATTAGTCGCGCCCTGACCCGATTCGCTTCCACAACCCGAATTAGGGGGTGCGACAGATTGGAATCAGAGCCTAAGGTTATAGTGAACTAGGTTGCATTTAGTGGGCCTAGACTATGATTGTTAGGCAGTAATTCCTTATTATGTATGACTAATTCAGGAATAACATCGTTCGAGTTTAATTTAACATAGTCTGATCAACTATCTACAATTAAATAAGAATCGATGTAAGGTCTGAAACGGTTATGTTGAACAGGAATACACTAGTTGACTCTGACCACGAGAGAAACCGGACCTATACATGTTTGTGCTAGACACACTAGGCTATATTATATGTTATATATATATAGGCCTCACGATATTCACTAAACGCTCTTGCCACAGACATGGCAGACATTCCTAATCTAGCACAAGCTGACACAAACAACGAGACTCAAACTCCACCAACTACTGAGGAGGTAACCGTGTTACCTGTCTCACCGACACAAGCTTCTCCCGAACCTCTCAACTATATCACTGGAGAGGCACAAGTCACACGAAATCATAGGAGGGGTACCGGATCTATCCGTGCTAGCCCTTATCTCAATCACACTAGTGATACTTCAACTAGAACACGCTATCCAACTTACCCCCGTAGGTGGGATTGGCTACCCACAACACTAAACACCTGGAGGTCTGAGGAAGACATGCAAATTCCTGCTAACCCTATGGACATCTCCCCATATACGCAAGAACCTATCCACCATACTGTTCCAGTGCTAGCTGCCCGACTACACCGTCATGAGGCAAGAATGGAAAGCTTGGAACGGGAACAATACATAATACAGATGTACTGGTTATGCCAATCACACGACCGCATTTCAGAACTCTTCCAAGAACGCGAAAGCATGACCCAGACAATGCAAATGATTCATCAACAAGTAATTGATGACAGTAGCACATTTGATCTCCTGCAAGCAAGACTAGAAGAATGTGAGCAACGCTCACGAGAAGCGGAAGAGTACTCCCGTGAATTAGTGCAACGACTAGTTTTGGCAGAAGATAATGCCAGACAAGCCAGTAGGCTTGCAACCACCGTGGACCACCTTATTACTCTCATGTCACAAGTGAACCTGCGCCGAAATTAAGATAGTACCTATCTTGTAATCTATATCTATCTATGTAGGACTCTGGTAATTTCATACGGATGTATAAATTTCCGGCATCTTTTGTAATCCTTGCGATCATGTAAACTCGTATCTTGTAATCTAATCTTATTATCTAATGAAGTATGATTATCACTTCGTACTGTTGTATATTACCTCCTTGTATATATACATATGTGATATATCATAACTTTGTACAAACATCTCATTATCTCTTTCTCTTTGTTGATTTAAGCATTATGCCGTCGAGACGTACGTTTAGACAAGCTGACGTCAATCGACTAGTTGCCCAAGGGGTAGCAGATGCTCTAGCTGCTCGGTAACAAAGTCCAGTCACTGAAGACACCACAAACAACACACCTCCACCAAAACCCTGTTCATACAAGGACTTTCTGAACTGTAAACCACTGAACTTCAAGGGCACCGAGGGTGCTATTGGTTTATTGCGCTGGATGGAGAAAATGGAGTCAGTCTTTCGAATCTATAATTGTCAGGAAGACTGCAAGGTCAAGTACTCCACCTGCACCTTCATGGATGGTGCTCTGACTTGGTGGAATACTTATGCTCAGACTGTGGGCATTGACACTGCTTTCTTAACACCGTGGGAAGAAGTAAAGAAGATGATGAAGGACGAGTACTGTCCATGAGATGAGATTCAACAACTAGAACACGAGTTCTGGCACCTCACCACACAAGGCAATGACATTGCCGGATACACCACCAGATTCAATCAGCTGGCACTGCTGTGCCCATCACTCGTTGATCCGGAATACAAACGGATCGAACGCTACATCTGGGGACTTCCCCCACGTATTCAGGGTATGGTCACTGCTTCCAACCCCACAACCATTCAGGGTGCCGTCCGTATGGCACACAATCTCGTGGCACAAGTGGTTCGCCGAGGAACACCTACTGTCAACACCAACTCAAACCAGTCTGGAGAAAACAAACGAAAATGGACTAGGAAATCCAATGTCAACCATAATCAAAACCAACAACCCGCCAAACGGCTTGAGACTGTTAAAGCCTACAACTCCAGCTCAGAAACCAAACGGGGTTACACTGGAAATAGACCCTTCTGTTTCAAGTGCAACCGCTACCACGATGGTCCTTGCGGAACACCTTGCAACAATTGCCATCGTTATGTGCATCTCGCCAAGGACAGCAGGGCTACCAGAACAAACACCAGCACCAACATCAGCCAACCCAGAGCCTGCGTTGAGTGTGGCAACACTAGGCATTTCCGAAACGATTGCCCGAAACTGAATAACAAGGGCAACACCAACAACATTGCAAAAGGTAGAGCCTTTGTTCTGAACTCAGGGGAAGCCCACCAAGACTCGAATGTGGTCTTGGGTACGTTCCTCCTCAACAAGTTAACTGCCTCTATTCTATTTGATACTGGTGCTGATAGAAATTTTATAACTTATGAATTCTGCCCACTACTTAACATCACGCCTGTTGCCTTAGATGCTAAGTACGTTGTAGAATTAGCTAATGGCAAACTCATTGAAACGGATAGTGTGATACCCAATTGCACTTTAAACCTCGCCGATGAATTATTTTCTATCGATCTTATACCGGTTGAAATCGGAAGTTTTGACATTATCATTGGCATGGATTGGCTGTCTAAGCATCGTGCCGAAATCATCTGTTTTGAAAAAATCGTCCGCATACCTCTCACCTCCGGTAGTACTCTAGTCATACAAGGGGAGATCGGTGGGACGAGATTAAACATCATTTCCTGCATGAAAACCCGTAAGTATTTGAGAAAGGGTTATCAGGCAATCCTCGCACATGTCATTGAGAAAAAGTCGGAGGAGAAGCGACTTGAGGATGTGCCAATTGTTCGAGATTTTCCGGAAGTTTTTCCCGAAGAACTGGCTGGTCTTCCACCAACGAGACAGGTCGAGTTGTCAATTGATCTTGTGCCCGGAGCAGCACCCGTTGCACGAGCACCATATCGACTAGCCCCATCCGAACTTCAAGAGTTGTCCACCCAGTTACAGGAACTCTTGGACAAAGGATTCATTAGACCAAGTTCCTCACCCTAGGGAGCTCCGGTCCTATTTGCAAAAAGAAAGACGGTTCTTTCCGCATGTGCATCGATTACAGGGAACTGAACAAGTTAACTGTCAAGAACCGTTATCCACTCCCATGCATCGATGATCTATTCGACCAACTTCAGGAGTCAAGCTTCTATTCCAAGATCGATCTGCGGTCTGGATATCATCAATTACGAGTTCGTGATGTTGACATTCCGAAAACTGCTTTCCGAACTTGTTACGGGCATTATGAATTCCAAGTCATGCCCTTCGGTGTAACAAACGCACCGGTTGTATTCATGGACCTTATGAACCGAGTGTGTAAACCATATCTCGACAAGTTTGTCATTGTTTTCATTGATGACATTCTTATATACTCACGCAACGAACAAGAACATGCGCAACATCTCAAAACTATCCTAGAACTGCTCAGACACGAGGAGCTATACGCCAAATTCTCCAAGTGTGAGTTCTGGATGCAAACCGTTCAATTCCGTGGACACGTGATTGACAGTCAAGGAATTCATGTTGATCCGTCAAAAATCGAGGCTATAAAGTGCTGGCAAGCACCAACAATGCCGACCGAAGTACGTCAATTCTTAGGATTGGCCGGATACTATCGGCGATTCATTGAGAACTTCTCGAAAATAGCCCAACCACTCACGACACTGACTCGGAAGGACAAAAAGTTCGATTGGACTGATAAACAAGAGTCAGCATTCCAACTGTTGAAACAAAAGCTTTGCAGTGCACCTATTATATCATTACCCGAAGGCAACGATGACTTCGTGGTATACTGCGACGCTTCTCACCAAGGTCTCGGTTGCGTGTTGATGCAACGAGACAAGGTTATCGCTTACGCCTCGCGACAGCTCAAAATCCATGAAAAGAATTACACCACTCATGATCTTGAACTTGGAGCTGTCGTCTTTGCACTCAAAATCTGGAGACACTATCTGTACGGCTCTAAATTTACCATCTTCACCGATCATCAGAGTCTTCAGCACATATTCGACCAAAAGGATCTCAACATGAGGCAACGTCGCTGGGTCGAGTTGCTTACCGATTATGATTGTGAGATCAAATACCACCTGGTTAAGGCTAACGTTGTTGCCGATGCCCGCAGCCGAAAGGAACGTCCGAAACCTCTTCGAGTCCGAGCCCTCAGTATTACAATTCACAATGACCTTATCAGTCAAAATCTTGCTGCTCAACTCGAAGCCTTGAAACAGGAAAATATCAAAAACGAGGCCTTGCGAAACATGGAGAAACAATTTGAAACCAAATCCAATGGTGTTAAATATTTCTCCAACCGAATCTGGTTACCATGTTTTGGGAATCTCCGAGACCTGGTAATTGATGAAACTCACAAATCCAAATACTCTATACATCCTGGATCTGACAAGATGTATTATGGCATCAGGGAATTTTACTGGTAGCCAAATATGAAAGCTGACATCGCTACATACGTCAGCAAGTGCCTCACGTGTTCAAAAGTCAAGGTCGAATATCAGAAACCCTCCGGTTTACTGCAACAACCGGACATCCCCCAATGAACATGAGAGCAGATCACTATGGATTTTATCACCAAACTTCAAAAAACCACGAGCGGTTGCGATACCATTTGGGTGATCGTTGATCGGCTCACAAAATCTGCTCATTTCCTCGCCATAAAGGAAACCGACAAAATGGAACGCCTCACACGAATATACTTGAAAGAGATTGTATCCCGTCACGGTGTTCCCATCTCGATTATCTCAGACAGAGATAGTCGTTTCACATCCCGCTTTTGGAAATCACTTCAGAAATTATTGGGTACTCGTTTGGATATGAGTATTGTATATCATCCACAAACTGACGGCCAAAGCGAACGAACCATTCAAACACTGGAGGATATGCTACGAGCATGCGTAGTTGACTTCGGTGCAAACTGGGAACATCATCTACCTTTGTGCGAGTTCTTGTACAACAACAGCTACCATACCAATATTGAAGTTGCACCATTCGAGGCACTGTACGGTCGTAAGTGCCGATCACCTGTCTGTTGAACCAAAATGGGAGACAGCCAACTCACTGGTCCTGAAATCATACACGAAACAACAGAGAAAATCATTGGAATCCAAAACAGACTCAAAGCCGCGCGTGACCGTCAGAAAAGTTATGCTGACGTGAGACGCAAACATCTCGAGTTCCAGGTTGGGGATCGAGTACTCTTGAAAGTCTCGCCTTGGAAAGGCGTCATCCGTTTTGGTTAACGCGGGAAACTAAACCCCAGGTACATTGGGCCATTTGAAATCCTCGAAAGGGTTGGCCTAGTGGCATATCGACTGCAGCTACCTTAAGAACTCAGTAGCGTGCATCCCACCTTCCACATTTCTAACCTGAAGAAATGTCTGTCTGACGAGACACTTATCATTCCTCTCGACGAAATTCATATCGATGATAAACTTCATTTTGTCGAGACACCAGTGGAGATCATGGACCGTGAGGTCAAACAGTTGAAACAAAGTCGTATTCCCATCGTCAAAGTCCGGTGGAATTCGCGGCGTGGTCCTGAATTCACTTGGGAACGGGAAGACCAAATGCGACTCAAGTATCCATAGCTATTCACAGACTCCACTCCACTCCCGACTCAGAGCTAAATTTCGGGACGAAATTCTCTTAACAAAGGGAGAATGTGACAACCGACAAATTGAGACTAGTTATTAGTTCCTAATCATCTGTTAATACGTGTAATTAGTTTTAAATTAGGCTAATTGTATGTATCACTATATATATTGGAATATATATACACGTACGCGATTAAATTTAATCGTGCAATTATTATATCGAATGGATTTTGATACACTTCTTACGGACGTTGGTGAAACTTTTAATAAATAACATAAATCTATTTAATATTTAAATAGTAGTTAATTTGCAATATATTATTATGTATTAATAATATACGAAACAATGTACGCTTTGTTTAAAACGTAACCGACACGAATTAAACACGCGAAACGCACCCGACAAACGAATAAAGTTCAAGTCATATTTTTTTATAACTCAAAATAAAGTATTTTGATTAAATACTTCGGTTAAATATATTGTGAATATACGACAACAATTTTATCGTTTAGAAACGTTACGCGATTAGTTAAAACGCAAAACGAAGATGCAAATCGAGAACGACAATGTAACGAAACATTTTATAAAATGTTTACTAAGTATTTTAAATAATACTTCAATCTAAAAATATACAAAATTATATCGTTCACAAAACGCGTATAATAAACGTCTAACGTCTAATTAAACAACGAAACGATCGGGTAAACGAGCACCGCGCGTAACGTAGCTTTGGAAAATGAATTAAACACCCACATGAGGGTGGGACCCACTAAAAATCTGCATGCCCGTCCCTCTCCTCCTTGATGATTACTTCACTCCACCACACCATACCTCATTCACCATCTCCTCACTCTTTGATTTCTCTCCTCCTTCTCTCTATTCTCTCTCTCTCTAAAATGACTTGGAGGCTGTCACCAGCCACCACCACAATCCCCCATCACCACCAAACATCCACCATACAACCGACATAGAGCCACCATCGACCGCCACTCGGAATATCAATAAAACGCAAGGAAAAGAGCTATCGGCTTAGTTTCTTCGTCTCTTCATCATTTTCTTTGTAAGGAATTTCATCACTCATTAGTTTTACTTTCTTAACATATATATACATGTTAGTATGCTCACTCAACCATAAAATGTCCAAATAATAAACCGAAAAGCGATTTAAAACTCGAAAACAGGAGCTTAATCTTCCTGTTCAGATTGTGTTCAAACTTCAACGATTTTTATAAAATTCATTTTAACATGAAAATAGATGTCGTTCATTATATACCTTGTGTGTTTTGATTATTGATTAGTCACGCCCCGACACGATTCGCTTCCGCAACCCGAATTAGGGGGTGCGACATTATACCACATAATCAACAACAATTTATCAATAATAAACATGTTTACTTGTTGTAACCCAATATGTCACAACCATTCAAACTGAGTTACAAATCCACTCACCTGTCTTGCCTCAGTCTCCAACTCAAAATTCTTATATTATTGAGTCTTGGGTTGATCTGAGAACACAACAAAATAACGAGTTAGTAACTTATGTATAATAATGCAACTCATCTCAAAACGTATCACTTAATGATAATAATCATAATTATCAAACATACATCTTTATTTCATAATCAAATAGATTAAGGTATTATAAGTATCATAATATTAATGTACCATTTCTTAGTTTCTTAAACATATATATACATTGTAAGTACAACACAATATTAAAACTGATTTGTTCCTGTTTTAACCCGTACCCGATCGGCTTTCTTCCCATAGCCGATCGGCTGAACTCCTTTACCCGATCGGCTCACCCCTTGAACCGATCGGCTAACATAACATTTTTTTAGGCTTTTGTTCCAATGCAACGTTCTGTAAACAATTTTTTCTATTTTAGCCATACGGCTCAATTTTCCCGATCGGTTAACAAGCTTATACCCGATCGGCTCAATAACCATAGCCGATCGGCTATGCAGCAAAACCCAGAAACTCACGACCTGAACCTGGAAATCTACTACTGCACAAACATGACACTCAAATACCAAATTCTAGCTTCTCAAATCAGTTGTATACTCGAATTTTTTTTTACCAATATTTGGCCACAAAACAACTACTAACATTACCCAACAATTATTCAATCATCACTTCATAACAAATTAGCATAATCACTTGTAACCTAACAAATTTTCATTCAAATTTCAACAAACTTGAGGAACCAATATAATCATCAAATAACTCATGAATATATGAAGTATTCATCATATATTCATTAAACATACTCCACATAGCATCATATAAACAACAATCTCCTTAATTCATCATAAACCCACTAAATTAAATAAATTCATGAATTAACTATAAGAACACTTACACTTGTGGGAATGAAGATTCAAGATAAAGAAGATGATGATATAATCAATCTCTAAATCAAAATCACAGCCTTTGTTTAAGGAATTGATATATGATTTCTTATTTAGAAAGCTTTGAGTTTGTTAGGTATAGTTTTAGGAAATGAAGAAGGAAATTTGGGAATGAAATGAGTCGGCTCCTCTACATTAAACCGACCCCCATTTTAATTTACTTTATTCCCTTCTTAAATCTATTATCTGGAACCCAAAGATTCATTTGCGAAGCAAATATTTTATTTTACCGTCAACTACAATTATTTAAAACAAATAATAATTTACTAATCACAATAAATCCTAAGGCTTATTTACCTACTTTTAGCAACCAAACATATACAATAATTTAAATTGCATATTTAAAAATTAAGGAAAATACCTGTCACCACTAGGTCCAATTTAAGGATGTTACAAAATACAACTGCCGTTCTAATTCTACACTATTGTTTTATGAATTTTTTTGTTAACCACAATCAAATATCTTCCACGGGAAACAAAGAAAGTCATAATCCATCTCTCTTTTAAATAAAGCAATACAAATTAAGAAGATCTAACCCTTTCATTTGTTCTCTAATTGTATCATCTAATGGTTCTAAAAATTTGTTTATTAATCAAAGTTTTTTTTTTTTTGCTAATTAGTCCCATAGTCCATCATTAGAAATATTTCATTTTTAGTCCTCTATGATTTTATTCAATGACACTTATTCCCCACTAATTTTTACTTAAACCCTCTAAATTAAATCAATTTTCATTTTTAAATTATAGTAAGTGGTCAAACATTGACATTTTGTAAGGAAATGAACGCAGCCATTGACCAACACAAATATTCACCAAAAATAGAGAAACTTTGATTGCATTGCTTTATCTCATCTATCTAAGAGTCGTTTACATTTTATTAGCAATAAGACACATCATTATGTACGTTGCACAGTTTTATCGGAATATTATAAGGTTCAATCGTGTCAGGCTACTACAAGCATGTAATATCACTAATTATAATCTCTCAAAATGCATATTTTTCTTTTTGTTAACTTTATAATTCTATCCAATCTTATATAATTGTTATTAACAATAGTTTTTTATTTTATAAAATAAAATAATGTATCCTGCGTAGTCGCAGGTCCATAATCTAGTAGACCTTTTAAATTGTTCCCAACTTTCTTTATAACCTTACCAAAGGAAATATAGAAATGATGATTAGTTGTTTTATTTATCTTTACGTATTATTTTTTAACTTTGTTGATTTTCTTTTATTCAATACAATTAATTGTTGACACTATTCAACTTTCCTAATCAACAATTACACAATAAAACACATTCATTAATAGCTATTACCCAGCGGCGGATGTATCCTTAAGATGATTTTGTTTAGTGGAAAAAATTTTATTTTATATTTTGTACTTGAGTGTTAACCTTATTGTGCATACCCAATAAAAAAGGAGTGCATACCCTTTTGATATCTCAGATTACGACACCTATCAATTACAATAATAAAATAAAAACACGTGTAATCAAATACAAAAGCACTACTCGTCTAAGAACATAATTTTGGGCCAGTGGTCTCCTAAATTATATAAATAAATAATTAAATAAATATAATAGTATTATTAAGGTACGATGTGTAAAGTGAAGTATGTATTTGAGACCATCAGTAATTAATTTAGGGCCCTTTTTATGTAGAATTTATAGTATGTTGTACATATAATTTGGTGTTAATAATGCAATTTAAAGAATTGAAGTACTCCCTTCGTTCCATTCAAAGTGTCATCTTTAATTATGCACGCAGTTTTATGATTCTCTACCAACTCTGTTTTTGACCAATCAAATAACATATATACCCACTAAAATCACTTTTGATTAGTTATAAAACGAAAATGGATACTTAATTGGGACAACCCTAAATTGTAATGTGAACACTTGAAATGGGATGGAGGGAATATATTATTTACCTTTCAATCTGTCTATGCAAGGTGGATTTTTTGTAACTAGTTTATGAATTGAATGTCAAAAAATTCTTGGTACGAATTCAGTGAAGAAGAATCCTCAAGAATCATGATAACAAAAGTTTAGGTATGTACATGAGGTAAGCAAATGACGAAAACTAAATCTAAAGATAACTTTATGCGAAAGTAATTCGTTTATGTAGTGGACTGATCATGAATTTTTATTTTTTTTTAAGAAAGGTAATTCTTTAATCTAACATACCTCACATAATATCACACGAATATATACATGCCTGCCACGAGACTTGAACTCAAAACCTCTTAGTTGAAAGGTTCTTCGCATACCGCTAGGCAAAAGCCCCGTCTACTTATTTGAAAATCATATGCATGTTCCGTACTAGCAAGAATATAATTTGCTTTGTATACATTATCATGCAACTAAAACAAAGCCATCCAATAAAAAACCGACCCGAAAGCACAAACGGAAGACCCAATATACCCGAATAATGTTAGGTTCCTTCGGCTGCGTTTGATTCGTGGAATTTTATTGATGGAATTGGAATTTAGTAAAGGAATTGGAATCTTAAGGAATTGGAATCTAAAGAATTACATTTGTAACACGTTTGGTTCACTTCCATCAAATTAATGAATTGGAATTGGAATGTAAATAATGATCAATGAAAAATTTACTTTCCTATATTTTACAAAACCAGTGTTTATCTAAATCTTTTATTTATACAGAATCATTGCAAAACTTTCAATTTTATAAATTTATTATTTCTAAAGATTCTACGGTATATAAAAATCATCGGCATAATCTTTATATAATAATTATTATTTTTTCTATTAGTTAGCATATCAATCTTTGTATCACCGAGAACATGAATCATCCAAATCAAATCAATAAAAAAACATTCATCATCATGATTAATTAATACGTATAAGTGGTTACCACCATAAATCACAACCAAACAAAATAGAAAAATGGAGATCTTGAAACAAAAATCCTAGAAATACAAATCAAATAAAAGGAGTGAGAAGGAATAACTAAAAATGGCGGTGCAACCATGGAACGCCGGTGACGGCTTGCCGGAGTGGCGGTGATGGCTTGCCGGAGTGGTGGCCGGTGACGACCGGAGTTAAGCGATGGAGAAGACAATCGGATGAAAGAAACAGGTGACACCGTGAAATGATTTTAGATGGGGGGTTTTATTACATTCCATTAGATTTTCAATCTTTCCTTGCATATATGGATGGAATCTAAATTCCCTCAGGTAAAGGAATTTAAAGAATTCCAATTCCTTCCCTTTTTGAACCAAACGTGCTTAAGGAATGAAATTGAGATTCCAATTCCATTGAATTCCTTCAAATTTCGCGAACCAAACGCACCCTTAGGTACTAATGTTAGGTTCCTTAGGTTGTGCATACCCAATATGCAATTCCTAAATCCGCCACTGCTATAACCAAATATGCGACATCATCTATCAATACTATAATTAATCAATTATGCTACGTAATGATCATATGAATCTTTTTACGACACATTTACTGTAACTATTTGATCACTAATGCCCGTGTCATGTGTTTACATTTCTAGTTAATTATCAACGTTCACTAAAAATTTAAGAAAATTAAATTGATGATATTATTTAAATAATATTTATCTTGAAAAACTTTAATAAAAATAATATGATATCGGAAATAAAAAACTAAAATAAAGGAAGGGCCCGGGTGTATATAAACAAGACATGTTGTTACACGTGAGTTCTAGGAGGGAGAGGTTCCTTCCCACGTGAACACCACTCTCATCGGTCGTGTTTGGGTCCCTCGCTCATGGCTCGGCTTCGGCTTCAAAATTTTATATGATCTGCTTGACAATTATACCCTTGTACAGTCTTTTTTGTAGTTGACTATTTTACCCTTTACCACCCCTCGTGTCGTGGATTTTTCACATGTATATCCGACTTCAAAAGCTATGATTCATGTTGCAAGTGGCTATTAAAATTTTAGCTCAATTCAAATCAATTATTTGTACTTGTCTCTTTTACTTTCTTGTATCATTCCTAATAGTGGGTTCGTAAGTGAGGGTATTAGTTGTGACACTTCAACACTACATCAACACATCCCAAACTGACACACAACCGATACATTGGTGCTAACAATGATCATGTTATTTTAATTTATGAACCTTACATTTATCAATATACATTCATTTGACATACACTAAACAAAAATATATTTAAAATTGAGATGTCCCCACTCCTCCTCGTTTCCCATTCGTCGCTATACCGACACAATTTCGCCGACGAGCCAAACTGATAAGGCTGTCGTGTCTAGGGGTGTTTTAATCGGATATCCGAAAATTCAGATAGTGGATTACGGTATTCGAATCCGAAATTTCGGATATCCGAATTTCGGATACGGATATCGGATAATCCGAAATATCCGGAAAAGATGAGATCGAGAATCTAAGGTTAAATTTAACTAGAAGAATGAGAATTTAGAATCTGAGAATAGCAAATAAATCACAACAACATATATTTACGAAGGGTTGTGTATTTGTGTCTTAAGTTCAGTGGGGTTTTCATGACAATCAAGTGGAATATTATATTTGAGAGTTGGAATCAATTTGAGAAACACTCACTCACATTCTATGATATTGATTGAAACGAAATATGAGTACTTACAGTAGTAATTCAGCAATAAACAATAAAAGCAACCAGTGGCGGATCCAGGAATTTGATTTATAGGGAGCGGAATTTTGTTAAAAATGTACCTTTTCCGTATCTTAACCTATAATAATGATGTTGCGGTTAACAACAAAATTTTTTCGTCATAAGGGTAATAATGCATGGAAACAATTGACGCCATGAAAATAATGCTAGATAAATTCATCAATACAAACATATTAACATCAATATATTAGCATAAATGACATGAAAAGAGTATGAAAGTGATATATATCTAACTCAAAAACCGCACTAAAATTATCATGAAATAACCTACAAGTAACTTAGTAAACTAAACCATAACAACATATAATTAGTTCAAACAATTCCATAAAAAAATCATAGCTACAAAACAACTATAATCGGTACAAAACACGACACTCATTACTCATAATGTAAGATAACACACGGTTTAAGTTTTTGTTCAACTTTAAGCTCTCTTTTATTTAATAATTTAAAGCCTTTTAAGTTTTTTGAAAATTTAATAGCAGTCTTCAATTACAGGATTTCGTGAAGTTAGAGACCATGTGTAGTTTTTATAAAGGATATTTGTGGTAAAAAATACAATGAATGATATTGTTTCAAAGGTTTTTCATGAAAAATAAATAAAAAGGAAAGATACTAGTATAAAATTACAAATACTCCGTAAAAAAGTGTGAATTTATTGCATGAATATATGAAGTTTGGCGGTCTAAAATGTCAAACTACATATAATAGCAGGGGTATTTTGTACAACTGTACGTTAAACTTTGTGAAAGTCTGACTTTGGTATTTGGGTATCTTCTTCTCCACCAAACTTCAACTTTAACTTACCCCATTAAAACACAATTTGAAGCTTTATCTTTCCTTTAATACTCAATTGTTAAATTTATAGAAGTTATTTATGTACGTAAGTAAAAGACAAGTTCATGGCCGGGGGCATTCTTTTCTCTGAAGTGGGGGCATAACACAAAAAATATATAAATATACCTTAAATTTTACGGGGCTATTGGGGGCATCTGACCCCCTTCATCTCACTGAATCCGCCCCTGAAAGCAACACTGCAATTATAAAGAATCAAAGAGAGACTTAATTTAGGGATTATTTAAGATGCGAATTAGATCTGAGCTTGACGAAAAGTATACTGGAGCAATTGTGGCACCAATTTGTGTCTTCTGATGTTGAAATGAAAGGATACTTTAGGATTATTTAAGCATGAAGAGGTAATGGTTCATGTATATATTTAATAACTTGGAACTATAAAACATAAATATATATCAGACATGTATTTTTTCGGATTTTTTGGATATCCAAATTATCCGAAATATCTAGAATTTGCTATCCGAATCCGAAAATTCGGATATTCGAAATTTCGGGTATCCGAATTTTCGTATATTTGAAGTTCGGATTCGGATACGCATATTTTTAAACACCCCTAGTCGTGTCAGTAGGCCGACGCACGTCGGTTCTCAAACTGACGAAGCCGTTGGCACCACTCTTAGTACCCCTATTACTAAAAAATAGAGTGTAATAATTCTGTAATCTTATCAAAAATTAATAAATATTTTGTTGTTTTTATTTTTGTGATCTCTTGTTTATACGGAAAAATAGTATAGCTATTGTAATTATTGTATTTGGTTACTTTTTTTTTTATAATAAACTGATTATTTTGTCGATCCCTATAGGGATCGGTCTCATAGCTTTATGATGTATGTCGCCCAATACTATGCTACAATAGTAAAAATTGTTTTAAAAACATCTAAAAATATGACTATTCAACTACCTTTGGACAAATTAAAAAAAAAAAAAAACACACACACATCTTTGGACAAATAAGTTATCCTTTTTTTCTCTTCATCGTCACGTATGATTTATTTATGTGTACTAATAAAGATCTTTGTACTGATCATACATATATTTCATTTTTGATATTTAACTAAAAATCTATTTTATAAAAAAGATAAAAAAAAATCACTTATATATACAGTTATACGGAGTATGTTAAGATGAGTTGCAACTTCATGTACGCTTTAATTGACTGAAACACCCGAACATTCAATATTTAAGCTTTTCCCTAACATAAAAAGGATGGACAACGTTGTTTATCAACACGTAGAAAATAATGTGAAAGTGACGCCTTTGTGATAAACTTCTTTTGGTAATGTTGCTTTTTTATTAGAATAAAGTTTTATAACCGATTTAGACTTATAATTTAGCTGTTCTATTATTATTTGATTGTATTTAATTTGTATGATAACGAGGCTATTAAGCTAAGGTGTAAACAAAAGAAATATATATAAAAACTAAATGCTCGTAAGTTAAAATTTACGTTTTATTCAGGGGCGGAGCCAGGAAATTCAACGGGAGAGGGCGAATTTTTTTTCCCTTTCTTTTATAGTTTTGTTGGAGCGAAAATTTTAAAATATTATTAATACCTTAAATTTTTTTTTTATGTATTTATAAATTCTTGTGAGGGCGACTGCCTACGTTGCCCCCGCCCTGTCTCCGCCCCTGATGGTGTTACTCATGATGTTGCAAGTGGCTGTATGAATTAAATGTCAAACATTATATGAAAATCATATAAGATGTTTCTAATTAAGCACGGTGGTAACTGGTAAAAACTACACATAAAAAAAAACTCGCTTGCACGTCAAAGCAGTGAGTGTGGTCACTTGAGTGACACCGAAAACACAGACTACGTTATAATCACTTTGAAAATCACATTGAAAAACTGGATTAATACATTTTTATTTAATTAAAAATACAATTCATTAATTAAAATAAATACTAAGCTATTTTGTTGTTTTCTATCTACCCTACGGTATTTTTGGTTTGAACTGGAAAAATTGGAAACAAAATTAAAATAACGGTCATTTATCATACACCGGTATGATCAAGGTAGACACAACGCCGACAAAAACGAGCCGAGCCATACCTAGCTAATTGCTTTAAGTTATTTGATTTGTGCAAACATTATTGGATTACGTGGTCTATTTGGAATGATCAATTGATCATATACTCCACATATGATTATGTAATAAGAGTTATTTACGTTCCACTAACATCAGCGGCGAATTCAGTATTTGAGGTGACTCGTTGCAGGGGTATTTCAATTTTGTGAACATGTAACACAAACAAAAAGTGCATCAAAAAATGCAACTTTTATAAAGAATTTACTACATTGTATAAATAAACCCGTAACTTCTAGCACTCTTACCTTATTGTGTTAATGACTAGATGTTAGAAATTTTGATAGAAAAAGTTGGTCCTAAAGGAACGGGGCCTCGGTAAGCAAAAGTAAAAAAGAAAGGTAAAGGTGAGGAGATAGTTTGATAGGGGTAGGGCCTACAGCAGGTGGAATGGATATTGATGTGTCTGGTTGGATCCAATCATAAAAATCATCAATCTACTCATGATGACACAATGGATGGATGGACTTTGATGAGCCTATATCGTTTCTGGTCCCACGGATTATGTCCCTTACCCTCTCGATTGTGAATGCTCATGGTAGACCTTTACGACTACCTTATTATGTACTCATCATTTTTTACAAAATTATATTTATTTTAATGTGACCAAAATTAGGGTTTAAAATGATCTTTGTTCATTCATATTCTTTAATTAACCAATACCGCCATCACACATGTTCATGCTCCACATGTTTTACCGATAGGTTAGAGGTTTGAATCCGTGACTCACCATATGTAAGTGATTTGTAGACCAGTGATTTGTCCGATGATAATGCTCATAAGCTCATTGGGAGTGGGACAGACGCGTACCATTAAAATATGGTACGGGGGTTAGGGGTACCATTCAAACTACTCTTTTTATAATCTAATAAGTAATGTCTATTACTTTCAAAATGAAAATGAAGTTTATGTTATCTAAAAGGGTTAATAATAGTTTAATCCTCAAAATTTCATTTTTTTTTTTTTTCGTTTTAACCACTCAAGTTTTTTTATAATGATTTAATCCTTTAAGTTTACATTGACTTTCTGGTTTAACATTTCAAAGGGTTAAACCATTATATTTTTGAAAGTTAGATGATTAAATTAGAAAAAATTAAAAGGGCAAAATCATTATAAATATAAACTTTAGGGATTAAACCATCAAATTTTTGAAGTATAATCAAACTTTAGTCTTAAACCATCAAAATTTTGAAACTTCAAGGTTTAAATCATTAGAAAAAAAAAATGAGTGGTTAAAACGTAAAAAAATGTGAAACTTTGAGGATTAAATCATTAGTAGTAACTCTATTTTAAATTTAGATTAGTATTGTTGCACATAAGTTATGTGAAAAACGACAGTGTAAAATCAATAATAAATATCAAACATGTGTAAACAAATTAAACGAGCTAAACACGGCCTTAAACTTACGTTATTACTCATATGCGTATTTCAGAGTAACAGATCTTTTTCGAGTTAATTTGAACAGTTTAAACTACAAAACAACTTTCCCACGATAATAATATACCAATAATAATCACAAATCACAAATATATATTAAAGTAAATAACAGACTCATTTATTCCATACAAATTAATTATTCATTTACTCCAAACCCAACTAAATTTGAGATAACAAGAAACAGATGATAATGAATGTACAGCATTTAGTGACAGTTCCATATATTCTGAAGAAAAATAAAAATAAATATAAAACAAAGGGACCTACTTTCTATACCATTTTTTTCCAATTTATATTTTAAACATAATTATTACTGTACTTTTTCTATACTTTTTCCATCATTTTTTCTTAATATTCTGTACTTTTTCATACTTTTCTGTACTTTTTAAATCAAAAATGGTATACCAACGGAGTAGAAAAAATTGGTACATAAAGAGGATCCCATAAAACAATATTAAATAATAAAAAGAGTCAACGGTCAAACAATAAAAAGCATTTGGTTGCATGCACATATGGTCATAAAAAGTCATTGTCCCCTTCACAACATAAAGACACATTACATTACTTCTTTCTTTCTCTCTCTCTCTCTTTCTTTTTTTACATTCAGCTCGGCTTATACGGCTCAACAAGCCGCTGATTCCATCTCTCTTCTTTCTATATAAGCTCATTCATCATCCTTCTTCACCTTCATTATTGTCAAACACCTTTCTCTATATATATCATCAAATAATCTTCATCTTTCAGATTCATACACAAGCAGTCTCATAATCTCATATCACCTGTTAATTAATTAATCATCATTTTAGCTTCAACTACCTACTGTTAGCTATGGTTGAGAAGGAAGATTTAGGTTTAAGCCTCAGCTTAAACTTTCCGGCTGCCGGAAATACCAATCCGTCGTCACTTCAGCTCAATCTCATGCCGGCGTCGTTCAATATTCTCAATAGAACGCCTAATTGGACCGATTCATGTCCGTCTTCATCAGGTATGTATATAAGTTAGGTTATGATCGATAAGTTTAGCTGGTAGCTAAACAGATCTGATCGAAAGGAACGGTTAATTAATAACATCCTTTATATAGATCAACTAATTTAACTGATTACTGAATTAACAGAACTGTTACATGCAGATCGGAACAACGTTGATACGTTTAAAGTCGAAACGAGGTCGTTTTTGAAAGGAATAGATGTTAACAGAATACCGCCGACGGCAGCCGATGCGGAGGAAGAAGCCGGCGTGTCATCGCCGAACAGCACGATCTCGAGTATTAGTGGAAAGAGAAGCGAGAGAGATCTGCCGGTGAATGAAAACGACGGTGAGAGAGCTTCATCTCGAGGTATTAGTGATGACGAGGACGGCGAAAATTGCCGGAAAAAACTCCGGTTATCGAAAGATCAGTCGGCTGTACTTGAAGAAAGCTTTAAAGAACACAACACTCTTAATCCTGTAAGTATATATATATGTATATATATATATATATATATATATATATATAATTTTTTTTTTCTTTATATAAATAACTGCTTGTACGGTACAAGTCTGCTTTTAATTTTAATAATTTGCTCATAATTTATGTGTTTGTGTAAACAGAAGCAAAAGCAGGCTCTTGCTAAGAGACTAGGGTTAAGACCTCGTCAGGTGGAAGTTTGGTTTCAAAACCGTAGGGCAAGGTTAGTAATTTTGTTATCCGTACAAGGGTATTTTAGGTATTTTACATTTAGAAATGAATTTAGTTGCTAATTTTTTTTCGTTCATGATTTTGCAGGACAAAATTAAAGCAAACGGAAGTGGATTGTGAGTTTTTGAAGAGATGTTGTGAGAATTTAACTGAGGAAAATAGGAGGTTACAAAAGGAGTTACAAGAATTAAGAGCTTTAAAAATGTCTCCACAATTCTATATGCAATTGGCGCCCCCGACAACGCTCACGATGTGCCCCTCGTGTGAGCGTGTCGCGGCCCCACCTGGTTCACCCGCAATGGAAAAGTCAATTGATCACCAACATAAGCGTGCCCACATGACGGGTGTGAACCCACATCTAAACCGAACACCATTTAATCCGTGGGCGGTACCTGCTAATCAAGTCGTTCATCGACAAATGAGTGCCCTTCATCCTCGATCGTGATAGGCGGAAAGGGTGTTTTAGTCATTTTAGTTCGGAGAATGAGTCTAAGATATGATAAGCGGGTTTGGTTGGGTTAGGATCTAGAGATTTGGTCTTATTGACCAACTTATATTTGGGGTTAGGTTTTGTAATTTTGATATAATTAGTTTTTTATAATGTTTAAAAAATCTTCCTTCCCAAATTTTCAATAGGAGAAAAAGACAAGACTCATTGTTTGAATAGGAAGGAAGAGACGTGGTACTAGGGTTGTAAATTCCCCTCACTAATTATTAATTAATTATTTATATCATCAAGTCCTCAATTGTCATGTTTTAGTCATATTTTATTGTTAAGAATGTTTTATATGATTGTTAATGACAAATGAAAGAAAATCGACATTAATGATCTTTGATGAATAATTATTTGGTCAAGAATTATTGTTCATAGTTCATACTTTGCTAACAAACTAAAGCCTTCAAAGAAAACTTTTGAAAAGCAACATTATATAGGTTATTTAATTCTCACTAAATATTTATTTTGAAAGGTAGAGAAATTTTATTCATACACTACTACTAGCAAGTTGCTAGATAGTCACCAGAATACAATATAGTTACACCATAACCGTTGCTACATTTTAAACACCACAAGAAAAATCATCCGGATCTTAACTGCAAGGGAGCTAAAATGGATGAAATAAACCTGGAAAAGCTCCAGGAAAAAATCCCCGAAAAACTAGAGGCCGCGCCACCGGTTTTCACTCTAGATCGTTTTTGATAACTCCCCATACAGATCCGAATTTACAATAAATCCCAAGTGAAAAAAAACGAAGTTACATAACCCATTTGACACCCAAAGCTCTTGATCCATTCCATGCACTTGTAAATATATTGAGACTTGGTCAAAGAAATCTTTAATAATGATAATACATAATAATAATTATTATATAAATTATAAATATATATTGATTAATATCATTGTTAATTTAATTGATTATGAAATCAAAAATGTTCTTCTATTCATCCAATCGAACCATATTTAGGCACATATATATGACTTTATTTTATTTTGAAAGCAATTTTTTTTTCTTTCAAAAAGGTAAAATGTATTTTTGGACATTTCATTTACTCTTTTTATAAGTATAAAATTTGAAGTATTTACATTCGCTTATGTCGTAAATTTAATTTTGTATGAAACAAATTTCATGATCTTTCGAAGACGAATATGGTGAGTATTTGAGGCCAAACAAGATGGCTATTTTGGAAAAAGGTGTCTTAATTAATTAAGTTGCTTTTTAGCTTTATTAGAGGAAATAATAATGTTGGTGTTAGGCATTTTGGCAATACTGTTGGGTTATATCGAATAACAATTATTGAATATGTTGATTTTGATATAAACTTTATTGACTTTAGAGTTTAGATGATGTTACCCTTTATCATCATTTGAAATTTTGAATTATCAACATATAACATCAACTTTTTATGTTGTTGATGGAGTATATTCTAACAGTTTGGTTTCTTAATATTTATGTAATAAAATAATTTAATTAGAATTTACAAAAAAATAGCTAAACATGCTAGTTATTATAATAGGGGCAAAAGATTTTTGAATGTTGAGAGAATAAACTTATTTTAAGACAAATATATAAGTACTTTAAATATGCAATTAATGTTTGGCAACGGAGCTTATAGTAGCTTATGGGAGCTTATGGAAGCTTAAGCTTATTTTTCCAGCTTCAAGCTTTGTTTGGTAGACAAAATATTAAGAGCTTATTAAAAAAAAATAAGCTCTTAAAAAAGAAGGTAGTAGAACTAGTTTTTAAATTAAGCTAGGAGCTTATGTAATGAAAAATTACATTAATACCCTTTATATAATTATCTATCATATATTTGTTTGTCCTTTTATGTCAATTTACATATTTTAAGCTCAAGCTCCAGCTAGTTTTATCCAAACATTACAAAAAAGATAAACTCCAGCTTTAAATATAAGCTCCAGCTACCAGCTACCATCTACTTTTACCAAACACACCAACCACAAATTAGCTGTTGACTTCAAGATATTTATTTTGGACAAATAGAAAAGTTAAATATATGTCATAATTCAATAATATAGAATATTTAATGAGTCAAACTCTGATTATAGACAACTATCAATAGCTAGAATAATTGTTCTCAAAACTTGGATTGCATCGATCACCACACTAGTTGTAATACAATTGTAAAAATGCATTTAGACACTTTCAATAATAGAGTAGCACACAAATCATCTGTTTTTACATAATGGACGATTAATACCTTCATCTTTCATCACAACCAACATTCCAAATTTACTATTTACGTATAAGTGAATGATAACAACACCACTAAGAGCTGTTATTCAGAAATAATTCTAAACCGAAAGTTGTGGTTTACGTTTATACAAATTTCCAAGAGTAGTTTTAAAAATGTCTCAAGGATTGATGCATAATATTTGTGCTTAATAACGACCCTTTACGCTATAATTAACAAAACTATTTACATAAAATGAAAAAAAGATAGTAATTCGTACATCACAAATTTCATCGGTGCGTCATCCTTTATTTCAAAGATGAGAAAATGTTTTTTCTCTCCAAAATTTGAAGTCAAACTTCAATAATTTGATTGTGAGAATTTACACTTCATTTACTAGAATTATTTTTAATGCACCTTTTTGACCTTAGAGCAAGAAAAAAGGTTAGCAAATAAAAGGGTCTATTGACTCTTAAAGCGTATTGGTAGGATAAATATGTAACCAATCATGGTCAGCAACAAAAAAAATCTATAACTTATGTAAAATAATTATAATAATAAACTAATACTTTATTACGTAATAAATAAGTAGGCAATCGCAAAACACTAAATAAAGAAAATGTCTTAAAATTCAAGAATGTAAGCTCATTTTCTGCATATCGCACGAGTCAACATATATATTATTAAACTTTGATAATTAAGGTAATCACAATGAATGATTTGATTCATTTAGTCAAAAAGAGATTTGGAAAACTTCAAAAGGTTTTTAAAGTCTAAATTGTATGATGTGTTAGTTTTTAACTTTATTCAAAAGAAAATAAAAAATATTTAACCTAGCATCAAATTTACTGCTTCTATGTGTAATACGCTACAATTACTGCTGCAATAAAGTAAAATATTAGATTAAAGATTAAGATGGGACAATTTATGAGGCTAACACAAAAAAAGAGTGAGTTAAACTGTTCAGTTTATATGGATGGAATTAGTAGTATGTAGAATTAGTGAAACAGAACTTCTAAGTTCGGCCTGTAACTTTGCATACAGGCCCAGCCCAATAGTGATATGGCCTAGTCGTACAAATAGCCCAATATGTTTATAACTACTTTCGTTTTAACCAATTCGCAATTATCCGTCTACACAATATCGACTGGAATTTGTATCATCAGATTTAGATTATCTGATTATTTTGTTCTCATATCACAAATAATTTTAGAAGAAATGTATCGCAAAAAAGTGATTATTCGTATTTTGGTAGAAATAAAACGCAGTTTTAAAAAAGAAGGTTGTACATGTTTTTCGAAAACACCATTTTACAAACGCAAAATTTATTTTGAAAACGCGATTCCAAATGCCCTTAAAGGGGAAGTCTCAATGGCGTAGCTAGATATTTAATGTTGGGTGGGCCAAAACAAAACAAATACCGATAATGGTAGGACAAATATGATAATGACTAAAAAAACACTTATAAAAAATAATCACCTAGATAGTTTTGTGATAAGTTAAATAAAGTGAAAATAGTTCAAATATATTAATTTAATCAAGGATATCAAGGATCGTTAAGTGTTAACACAAATAAGAGGTATCCGTGGACAACAATTGGATGGGCCGCCAATCTCTTTTCGATCTTAAACTAAGGCTAGGGTGGGCCAGTAATATTTGAATTAGGGTGGGCTAACAATATACTGTACTCCGTAGTCCGTACTATTACAAAAATATTACTAAACTCTATATATTTAGTATCAAAATTTAAAAAGCTTAGGTGGGCCTTGGCCCTGCTTATGTCAAGAGTGGCTACGGGTGCGCTTAGTTGTGAAAATTTTTTCATAATTTTCCATCTCCAATTTTCTAAAATATGAGAAGAGTTTTTGTTTTCTAGAATAGTGTTGAAAATTTAGAAAATATGTTCAAAAGTTGATGTTTTTCCATTTTGGAAAAATGTTGTTAAAGAGAAGGTTTTTGGAAAAATTTAGAAAAATGGGGAAGTGGGTACAAAGGAAAAAAGTGGAAAACTTGAAATCATGGTTTTCCAACTTCAAGTTATGGGATGGAAAATTGAGTTTTCCTTTTTCTTGGAAAACTTTTCCGGGAAAATATCCATTTTGAACGCGTTTTCTAAGAAAAATTTTCTGGAAAAGTGGTATATTTTTCTTCAACTAAACGCACCCTACGCCACTGTATACCTTATTATAATATTATTAAGTATTTAGCTATTGTGGCTTAATGCTTACAAATGTCCAATCGATAATTACTTTTATGTCCTTCAAGCCAATATTAGAAACTTTTTGTCTATGGTAATTCATTGAGTAATTTATCCTTTCCATATTTACGCAAATTTTAATCAATTTATTAATAAGAATTTATTATTAATAGACAGAGAAAACATAATCTATACATTATCCATCATTTCATCAATATCAGTATCATCATTATTATCTTACGAACTTAAGGTGTGGGTGATGATAAATAGAAAATATTTAGTTAAATTAATCTTAATCTACAATTAATGATAAAAATATATTTTATATGCTTGTTTATATATAATTGAAGCAAGTATCATAACGATAAAAATTTATTTATATTGCCTTTCAATTTTCATTTTAAAACTATGGGTTTGATAAAAATAAAGAATGTTAACTTCAGATGCTTAATATATGTAAATTTAGTGTTTCAAGAATGTTATGTCAATGCGGTATAAGATACTCGTTTCATTTACTTATCAATTAGTTGGTGTATTTTTTTGGTTTTAAGAATGATCTATTTGTCCTTCTTAGAAGAATATTACAAATGATAAGATACTAATTTTTTAAATGTATGATAAGGATTTTCAAGGGACTTTTGATTCAAATTTTAGATGGAACGTGAGAAAATGTTCACCGTACTCAATGAAAGGATTTTACACACATTACTTTTCTTCTGTTATATATATAGAATGATAAGGATATATGCTTCACATGTTAATCGAACGATTCTAAAAATTTTCCGCCGCATAGCGCGGACACTCTACTAGTATACAAACTAGGTGAAAGACTAAAAATTTGATTTTGTAAATTTAGCGAACAAAAATTTAATCTTTTTCAGATAAAAGAGTATACCAACTGTTGTGTGAAATGTATTTTTTAATGTCAAATAGTTATGGTCATGTAAATATAAAAGATGGTTTTATTCATAGAATTTTAGTATTTAATTATCGGATGACATAACATTCAATACAAAGTAAACACATTTTTAACGTAATGTGTCATAATCAATGACGTTATGTTTACAAAAGTTAAAATGTGTACTAATAAGTAATAACAATTCTTATTCTTGTGTTAATGTGAAGACAAAAGATTGCATTATTTATTCAATTTTAGTATCTCCTTTTGTATGTTAAAGTTTTCAATTCAATAAGTAAAGCAACCGGTGAAATCTAACAATCAAAGAAAGAGTGAGTTAAGCTGTTGAGTTTATATGGATGGAATCAGTATTCAGTAGTATGTAGAATTAGTGAAACAGAACTAAGTTCGGCCTGTAACTTTGCATATAGGCCCAGCCCAATAGTGATATGGCCTAGTCGTCCAAATAGCCCAATATGTTTATAACTACTTTCGTTTTAACCAATTCGCAATTATCCGATTTTTGTATCGTCAGATTTGGAGGGATGTTTGTGACTAACTTTTGCATAGATTATCTGATTACTTTGTTCTCATATCACAAATAATTTTAGAAGAAACGTATCGCAAAAAAGTGATTATTCGTATTTTGGTAGAAATAAAACGCAGTTTTGAAAAAGAAGGATGTACATGTTTTTTGAAAACACCATTTTAAAAACGCAAAATTTATTTTGAAACCGCGATTCCAAATGCCCTTAAAGGGGAAGTCTTGGGAGCTAAGGAAAACAAATTAAAGGAACTTGTGATTGTCACAATCAAAGAGGAGAGTTTTTTTTTTGGAAAATGCAGACTATTATTACCAAATAAAAGTACACAAGAAAAACAACCACCAAACAACAACATCAAGCTACAAACATCCCCACATTCTACAAGATGTGGGTTTTACGAGTAGTGGATTACATTAGTTTTGTCATATGTGCTTATTTTTTTACTTTTACAATTACAGTATATTGTAGTTTAACAAGACTTAAATTTTTGTGTACCAATTAATCACCTATTTGTTATTTATATAATATTGTGAGTGCACCCTATATGTTGAGATTTTAATTTTTATTACTATTATCTTTTTATTATACTATTCTCCATATGAAAACTTCGACTAATTATTAGACATGATAAATATAGCCTAAAAACATTACTGTATAATAAACTATTTATGAAAAAAATACAAGATACTTTTAAGAGATTATATCAAGTTTATATTTGTAATTGATCTTAAAAAGGAAAGCTTACAATTTAAAATTTATATGCATGGATGTGATTATGAGTCTTTATTGGGAAAGAAAAAATTAAACAAAAGAGAAAGATAAAGCAAAAGGGAAAAGAAGGGAAAGTGTAGTAACTTGACCATTTAGAAGTATCTTGTTTTGTCACTTGTTGACAATCATCACATAACAAAATGACCAATCTTATATGTACCCTTTTTGAAATTCATGACCAACTTTGCTCTTACACAAATGGAAAATCTATACAATTTTGTCTACAAATCATCACATCTCATAGAAAATCTTCAAATTTCATAATCATTGTCACACTAATTAAAGAAAGTTGGAAAATCATTGCATACATGACTTCCACATACTTGTTTAATTGAACATGATGTGACACTGATCGATGACATTTATCGTTGTCACGAGACATCTCGATCACTACTATACGAGGTTACATGGATTTTAAACAACCATTCTTTGCCACGGAAAAAATTATCGATCTTTTGACTAATTCAAAGTTTTGATCTTTCAGTACAAGAGAAGTAGCATTTTTCTGTAAATTCTACCATCATAGTCTTTCTTTGAATTCATCTACATAACAAAGAAGAAATATCAGTACACATCTACACTAAATATGAAATTGCTAATAAATGATACTTCTGATCACAACTAGACTTGTACTTTTGTTGGTCGGTAAGTACGGAACGCGTTCCTCCAAGCTGGAGACTTCGACTTGATGATCACAAGGTTTCAAGATCACCAAGTAACTTTGATAAAATCTATGAAAATGAAGAAAGGAATTGAGAGAAGAACAAAAGTGAAAGAGTATTTTCATTATTGCTCTGTAAATGAAACTGTACATCAATACGTATATATACAACTAACTATAATTAGTAACAAACTTTGCTGAGCTGGCTAACTAACTTAAGTTTAGTTATTAATTACTTCTACAACCCCCCTCAAGCTGGAGGGTGAGGATTAAACATCCCCAGCTTGGAAAGTAAAGAACGAAACTGAGCAGCAGGCATGATTTTCTTTAAAACATCAGCAAGTTGTGATTGAGTAGGCAAATAACTAAGCTGAATCAGATCCTCCATGACTTTGTCTCTAGTAAAATGGCAATCGATGTCGATATGTTTGGTACGCTCATGAAAAACTGGATTCTTTGCTATGTGAAGGGCTGACTGATTATCACAATGCAAAGTAACGGGTTTCAAATATGTAATGCCCAATTCTTCAAGAAGTCTTACCAACCAAGTGACTTCTGCAGCCGCATGAGCCATAGCTCTATATTCAGCCTCTGCTGAAGATTTAGCCACCGTTGTTTGTTTTTTAGACTTCCAACTGATAGGAGAGCCCCCAAGAAGCATTATATAACCGGTGACAGAACGTCTAGACATTGGGCAAGCAGCCCAATCGGAATCCGAATAAGCATGAAGGCTGATATTAGGAGAACCCTTTAGTAAAATTCCCTGACCAGAAGTGCCTTTAATGTATCTTAACAAGTGATGAACCCCATCCAAGTGAAGTTGTCTAGGTGTTTGCATGTACTGACTTAAAGTCTGAACCGCAAAAGCAATATCTGGTCTAGTATTTGTTAAAAAATTAAGTTTTCCAATCAGCATTCTGTATAATGAAGCATCAGAAAGAAGAGGGCTAGTATCATCTTGAAATTTTGCATGTTGGGGTAAAGGAGTTGTAGCAGGGGAAACATGTAAAAAGCCAGATTCTTCAAGTAACTCCTGGGTAAATTTTTTCTGAGTAAGAACAATACCTTCAGGTACATAATGAGCCTCCAAACCCACAAAATAATGCAATAAACCCAAATCCTTAATTGTGAATTCATCATGTAAGAATGATTTAAGCTTCAAAACTTCAGAAAGAATGATCCAGTGACCAATATATCGTCCACATAAACAGCGACTATAGTTAGTTGGCCATCAGTTTTCTTGAGAAACAAACTATAATCGTTCTTAGACTGCACAAAACCCTGTTTAATCAAAGCTGTAGAAAGTTTCTGAAACCACTGCCGACTAGCTTGTTTCAACCCATAAAGTGATTTCTTTAGTCTACAAACTTTATTGTCAGGGTTAGGAAGACCAAGTGGCATCTTCATATACACTTCCTCATTTAAATCCCCATGAAGGAAAGCGTTATTTATATCGAGTTGATGTATGGGCCACTTTTTGGAAGCTGCCAAAGAAAGAATGCTTCGAATAGTAGGCATTTTGATAACTGGAGAAAATGTAAAAAGTAATCGATGCCATACTTTTGATGGTTGCCTTGAATAACCAGCCTACCCTTTAATCTTTCCACTGTCCCATCAGAATTGAGTTTAATTTTATAGACCCATCTATTCCCCAAAGCTTTCTTGCCCGCTGGAAGGTCACATAACTCCCAAGTACCATTAGCTTGAAGAGCTTCAAGCTCTTTTGTCATGGCTGCAACCCAATTAGGGTCCTTAGAAGCTTCTTTATAGGATTTCGGTTCAGACAAAGTTGAAACACTAAGAGTATGTGCTTTAGTGGAAGATGATAAATCAGAATACGAAACAAGGTTACACCAATGACTAGAAATCTGTTTTGGACACACATAATCTTTGAGATAAGGAGGAGGAACGGGAATACGAGTAGATCTTCTAAGAACTGTGGGAATAATAGGATCACAATCAACGGAAGAATCAGAATGTATTTCCGATTCATGAGAAGCGGGAAGATTAGGAGAAAAATCAGAAGGTGTGTCTGATTCATGAGAAGAATCAAAAGGTGTGGTAGAAGGAGAAGACGAAAATGAAGTTTGAGAAGGAAGAAAAATAGACACCATATCATCTTGAGGAAAAGGAAAAGGTGAAGAAGCAGTGTGCTTAGGAAGATGATGAAATGGAAAATGCGTTTCATGAAAGATCACGTCTCTACTATAGATTATTTGACCAGTTGTCAAATTCAAACACTTATAAGCCTTTTTACCATAAGGATATCCTAAAAACACACATGGAACTGCTCTTTGTGTAAACTTTTGTCTGTTGTGTTTCAAAGTAGAAACATAACACAAGCAACCAAAAGCTTTCAAATGAGAATAAGAAGGAAGTTGATTATATAGAACTTCATATGGAGTTCTATTATGAAGAGTAGATAAGGGGAACCGATTGATCAAGTATGAAGCCGTAAGAACACAATCACCCCAATATTTAATTGGAAGATTAGCTTGGAAAAATAAAGCTCTAGCTGTCTCAAGAAGATGTTTATGTTTTCGTTCAACAATGCCATTTTGTTGTGGAGTATCATTACATGTAGTTTGATGTATGATTCCCTTTTTATCATAAAAAGCAAGAGCTGAAGTGTCTCTAAATTCAATTCCATTATCAGACCTTATGATTTTGACAAGGGAATTAAATTGAGTTTCGACAAAAGTTATGAAAGAAATAAGAACACCAAAAACAGCACTTTTACTAGCCAAAAGATGAGTCCATGTTGTTCTAGAGAAATCATCAACAATGGTAAGAAAGTACTTAAAACCATTGTAAGTAGTATGTGCATATGGTCCCCACAAATCAACATGTAACAACTCAAAAATAGAACTAGTCTTTATTGAACTAACAGGAAATGAAGCTCTATGCATCTTTGCTTTTGGACAAATATCACAGATTACACCAGAAACAGAACAAGAATCAATTGACTGAATACATTTTATTCGTTCAAAAGGAAGATGACCTAATCTACAATGCCAAATTTCAGATTGTAGTTTGGTTGAATGAGATGCAAAATGAATTGGAGTAGTTACGGTTGGAACATCGTCTATGTCATCAACAAAGTAGAGACCATTATGTGCTCTTCCAAGGGCCAGAGGTCGCCTCAGAGAAGGCACCTGAAGCATGCATGAAAAAGGAGTGAAAACAATATTTGAAAAATATTGTTTAGCGAGTTTGTGTACAGAAAGTAAGTTGAAGTGAAACTCGGGTACATGTAGCACATCATGTAAAACAAGTTTAGAATTTAATCGAATAGTGCCAATATGATGAACTTTGGCTTTTAAACCATTTGGTAAAATGATGAAAGCATTGGGTGAAACAGATTTGTGTTGTGTAAAGAGTTCCAAATGTGGTGTCATATGATCGGTAGCACCATTATCTATTATCCATTTACGATTAAGATAAGAAGACATGAAACAAAAACGTTTACCAGCCATAAACGCAGAAGACATGTCAGCAGTGGTAGGTGAAGTATTGTTGGAAGAATCCAAATGGTGAGTAGCAAGCAAAGACATCAGTTGATTAACTTGTTCTTGAGTGAGAGAAACTTGACTAGTTGGAGCGGAACTAACATTTTCATTCTGATTCTGAGATCCTTGAAACATACCACCATCAGACTGAGCACAATTAACAGAGCTTTTTCCTTTTTCCTTTTTCACAAAAAAATCTCCGCTGCTCGTTTCCATTCACCGTAATTGTCGCCGTTCAATTTCTGAGTAGCGAGCATGAAATTGCTAGATGTATCACCATGATGAATGTACAATTCATTGTCGAAATCGATAACATTTGGTGCCTGTGGTTGAGATTCAATCGCCATTGAAAGAAAACACAAAGTTGAGCGTACTGAAAAATTGAAGAATCAGAAATCAATTAAGAATGAATTGAATCTGAAAGAACTTGAAGAAATGAAATCAAGAATCTGAATCAGAAGCAGAATCGAAGAATTTTCGCTCTGATACCATGATAAAATCTATGAAAATGAAGAAAGGAATTGAGAGAAGAACAAAAGTGAAAGAGTATTTTCATTATTGCTCTGTAAATGAAACTGTACATCAATACGTATATATACAACTAACTATAATTAGTAACAAACTTTGCTGAGCTGGCTAACTAACTTAAGTTTAGTTATTAATTACTTCTACAAACTTCTCCAATTCAAGTTCCTTGCTTTGTGATCTCTGCGAATAATACGCCTTTACACATGCTAATCACACAACCACGAGAACCAAAACTGCAATACTTAATTATGCCAAAAGAATAAAAATAATAATTAATACCAGTATATCTAACAACGGTGTAAACTTGAAGTTTAATCAATAGAGTAACAAGCTACAATGAACCAAGTGTTGTTTACTAGAATAAAAACAGGATGTTTGACTTTTAAGGTCAAACAAACAACCTTTCAGTATAAAAATTGACGTGATATATACATGATTTTAAGTTTATAACTTTATATTAGACTAATGTAAACATTGGTAGGTGCTAAAACTTTAATGATATATAAAGTAGAAAAATAAACATTTAAAATTGTGATAATAAAATTATTGACTTTGACTTCAAAAGTAAAAGCGATGTCTTGGTTTCTTTAAGCATTACCTTCTCCAATGAATTGCAAACCAAACCACACCACCCTGTTTTATCTTCTGCAAATTCTTTAAAATGACCAATCTTATTTGTACCCTTTTTTAAATTCATGACCAACTTTACTCTTACACAAATGGAAGATGTATAAAATTTTGTCTACAAATCATCACATCTCATAAAAAATCTTCAAATTTCATAATCATTGTCACACTAATTAAAGAAAGTTAGAAAATCATTGTTTACATGACTTCCACATACTTGTATAATTGAGCATGACTTTCAACCATTCTTTGCGACGAAAAAGATTATCGATCTTTTGGCTAATTCAAAGTTTTGATCTTTCAGTACAAGAGAAGTAGCATTTTTCTGTAAATTCTACCATCATAGTCTTTCTTTGAATTCATCCACATAACAAAGAAACGAAAGAATATCTGTGCTCATCTACACTAACTACATATGAAATTGCTAGTAAATGATACTTTTGATCTCAACTAGACTTGTACTTTTGTTCGTCGGTAAGTACTGAACGCGTTCTACCAAGCTGGAGACTTCGACGACTTGATGATCACAAGGTTTCAAGATCACCAAGTAACTTCTCCCATTCAAGTTCTTTGCTTTGTGACTTCTTCGAATAGTACACCTTTACACATGCTAATCCCACAACCACAAGAACCAAACCTGCAATACTTAATTCTGTAAAAAAATACAAAATACTAATTAAAACCGGATCAAATAGCTAACAACGCTATGAACTTGAATTTTAATCAATAGTGTAACAAGCTAACAATGAACCGAGTGTTGTTTACTAGAAGGAAGACAGGATGTTTGACTCTAAAGGTCAACCAAACAACCATTCAGTATAAAAATTCACGTGATATATACATAATTTTAAATTTTATTTTAGACTAAGGTAAACATTGGTAGGTGCTAAAACTAAAAAGATATATAAAGTAGAAAAATAAACATTTAAAATTGTGATAATAAAAATATTGACTTTGACTTCAAAAGTAAAAGCGAAGTCTTGGTTTCTTTAAGCATTACCTTCTCCAAAGAATTGCAAACCAAACCACCCTGTTTTATCTTCTGCAAAATCTTGAAAACCGGCCGAATCCCACGTCAAATCAAGACCAAAACTGTCATCAGAAACGTAAGAACTATACGCAAACGGAATTGAGACGGTTTTCACAACTTCACAAGAACTGGGCATGCCTAAAGATGACTCCTCAACATAAACATGATGCTTTGAACCACTTAAACACGGCACTTGTTGGAAAGAACCCGAAAGCTTAACCGAGCATTTAAAATACGTATAGTTTTTAACGACATGATAATACCGAAAAGGTGTTGAAGAAAGATCAAGACTCATGAACACTTCAAAGACACAATCTTTCGGGTCAACAAGAGTGAGTTTCTTGTGCTCATAAGAAATGGATTTCACTCCCAAATCGCCATAACCCCGAAAATTGATCATGGTTACGTTGTTTTTGCAAAATGAGTTGACTTTGTATGGAAAATGAATGTAGGGTTTATCATGGTTGCAGATTTTGGAAGTGAATTTGCCATCAAGAACCTCAATGAATGTAAAAATCAAGAAAATGGGAATGAAAAACTTGCAAGATTCCATTGAAAGATGACTGAATTGGAATCAAGAAAATGAAATTGGTAAGAAAAGTTAACTACTTGTTGGGTAGTTGTAATAACAATAAGTTGTTCAACTGTCTATTGGAGACTTCAACTGCTTTTGTAAGAAGACCGAGTAAAAAATGGGTAGAAATTGTGATGCATGAAGTGTAAGGGGCTATATAATGATTGTAGAATTAAAAGTATTATCTTTTTTATTTGGGTTTGCTTAGCCTAGCAAACAACACAAATTGGGGGGGGGGGGGGGGGGGGGGGGGGGGGGGGGGGGGGACAACGTAGAAGACTTTTTGTGTGACAAATTTCGTGTTGAATACTTTCTATGCCATTTTTATATGGCCAATGATATATACAACAAACATATTGATTTATATAATAACTTCTATGCATGTTGATGTTGTACAGTACAACATTGCGATGTATATTTTTGATATATGAATTAAAAGGTGTGTCGGCGGATCCAGAAATATTTTTCATGGGGGGCTATTAGTTATATTTATGAATAATGAGGGTATAAATAATAATTTGAGTGTGAAAGAGGGGGGGTCCAAATAGTTACATATGCCAATTTGTAAGTACTATTAGTGAAAAATTTTGCTAGTGAGTAAATATCATGGGGTCCACAGCCCCCCTCATTCTACACTACATCCGCCCTATATGTTGTATATATCAACACCTTTTTATATAAATTGGTATTTAGGCTTAAATATCAAGATTAAAAAATAGGCCCTATATATGCTTTACATACATTTATTTTTCCTTTTTGTATTAAAGAAAGTTTATTGTATATAAAGTTCAACCATATAGTCATGTTTTGTATTTTGTAGTACGATAATTTGTTAATATCTTATAAATTTTGTAGGTAACATTCTTGTATAAAAAATGTACCATTCATATTTGTTAGCTTGATTATATTAACTAAATAAAATAATGTAGCGTAAATTAGTAATACCGGCACTATGCACATGGTAAACGTATGATTTATTTATTTTTTATCTATTGTATGATGTAACACAAGTATAAAACTTATTGTATTGTATTGTATGATTATGATAACAATAGAATAAACTTATTTTATACAATTTACCAAAACTTGGACTATGTGCATGTTTTGTTGTACCAAATAAGGTCATAGAATATTAGAAGTTAACAAACGTTGCCATGGAATGACGGTAGCCTATTCTATATCCTACATCTTGCCGTCTGATGATAAAATCAATACGTATAATTGTGCCCAATATTATGCACAATACATATATCAGGTGCCATTTGTTAGTTTTTTGGTTTATACCATACAGAGGTATATGAAATTTCAATGATCTAAGACTTGTATTGCAAACAGCCAAATGAAGACATTTTGCCTCAAGTTACAGAATGATTCCTTATGGTTTAGAAGTGACTGTTTTTAAAAGATACGAGGACCGGATAACTATAAAAAGAGCCTTCGAGTATGAAGAAAAGGACGTGAGTAGATATGATCGTCAACAAGCTTTCATAGATGAGATCTCGTATCTCTGTAACTGTACTCTAGACCGAATCAGTTATAATATGTTTTCACAATATCTTCATTCACAAGATCTAAACATAATTGTAGGCATTTGAAGAACAAAATAATGGTAGCTTCACTTTGTTTGTCACTTGATTAATAACCAAACATTTTGTTACACCAGCTTTCAATCAAACCTTACAAATTTTCTTAATTGTACGTCACAACTCAGCAATGTTTACAGAATGATCATACAGATACCTGCAGACAATGTATAACATTCTACAAGGAATAAAAAACACAAACAACAGGAGCCTATTTTCTCGAAAAATCTATACAAATAATTATAAGATATTACCACAGAAACTCGAGTTGAATTACAGATAAAATATAAGTTAAAGGAGGTCTTTGGCTAGTCTCACCGGTGAGTCCTGCAAAAACGCCACATCGCCATTTGGTACCGTCAGCAGATGATGATCTACTTCATCATCTTCACTCCCCATTGTGAATGATGAATCACCAGAATCCGACCCTTCATCTGGTTGTACATAGAATTTTAAGTACATGTTGCACTATGGCATGAGATAAATCCGTATAAAAATAACCAAACTTGATGAAAAAAGAACAGCAAGTGGAGACATACCCGAGTATGTTGCGTGATCTGGTAGATGTCTGACAGCTGCAACTTGGATGTTTTCTGGTAGTAAACAATTGCAGAATGAACCTGTTCATCAAAATTATTATACATTACAAAGCCCTTGAATGTTGAACCTTTTTCATTATAGAAATGCATTAATTCGAATGAAATTAGAATCGAATCTTTTTGTCAAAAAAATTATTAATTTCCCTGAGTTCTAATGTGAATGATTGCATTATTACTATTTAGCACAACCATACTTTTCAGTCATAATCAATTCAATACAATTATGGAAGTAAAAATTCAAATCCAGCACATATGAACTTTTACTAAGTTGAAACAAAATTTGTGAAGGTTGTATCATACCAAAAAAATAAGTGACACTTTTTGAACCCCCATTTGGCAATTATCATCCATAATTACTCCTTTGAAGTGTAGTTTTTTCCTTTCACATTTTCACAAGACCAATAGCTTGTTTGCAACAAAAAGTCAAACTACTACAGTACTAGAAGCAATAACAAAACCACATACACAAAGGGGGGACTTAAATTCTTACCGAGTTTAGCCAAACGGTTGATCCATCCAGGGATTGGTTTTCCAGTCAACCGCATGCATACTTCGTCAGTGAAATGATTGCAGTTTTTGGCAATCAAATGATAAGTATCACCATGATATTTATTAGAAAGATGCTCCATGAATGATCGAAATTCTGTAGGAGACATGTCAGTGCTGCCCAAAGGTATGGATCGCCTGAAGATGAAACCTGGGCAACTTTTGGGTTCAACCTCAAACACCCCACTGGTTGGGTACTCGTGGGCGCCAAATGCATATTCCATATCATATACTGATTATCATTTGAAAATGCAATCTTATTACTTAATTAAAATCGGATAACCACAACATTTACTACTTAAAGGTAAAATTGATTAAGGCATTGAATATAACACAAACAATTTAGCTCGTGAACACTTAAAAATCAAAGACCACACACTCATTACTGCTGATGGTAATAATACCAATTAAGGCTTATTATTTACTTAGCAACATAGAATAAATTTAGACACTACTATGTCCAACCAGACACGTAGTGACTCAAAAAGGCAACAGCAGTGCTGCACAACCACTAAGCACCACTGTCATGGTAGCTCCAACCTAACCGAGTCCAAGTATATTACTCAATGGAATCAATATATTACTCAATAAGAAGTCCATCTGATTATGATCACTACCTAATTACAACAAGCTTAGATGGAAGTTTTAAGCTGAAGGTAAAGCCCAGTTAACCCACCATCACCACATGGTAGTCGTTGGCCATCAAGCCCCGTTTCAACAAACCCTCAACAAAGAATCAACTACAAATCAGTTCTACGCACAAACACTTGATTTAATCTTTGCCTGTTTCAGGCCAAGAAAACGCCACGGCCATGATTCACTCCCTTTTCTGTGAGTTCTCAAGAGCCCACAAGAAAGGGAAAGCATTTCATTTTTCCCCAGATTATATTGCTCTATATCTAATTGGTGGTAAGCATGTTACATAACTGCATTTCCATCCAAAATCCTTTAATAAATAACAGGTTAAGAGCTCAAATCCAGTTTTTCATTTAGCATTTCCCAATCATTATATATATTTATATTATTATTTTAATTTGACTATCATTTATGCTGTATATCTTGTCTAGCAAATATCATGTTCTCTTGGAATTTGTCTATCTACTGCATGATTGTATCTATCCCATACAAACTACATTGGTTTCTTAAAGCCATGCAGACATCATGCACAAGGAACATACATATAGCAAATTCTTATAGCGTGAGGCTAAGCAGCTCACATACATCGTGTTTTGGGCTAATACAAAGTACAAACCACCAAAATACACGCTTTATGCTAAACAAGGTAAGCAACAACATCAACTAGAACCAAGATCTATTCATATAACCAAGATATAACTGAAACATTAATAACTGCCAATACACGATCAAACACAGCGCAGTATCACGAAATAGTGCCACTCCAAATTTATACTGGGATCACTTTGGAACAATCTCATATAATCAAATAAAACTGACTTAGTGGATTCCTAATCAACAGTAGTTACCACTTACCACGAATAAACTAGCAACTACAGAGTACTTTCTTTCAGAAAAAGCGAAATTTTAGTGTTTACATGGACACAAGACTTCGAAACTAGCCCAGTCAACAACTAATTAAAGTATGTCACTACATGGAAAATCTATTAGCAGACAACCATATTATTGTAAGCAGAAGAGAATAAGCGAGTGAATACAAATCCTCTCTACGCATGGTTACAAGTTCTGTCAACTAAAAAATATAGATTTAGCGATTTACTCATATCATAACTATAACCTCTTGCTTGACTATTTTGTGATTTCTTGTATTGTCTTAGTGGCATATAAGTTCCTATCATCGAGTAACTCATTCAAAGTAGCCATACTTACAAATAAAAACTCACTAGTCGTCATAATCACCATAGACCTCTTCTGATTATACTTGCATAATAAAAAGAACTGTACCAAAATCCCACACTCCCCCAAAAAAAAAAACTTGTACCCAGAATACCATTTAATTAAAGAATTCTAAACTCGTTTTTTGCTCTAAAAACTCATTTAAACCTACAAATTATTAGAAAAGTGGCACACAGCCACACAGTGACAATAACTAGCGTCACGTATGATGTATGAACATCAAGTATCAGATTCCCATATTATAATAAACATTTACAATGCACAATAAGATGAAAAAAGACTACTTTAAATATACTTTTGAACCAATTAGTTCACCTTTCAACTTCAGTATCACAATAAATTCTAGAAGTACTCTAGATTCTCATCACACCATATAAAGTCAACTCTATATCTATATCAATCCTATCTATTCAAACAAGAATCAGATTTTCCAAATTAAAGAACAAAAGATATAAAATTAATGTACCTTCAATACCAGAATGAAAAATTCCAAAGCCCAGCCAGTAAAGGTAGTTATTAACAGGTGTGAGATCATATACATTTAGATACAATAAAGCATCATGATTTCCTTCACTTCTATGCTCTTTTGATGAATTCATAGGAAACAACCGCATTGTTTTTGTATTATATCTATACACATATACATACACGCACTTCGCCTCTGTTAATCACTCTCAATTTCTTTCTCCGGTGATGATTATCGTTGTAAACCCTAATTTCAGCTGTGCAAAACCCTAGATATGAAAAACGGAATCAAAAGTTAATGAATTGCAGAAATTGAAAGAAGATTATGAATAATTACGGTAAATTGAAGCCGAAAAATAAAGATTTTAATACAGTCTTACATCGATTTGAGCTGGAAGTTGAAGCCGGTCGATGTGAGATATAGAGAATGAGAGAGTTGTGACTTGTGACGTGTGTGTATGTAATAACCAAAAAAAAGAAAGAAAAACACAAAATACAAAACAAAATTTGTTTTGTATTTTTGGTAGCTGCTTATGTTGTTATTGGTAATTAATTAGTTTTACTTTAAATTTTGAATGATAATGATGATGATATTATATGATTATTTTTAAATTATATTTATAATTATAATTTCTAACGGTTAGTGTTTAAGGAATCATCACCAATGTGTCATTATAGTTGATGTCATGCTACAGTTATAGAAGATAACACATTTAAACCTCACTGATTCCAATAATTAATGGGCGAGATCCAGACTCATGTAAATGAATCTTGTGACCCATTGTATCTTGTTAAGATCCGACTCAACCCGCTTCATTGACAGGCCTAGTCAATGGTGTCTTTTGAGATGGAAGACGGATTAGAAGACGGCTCTTTTGGCATTAGTCATAAAATCACAATGTCTTAATGTACTGCATTAATTTTCACAAAGTTCGGTTTATTAATTTGACTTTATATGAATGAAGTATGATATTTTTGCAAAGTGACTCATATAAGTTGGCATATGTTTTCGTAAATTCCAACTGTCATTCTTTGGATATCTTAGAGGGTGTTTGGGGCGGCGGTAAGCTTTTAGCTTTCAGCGTTAGCTTACAGCTCCAAAATTCTGGCTTTTTAGCTTTTAGCTTTTTAATATTTTAAAATAGGAAAAAGCTCCATATTCCCAAACACTAAAATAGAGCTTTTCAGCGTTAAGATACCACAAAAGCTAAAAAAACCCTCCCCTAACGCTCCCCCACACACCCCCTTAATTGCAAACAAGGACTTGTGCTCCACCGAAACTTCATGGAAGCCCTGTAACAAACAAAAATGTAGCAATTAACTTTACTTAGTCATTTAAAACTCTCCTTCCAAATCGATATCGTAACAACGTAACGTATAAACAAATACATCCATACCGTTCATGTAAATTTTGTTGATATTTACAAAAGAGTAGAAAATGTGTGTATTTGAATCTATGAATGGCTTTAATTGAACTTTTTCCCGATGGATCTATCTTAATATGAGTTTTGTGACTCAAAGGTTCGAGTCTTCTAATAATGAATAGCGTTACTGATGACGACGTAATTGATGGCGTAGCTAGGTCCCTGCTTTACGAATCACAATTATAATCCAATGTTATTATGATGTCTCTAAGACGCACTCTATTATCCAAACTTGCTAAATGAATCCTATATATAACTAGGACTAACACCCTCACTTGCAAATGGCTTTTATATCTCACTCTCAATATTAATTAATTATTGAGGTTTACGATCATAACTAGATTATTAACCCGCGTAATACACGGGTAAGTTTAAAAAGTTAAAGGTTAGTAAAGTATATATAAATAATATTTCTTTCATTTTGTCGTATTGAATAATGATGGTGCATTGGTTAATACTTGATACCCCTCCGTCCCAAAATTATTATCACAATATAAGAAACACACACTTTAAAAAAGTGTATTTATTTCTATTGATCACCGATAAAATTTCATCTTATCATTTTTGAGCATTTGAATTTGTTGATTTTTAAAGAGGACAATTATTTTGGGACATACAAAAACGAATTTATATTTAGTATCATTTAAATTAACAAAATATGTGCTTAACAAAATTTATTGTTATTTATAAGTAATGTTATATATGTTTACTTATATACATGGTTCATTCTTATTAAGACACATAATTTACTTTCTTTTTTCATCTCCACTTACAGTTCTAACATATATCTATCACAAATAATTTATTAGGCTTATTAAACACACGATCGAGGCGCACAAATTTTTATTTTTTTAAGGTGAATTTGGCACAATTGGTTATAACGGTTTTTTAAATATACATCAGTTAAAGTGGGTTTGATTATATAAAAAATAATGAATCCCCAAGTATGTTACAAGAAAATAGGATTTGTCTGTTCATTATAATCTTATCTTTATTTATTTTATTTAAATAATCCGATTGTTATTGAGGGCTTGGCACGTGTAATTAATTAGAAGAAGCGGCAAAATTATAATTTGGGTTAATTAGGAGAAGCCACGTGGATAATTAAGTAGGTTTTTAATTGAGATATAGATAAGAAAGAGGTCCATGACATATGTGATGGTACAATCCGCATATACCTACACGAGGTGTGAGTTACCACATGATAATCGTTAGCCAGAGAGTTGTCGGCTCAGGACCTCTCCTAGCATATCTTTGATGTATGCAGAGAAATGGCTCATCAAAGATCGTATATACAAGTTCCACGGATTTTCTAGGTTACCGTTACATATAGGCATACGAAGCCGTATATACCTACACTTTGTGAAAACATCTTCAAATGTCTCATGCATCAACCATACAAAATTTTTTGGTGACGTTTGTATGGTTGTTTGTTATGAATGGATAACCACAAAATTGAAGTCACAAATGTTTCTCATTCACAAAATGTTTTGGTTAGAAAATAATTTGGTGATTTATCAACTATATATAAGATATTGTCAAATACTTCATCAAAATCCGTTGTAGTCTAGTTGGTTAGGATACTCGGCTCTCACCCGAGAGACCCGGGTTCAAGTCCCGGCAACGGAATTTTTGTTGGGGTTATTGTTTCCTTATATAATACGAGTATAATTTACACTTTTTACTATTGTATGAGTCGAACTTTGAAAACTCCTATTGTATATAACTATTTATTGATTCCTTTTTGAGTAAGGCTAAAACTTGAAAGTAATAATACGTAACGAAACAATTAACCCATTTTTTTAAAAAAATTTACTACTAAAGATGATTAAAATACTAAATATTTTTAAATTAATTTTATACGGACTATATATTTTTTCATATATTTTTATTTGTTTTAAAATAAGTGTCCACTTAAATCTTAGGGTGTGTTTGGCACAAGGGATTCTTGGGGATTATAGAGGATTGAGATTCTAATTTTGATAATCTCCATCCCTTAAAAATGAAAAACCTTGTTTGTTAACAAAATGTAGGTGGGGATTCTTGAAAATATAATCCCCTAGAATCCCCTAAACAAGAAGTCAATTCAACTAGCTTCTAAAAGAATCCCCAGCCACTAGAATCTCCAGCCACAATCTCCAGCTCCAGCTACAAGCTTCAGCTCCAGCTAGTTTGTTACCAAACACACCCTTAACCAATTAAAAGATATTTTAGTTGTTATAAATAATATTTGATTGATGAATAATATAGTTGGTGTAAATTACGAGAACTCATGTGTTTTAAAAGTAAACTCTTTGAGAGCACCAACAATGGTGGGTTTATGTATAGTTTCTGATATTTTGTGCAAGAGATTTCAATAACTGAGTTTTAAAAAATCATTTTGCTCTAATGGTTAAGTCCTTTCAAAAGCTTTTAAAACATTAAAAACATAACAATGATTGTAGATGTCATGTAATTTATTCTTTATAGTTCTGAAATTTAAGATTTGGGAATGACCAAATCTTGTAATATATGAGATTCAAACTTGAAACCTTATATCTCAAGCGCTTATTGTAAGGCCACCTCTTGGGATTATTTTACGAGGTTGCTTGATAATTGATAGCTTTAAAATTTTCAATGGAGAGTGGATCAAGACTCATGTTTCATAACCGCATGATACAATTCTAGTCCAGATATCATAGCATTAATTATACATGTATCTTAATTAGTTTTGAAAAGGGGGGATTTAGCAAATACGATTGTGTTTCTCATTGTTAATAAAAGGGTAATTTGGAGGGTACTTCTGACCCCCGTACCATATTTCAATGGTACGTGTCTGTGAGTCTGTCCCACCCGCAAGGAGCATCAATGTCAGGCAAATCATCTGTCCACAAATCAACCACATGTACTGTGGAAGGAATTCGAACCACTAACCTATATATGTCACACATGTGAAGTCTGGACGTTTACGGTGACGATACCACTTGATCTATCCTCAATTGGTTGTTTCTCATTGTTAATGGACACCTCCTTAGCAGTCTGGTGAATCAATCTCATATGTGTACTCGTATAAGTCATCACTCCTTAATTTCACATATGGTATTTGTAAAAAAAAAAAATGTCTAAGTCAGTGTAGAGCGTATGCTTATCATTGCATTCCCCGTATTGTATTTAAGATAAGACGTTTGAAATGGTTAGTGTCGCTCTTACAAATATAATACCATCATTAAGTGAGAAGGCGATTAACTGATTACAAACGCACATTAAACTTTAGAATCATTATAAATTAAGATGATTATCATCACCACCACCATTAAGAGTCCATTTATGAACCATGATGGACCATCGAATCTGTCATTGTCCCTAACGGCATCATATAACTTTTTGACCATGTCAAAACAACATAAACCATTCTGAAGAATAATTAAATGAAGATATCCCCAGACTTATTCATGTTTCTTGATATCTTATGGCTTTGTCTCTCCATACTCCCCAAAATTACTCACCACACCACTTTTAATTTAAAAAATGGGAAAAAAGTACAGAATAGTACAGAATGTAAGAAAAAGTGATGGAATAAAGTACAGAATGTAAGAAAAAGTGATGGAATAAAGTACAGAAAAGGTAATTTAAAAAAAGAAAGTGGTATGAAGAGTAGAAACCTATCTTATTACATACGGAGTATTAATCTAGTTTTTTAATTGTCCTGTAATTAATTCTGTTAAGTCATAAGTGTGGTTCACAATGACCCGATTAATCATATATGGTTGCAGTTGCGTGATCCCGCGATGTACAAGTCAATGTTGCGAGTTGCGACAGGTAAGCTAATTAATGTAGTCAAAATGGAGATGACGACCAGACCCGGTCAATTAGTTGATTAAACTAAAAAAATTATAGGTAGCAAGTTGCAACGAGAACAGTTCACATGCGTTCCAAAATAAAGGTCCAAGTCAAAGTCAACATTACAATTACATGATATATATGGCAAGTACCTACAATTATTAGTTACTAAGACTCCTTTCATCCGTGGCTAAAACTGACTGAAACCGACTGAATCACGTCAGTGTCACATTAGCTTTTTCAAAAACTGACTGAAACTGACGGACCCCTGCCATTAGTGACCCGTCACTTTAATTTTTGGGTCCCACATTTACCAATTTACATTTAATATTATACACAAAAAAAAAATATATGCGTCGGATATCAGACTAAGAAAAGCGACGGGCCAAACCGACACGGCTGTAACATCGCCGTTGGCCTCGTCGGTATAAACCGACCCAAACCGACGGCATGCGATAGGAGTGGCCTTAATGTGAAAAAAGATTTTGAAAAGCTTTTTAATATTGGAGTAAAAACTTTTTTAAAAAGCTTTTTTTATGAAAAATGATGTGGATGATAAAAAGGTTTTTAAAAGCTTTTGGTCGATAGAGATACTCCTAGATATTTGATGATTTTATTCACATAAAATAAATAAATAAATAAATAATTTAAACATCTGACTTGCGCATGAGCTTAATTTTGATTTATATAATGGCTGATTATATATTCAACCTTATCAGAGTTTATAAATGGGTTGATGATCAGTCATATATCATCAAAAACTCTCTGGGCACTATTAATTATACGTTACAGTATTATATTATACAATATTATAAAAAACCACGCAATTAGTACAAATACACTTACCTATTGCGTTCGTTAAACACATTACCCCTCTCTCATTACATAAACACAAAAACACTTATTATTATATCCTTAAAAGAAAAATCAATATGTCATCCTCAAATTTTGCGGGTCTTAAACTGGTTGATATTCAAATCACTCTCTAAATAATATCATCATAATATATGTCTCATACGTGTCACTTTCAAATAGAACCTCATAACTAAAAAGTCATTACGAAAAGGACCATATAGCTAGACTAGACATGTATTTAGTTATATATTGACTAATAAATGATATGATGCATGTGACATGACTTTGACATTGACATATATAAAGAATCGTAAACACAATATCTTTTATGCTTTGTTTGAATAGAAAAGTATAACTCAACGTTTGATTTAACATGCACCAAATTTATGTTAAAATCAACTATGCGCATACTTAACAACTTACTATAGATACGTTATAATTGGATAGGATGTAGATACATTAACACCATGATTACTATTAATGTTTTAGTACGTTATATATATGAATTTGGCAAACTTTTGCCCAAAAAATATAAGTTACATATCAATCCAAACACGAATCGAATGTCATACCTATTCTAATTTAGATGCACCAAAAAATATTAACTAGAACATATATAATTTCATTTCCAGGCCTTCCAAAAATGTAGTAATGTACCGTATAAATTCAACTCGAAATCGTTTAATTAATTATCTCAAACTAGTATAATACGCTTGCGATGCAGCGAGATATGAAGTTTTGTTATGATTAGTCACTCGATGTATATTAAGTTTGTTATTCATCTATAAGTAATTCATGATAGTGGCTAAATATAATGGCTGCTTTATTCTGCATGTGTAGAATTGGAGATTCGAGTTACAATAGTGAAGAGTGAAAAAAGATATGAATATAATAAAATTATTATCAAATGAAAGTTAGATAAGTTAAGAATGAGAATGTTGAGTCTTAAAATATTAAGAGTTACTAACTATAAACCATCAAAATGCTTTATATATTAGTATTAATAAGTTCCGATTACAAAAGTAACATAGTAATTAAGAATTCTAATTAGACAATCGAACGAAACTTTTGATAATTAACCATCAACATGAAATAACACCGTATACATATCGATCATCAACTCCTCGTGGACGACAAATCATCAACCATAATCCGCTTTCTGTCAACCGCCACATCATCATCTCTATTCGTCCTTTTCCTTGTGGCAACTTCAAGAGGGAAATTAAGAATCGCCTTACTACCTCTCATTGCAAACGCAGCTTGATCGTACGCTTCAGCAGCTTCAAGTGCAGTATCAAACGTACCTAACCAAACTCTCGATCCACGACGTTTTGGATCTCGAATTTCTGCTGCGTACTTTCCCCACGGTCGTTGCCTTACACCTCTATAACTCCTACTTTCTTCATTCGGTTTCGACATTTTAAGATCATGATCAATTACTTCATGTTTTGGTAATTGATCATTATGTCTGGAGAAAACGAACATACTATGATTTTGATCATGGCTAGACGAGTTACCTGAATCCGGAGAATCAGTACGAGTGGTGGAAACCGAGCTAGTACTATTACTACTGCTACTACAACTTGTGCAATCGATTGGAGATGATTCGAATTCGAAGTCGTCGAGAAGGTGTTGTCTGATGAACTCAAGAGCTGCAACTTCATCAGGTGTGGCCATGATTAATTAATTAAACTAGTTAATCAAGGTTTGTTTATTAAGTAAGATATGTATGAATTAATATAAAATGTTTGGAATGTGTATTGTGTAATGAAGTAGAAAAGAGAGTGGAAAGAAGTATATATATAGGGAATTATAATAATTAATAATAATAATAATTAAGATTAAGATATCTATTCGGTCGTAGGAAGGTTCCTATGAATAATGGAACCACTTTTCTTTAATACTTTTAAAATGGTGTGACCATTTCGTATATGTATAAAATAATTAAAAAAAATAGAATATTATTATTGTAGAGTAATATAGATAGCGATATAATACAAGGTCAAATAAGTAGTTTGTTGAAAATTGTCACTGAAATTGACCGTTATTTGACATATTTGAAATATACGAACGTTAATTTATTGATTTTATCGTGTATATACGTGAAATTGAAACGTTGTTCCTATTTTTATTTCGAAGTACTCTTATTGGATGATTCTTATCGTCCATAATTTTAATCCGTTTAGTTTATGGGAACTATAAATATCCATTCCAAAAAAGATAAAATAACAAAAATCATGTAGGTATGGCCAACGCTGATAAGGGCGAACAAGTCTTCACTGATGAGAATTATCGAGATACCGAATTATCTTGAAAACATGATGTTTGATTTTAGTTATATAATATTAATACTAGACCTCAAACCCGTGTATATACACGGCCTATTGAAGTTGTATTTGTTTCTATAAATATTCAATGTATATGATAAAATTGAAACGTTTTATATGATTGTCACGGGTCCTCACCAAGTAATATTAATAATAAAATAAAATAGTAATAGATAAATTTATATTTATATTTATGTTATTATAACTAAATTAAAGATTTACGATCGTATAGTTATTGATTGAAGTGTCGTTCGATTGTAAATATAAATCATGAGTCAATGTGTGGATCTTTTAACACTACAAAAGTACAAATAGTATCTCTAAGCCTATAATTTATAATTGATAAGGTTGGATAAAAACATGGAGTTCAAGATATACATGGAAGTATTGTAAGTTATTTTATTTAATTAATGTATTTATCTATAATGATTAAGTAGTTATATCTTGTGAATCGGATCTCAAATTGAAATTGGTAAATTGAATTTGGTTTCGAAGGATGACGTCAGAATGGTTAATAGTATATTATATTTAAGATTATAATAATAACAAATAAATAATAAAAGAGTTTTATCTTATTAACGAGTTTGACAGCGAAATAAAGTATTAGAGAATTGTACACGTAGAAGGTACCATCATATCGTTTACAATAAAATAATATTATTGACTAATTAAGTTTTTTCTAAGGATGTTAATGAGTCGAGATTGCTCGCAAGATACTTAAGCAAGACTTGTTAAAAGCTCGATTCGAGCCCGAGCTCGAACATAGTATGGAGCTCGTTTGATAAACGAGCTCAAGCTTCTTATATCGAGTTTGAACAAGTCTGCGAGCCTAAACGAGCTTTTCATCTATAAACTTTTATAATTTTTTATATAATAATATAATACTATATAATTATATAATAGTACTAATTTACCTATATAATACTTAATATAATAACAAAAAATCGTAATATATATAACTAAAAATTAGACAAAAAATAAATAAATATCATACATCAATAAATTAATGATTAAATAAATATTATCATGGAATAAACAAGTATATATGAACCAAGTTTCACTGTTTACATGCTAAAATCTTTGGTTATAACATTTGTAAATCTATAATCGGTTTGTATAGTTTTGAATGGATTTAAAGAAAAATAAACTCTTTTCTCTTTTACGTAATTTCCTGTAAGAAAACTGTTACAACTAAGCTTAAGAAATATGTCACAACTAGGTCTGTAGTCAGTAAGAAATCTGTAATAGATTAAAAATATTATTTATTTTTGATGATATTTCGCTCAAATATCTGTTGCAAAACTTCAGTTTTGTTACGGATCTCTTCAAAATATCAAATCGAGTTTTCTATGGGTTTTTTCCAAGATTTATATGCTAATAAGTGTAACATCCGTCTTAAAGATCTAAGGGTATACTGGTAATTTTCTTAGCTTTAAATTGTTATTTAATATGTTAGAAAATTTGTACTCAATTTAAGTAATTGTGACTAGTAAATTATTATTTGTTTTAAATTTTTATAGTTAACGGTAAAATAAAAGTGTTGGAACCGTAAATGATTTTTAGGTTCCAAACAATAGGTGAAACGGGGACTAGTTTTAAGTGAATACGGAGTCGGTTAAAAGTTGGACCGACTTATTATTTAA